>CAOLHI010002557.1:0-244829 GCA_948474755.1 Ctenosaura bakeri | reverse complement strand
TTGGGAGTGGCGACAGGGAGTGAAATGTGAAACTGTCAACCCACACTGCTGCGAACTGCCCTGCAACGAACGGCAGAAGGGCTTGATGGAAAGTCCATGCTGTTCCAATCCCAGAAGAACCGGGAAGAAACGACACAGAGTGAATCCTGGCAAAGTGCGGAAAAGGCCTCAGATAGAGATATCTTTAGAACTGGAATTTCACAGCACTAATGCAGAACAGAAGAGACATAAGGGACTGTAACAAAACTTTTGTGTAAGGGGGAAGGGGAACATTTTATTTTTTAAAAACTCCTAAAAAGGTAGGAAACCCAGATGAACAAGCTCTGGATTTCAGTTTCTCCATCCTGGATTTTTTTGGGAGGATGAGGGGATGGAGGTGGTAGGTGTGGTAAAATCAGCTGCAGCCCTGCTTTCTGAAATATAGACTTAATAACAATGCATTTATTTTTGTCTGCAGGAGAATTTTCCAGTGTTTACAATTTCAGAAGCAGAATTTAGATAAAAGACCTGAATTAGAAAAAAAACCAAAATTTTCTGCTTTTGCTGCTATAGTAAATTTTTGGATTTTGATTTAAAAAAAATAGTTACTTCCTACCTGGGAAGAGAGGAACAATGGCTTTAAAATGAACCAAAAAGTTCTTTCTGAACGATAAAGTGTTCCAATCATTGTTATAACTTCATTCATTGCCATTTAATCATTTAACTGCATCACTGTACATGGTGCTTTATAAGAAAAAGAACAAGTTAAAACAGTTCCCTGCCCTCAGGCTTACAATCTAAAGACATGACACACAAGGAAAAGGGATGGCAGAGGGGGAGAGAATTAAGGTTAGCAGATATTGCCTCTTCTTTTCTCTCTCCAAGGCCAGGACAGTAGCAGGTTGATGGAGGGAGGGTTTTTCAACTGCTTCTGGACCTAGGCATGGTGGAACTGTGCCTAGCTGTTCTTCTCTCCATCCTTGACAGTTGGGATGGAGGAAGGCCTTTTATTTGCTTCTGGGCCTAGGCATGATGGAGCAGTGTCTGCTTTTCTTATCTGCCTTACAGCCCAGGGAAGTGGCAGTTGGGATGGAGGAAAAGTCATTCATCCGGGCATGATGAAGTTATATGATGAAGTTACACCAGTGGCTGTAAAATGAGACATCATTACTTTTGTCTCTTTTTCATCTGGTGTACGGTTGCCACCAGCTGGAAATAACAGACCTCACATAAATGTTCTGATGGGGTACACAAACATGATAAATGAAAAAAGAGAGAGATAAATTTGCCTGAATGCATTTTGATCTAGACTTCCCATGTGTAAAGCAAAAATGACTTGATTAAATTTTATACCAGCTGGATATACAACTGATGAAAAGGCAATAATTTATCTTGTTGAACATTGTCCTATAGCTGACAGATAATACTGGGCTTCTGGTTCCTATGCTTACCCTTTCTTGTTTCCATTTTCCACAAATTTGAATTAGTGACAATGTTACCAGATTGTACACCCCCATGTTCTGGCAAATATTAATTGACATAAATATAAATGACCAAGAGGAAAAAGCTGGCTGCACATGTGCATTGCAAAAGAAGGTCAAGAAATACCTCAAGAATAGCCAGGTCATCAGAAATCACCAGGAAACTCCAATGATAATGAACTTACAGTTAGCCTCAGATGACTCAACCTTTAAGAGACAATAGTGTTAGAGATGTTCCCACAAGACAGGTGATTGTCTTAACTCCTCTCCCTCTGACAAAGCAAATTTCCCTTTTGTCCCACACCTGTCCAACAATTGAAGAGCTATCAAGGCTACCAGTAGCCCTTTGTCACCTAATGCTGAGACTATTAGCTCATTCCACACCCCATTGTCCATGCTTTGGACTCCATAGTTTACTCTTCCAGAGACTTATTAACATCTTAACCCTTTAGGCAGAAAAAAAGTATTTAAACTCCAGTTTTTGGCCAGCCAACTTGCAGTACACTGATTGCTGGTTGCCACTTTGATTTCTGACTGTGTACTGTCCTTAGGTATGCATCTAAGCCACATCACCTCTTCGCTGCTCTTCTGGATTGATAAATATCACCCACTTCACCCTAAATGTCACTATCCAAACTTTCCTTCCTTTTCCTTCAGTTGGCCTTGTGTGATTGTGTGACTGCTTGGATCTTGTGTATGTGTGATTGTAATTCCCACAATAAAACACACTGATCTTATTTTTTGCATCTCCAGCTGATACTTCCCTGCACTATTCCTGGTAAATGTAGGTCTAAAATATTTCATAAGGTAACCTCCCTCTCGCAGGCCTCCTCTTGAGCCAATATTCTCCACTGTTTCATGGAGGCACTGAAATCACGGATGCACCCTGAGTCACTCATGTTTTGGGGGTAACAATAGGAGTAACAATATCAGATTGATGCCATCTTTATGCAATTCTGTTACTTTATTGTTTTTCTTCACTAAAGTGCAGTTATTAAGATAAGTAAAGCAATTCTACATGACAATTAAGAGTCATATTATAAGAAGAGATATATTATAAGAAGTGATATCATATTTTCAGCCACTTCTTCTGTTCTTTGGGGGGCTATTGTCTACAGTGATTTCTTGGATCCCCACTATAGTTCTTTCCAAGGTTTCTGTTTTTATAAAAAACAGAGGCATGGCCTGATGAGACAATCCCATGGTTTGATGAGTAAATTTTTTCCTCCGCTCTCTTTTTAAAACCTTTTTCTTAGATTTATGGTGTTACCATGCAAAGATATCATTTCAGTGATTCACTAACCTTTATCCAATCTAAGATGTTGCTGCTGGTGCCAGGGATTGGTATAAATAGTCCGGGACAACAGAAATATTTTTTCTGGTTGTGTGTGTGTGTGTGTGTGTGTTTAACTCAAAAACAACAAACATCACATCCACCCAAGACAATTGCCCCATCAGGAGGCATTCTGTATCATGTCTAATGTTAAGCCATAGGTTAAAATGTGGTAAGAGTAATGAGCCTATAATTCAGCAGTGGTTGGAGTGTTAGACTGGGATGTGGAAGATCCAGGCAGTTGTTAGCCTTTTTGCTTAATCCTGTCCCAGGGTTTACAACTTTGATATTAATCTAGCCCACCAGAGAGGTCCCTCGAATATGCACGTAGGCAATAAAAACGGTTGTACAATCAAAAACGAAAAAAATCCAGACCAGGCCAGTAAATATCCCCAGTCACGCAGCAACAGAAAGACCTCATGGTATATTGCCCTGATGGACAAATGGTATTTGACCTTTTGAGGAGTCCACTTGAAGGGAGTTAAAAGTGTTGGGCACTGGAAGTAATAAAAACCTTATCAAACCATCTCCAGATGCCCACACTACAGCCTCAAAGCTGAGGAAAATCTTGTTATTTAGATGATCTTCCGATATCAGAAAAATGCCAGGTGTGGAAATGTTTTGCTTTCTGCCCTGTCTGTTTACCCTGGGAAAGGATTTTGCCTTCAAAGTAAATTTTTCCTACAAATAGTCCATGTTTTAAGGCTAGAGAGGACAGAAATATACAGACACACACAGAAAAGACCCAGGAGGAGAAAATCCCTGCCTTCCTAACAGAGGACTTCAGGAAAAGGTGCAATATAATTAGCATAATCTCTTACTTTCACTCTTTTAAATCTATTTGCTCTTGAATGAGTGTGGGTGTGTATGAGCTTAAGTACAAACTATTGTTAGTCAATAAGGCTATTCATTGAATCTCTTTGTGTGATTTCTGACTTGCCTGACTCCGTAAACATTGGGTTAAAGATCCTAAAATACCCTGTCCTCTTTGCATAGCTAAAGCAGTGCAGAGCTAATTTTTCCCCACAAGAGACGATTTTGACAGTTTTTGGGAATCCTTTAAAGGAGTCCTAAGCAAACAGGGTAACACAGTGATGGAGCTTGGAATGTGTGGAGGGGAGGTGGGAGGGAGGCGGTTACGGTGTGAGGGGTGTGGCCACTGTGTGCAGGGGTGTGGCTGCAGTACATGGGGTGTGGCCAGGGTGTGTGGGGACATGGCCAGGGCATGCAGGGGCATGGCTATGGGCCAGGACACCCCAAAAACATTGCCACCTGGGGAGAATCATTCCCTGCCCCCACAACCCTACACAACTTGATCCAGGTTGTGGTCCACATGAAGCCATGAAGCTCACAGCCAATCACTCTCTCTTGACTCACAGGGTTGTGTGGACAAAGTGAGGAGGAAGAAAAGCATGCAGCCTTGTGCTTATTGAAGGAAAAGTGGATTACAAATATAACTGTGACAAAATAAATATAAGAGTTCCATCTTCTATTTCTTTCTTTTGCCTTCTGTTTCTTTACCAAATGCAAATTATTTTGTGGTGTCTCCTCTTTTCTTCTTCACTCCATCTGTTCTGAAAAGATACTTGCATTTCAGTTCACAAACTGCATCCCATTTATATTGATGCACATTTCCTCACCTAAATGACAACATACAAAGGCCTTTGGCATATAAGCTGATCTTGTGCTAAATAAAGGTTTTAATTGGTTTGTGTCTTGTTTCTTTCATTGTTGTATTTCTGTGTTTTTATTTTATTTTTCAGATTATGTTCATTAAGGTTTTTTTTTTATTTTAATCTGTATATTTCATATATATTCCAGTCTCAACTGATTTTTGTGGATATGCAGAATAAAAGAAAAAAAGAGGGATCTTTTCCCCCCTTTAATTTATTACTATGCAAATTCCATATGGAGATGAAAAAAGAAAGAAGGAAAAGTGGTTGCTGAGGGCTTGGAGAAAATGGAGGTGTTCAAAGAGCCGTACTGGACTCCTCACCTGAGGCTGTATGTCTCCTGCAGCATCATTTTCAGTTTTGACCAGTTGATTGAATAGGAGCAGGAATAGATACTGGAAAGCACCTATAGTACATCAGCAGAAAAAAGGACACTGGGCTCTGCATGTTTATGGATGGTCCAAATTTATTCTTTAAAAAGCCCAGCACATTTTGTTATGTTTATAAACTAATTGACCTTCTTTGGGGACAATGATTACAATGTACAACAGAGATTTCTGGAGTTGCTGCTGCACTTTCTTTAGGAACTGGGTTGATATGCAATAAAGAACCGTCCATAAGCACATGAAGTCCAGTCTCCTTTTTTTCTGCAGTTGACTGAACAGCCAGATAGTTTTCCAGAAGCATATGAAGCATAGCTCACCCTTGTAAATGTTTGAACAGCACACTGAGCTTTAGAGATCAACAATCAAAAATATCAGCCTAAACTGTAATTTTAAAATGTAAAGAATCATGCACAAAACAATGAACATTAGGGCCCTTTTCGCACGGGCCTTTGCGCGCGCGATAGCCCCGTGAGCCTCGCGGGAGTGGGAGCGTCGCTCCACACGACGCACTCCCACTTCCGCCCGGCTCACGGGGCTGAAGCGGCGCGAGCGCGGGTTTTTTGATTTTCGCGTACAAGCGAAAATCACCCCCCGCTCGCGCAACTCTCCCGGAGCCCACCCGCACTTACCTTTTGTGCGGAGCCTCCGGGAGCCGGCCGGGTCGCGCTTCCTTCCCTCCGCCCCTGCGGAAGGAAGGAGCGGGATGGGGAGGTAGCGCGACGGACGCGCCGCCCGCTTCGCGCGCGCACGGGGGGACGCGACGCCGCCCGCTTCGCGCACGCGGGGGGAGGAATCCGGCGTGCGCGGGGGAGGAATCCGGCGCGACGCCGTCCGCTTTGCGCACGCGCCCGGGGTGGGAATCCGGCGCGAGGTCTCCCGCTTCGCACGGGGGGAGGGCAGCTTGCGTGACAAGCCTCCTTCGGTGCCGCTTCCCCGCTGGTTCCTTCGCCTGCGGAAGGAAGGAGGGGGAAGCGGCAGCCTCCCGGATGAGCCTTCTTGCGCTTCCCGGCCTCCCCCGCTTGCACTAGAAGCCTCAGTGCGGAAAGGGCCTAGGATCGATCTATCTATCTATCTATCTATCTATCTATCTATCTTCTGCAGAAAAACAGGAATAAAGGTGCACTTCTTCCATTTCTGGTGCCATTTAGAAAGGGAGTAGAAAAAAGTGAAGAGAGATTCAGATCAGTGACAACATTTAATTCAGCACTTTCTTAGGATGAGCTGCCATACTTTAGAACATTCTTTTACAACCTGAGAGCTTCCAGGCAAGCTAAGCTACCATCCCAGACAACAATTCTATTATGGGCTTTGTAGTTCATCTGGGGCAAAATGTCCAGGCTTAGGGAAGGGAACTTTGAAATGGTGAGAAAAGCATTTTTGAAAGTGGTCATAACAAAATGTGCTCCTAGGCTCAACAGTGAAAATCTCTGTGCTATTTGCTGCCAACCTCATATCTTCTGAAAATTACATTCTAAATGACAAATTAATCAACCATAACTTAACTAATTAATTCACTTCAATTATTTCTGTGGTTGGCAATAAATTAATTCCCCAGTTTTCTATGCTTAACAATATTGAATTGATTTTCAAACTTAATGCTCCAAGCTGCGTATATGCAATTGCTTCATACTGATACACACTGTTGGTCCATTTACACCAGTATAAACTATTGGATAGCAATCATGGGCTGTGAGTGGGGCTGAGCCAAATACAGGAACCTGCATCTGCCCCTGTGCATGCAGGGAAAAGGCATTGCAGAAAGTATTGGATACCTCCTTGTACAATGTCTCAAGGGGGGGGGATATGTGCAAATAAACCCCCAATAGGACCTAGTCTATGAGCCTGCTCCAATATATCATAATATACCATTTATAAATGAAGCTAACCCTTCACTAGTGGGGTCACCACCAATTTCATAATAAAGCTTGATAATAAACTTGATAATACTTTTGGACACAGCGAGCCTTCATCTGTCTTTGTTCTCTTTTAAATAGAATCATGTGGGCCTTCCTCTTATACCTTTTAATAGTGCCCTGCTTTTTTAGCAGTTCAACAGGTACAGCTGTTCCTCTCATGGAGATGGATTGTTGATGGAGGACTGATTTGCTTGCTAGGTTCCTCTAGGAGACCTTTAGAAATGCAACATGGCCACTCTGTTTACTAGTTTACAAGACAATATCTGCACTCCCTCCAACCCATTGCCCTTTCCTCATAATTACTACTGGAGAAAAAGAAGTAATTGGTGAATAAAGAAATACCTCTTCCTGGGAAATTAGAGAAAGTTCACTCAGATCTTCTTAAGTAGCTGACACTGTTGTGATAAACAAAAGTATAAGTGAAGCTTCAGCATTCTCTTTTTCTGTTTTTTTAATTAGGCTCAGCACACACAGCCTTTTATGATTAGGCTCAAGCTCACTACAACAGGAATGGGAAATCTATTGCCTTCTAGATGTTGTTGGACTAAAACTTCAATCACCTCAGACTATTGGGACTGATGGAATCCTACAATATCTGAAGGACCACCCGACTCCTATCCCTGCAAAATGAAAGATTTTCCACTTTGTTTTTGGTTTGGTTTTGTGCTTTGGTAAAGGCCTTCCATTTTTATTTTTATTTTTTGGTGGCTGTATAAAAATGCCAGTCTTCTGAATTCAGAATTCACTGAATTAATACTATCCCCTCCCCTGGCTTCCCTCTGCATGCTAAACATTTATTTTTTTTGCACACCTGTGCTATGAATAAGCAAAAAAAGATGCAGCCGAGTCAGCAGAAAAAGTACACCCTGCAGGTTTACCTTGCGCTTTTGACATTTACACTGTATTCTGCCCTTGTATTTATATATTTTTTTCTTCATTGAAAAAAACACCTTTTGAAATCTTGGCACCATTTGACATGTGTTCACAGTAACAACAGATAAAAACAAGCAGATCAACTCCATGCATAATAAAGGACACTCATCTGAAAGAAAATGCTTGAAATATTTGAATAATATATCACTCTCCCCACCCCACCCCCCAGTTTTGCACCAGAAAGAAGCACAGAAAAGAACTTTACCTGAGGAGAAGACTTCACAGCATTTTTCTGCTTTGCGATGTCTTTGATATCACAGTTCTATACAAGTCTACTCAAACATAAGTACTTTAGAGTTAAATGGGGCTTTTGTAAGTAGGTCTAAAATGGCACCACTAACAGAATTTCCGCACTAGACTGTTATAGCGCTATGATTCCACCTTCAACATCCTATGGAATCCTGGGGTTTGCAGTTTAGGGAGGGGCCAGCTGGCCCCTCCCTAAACTGCAAACCCCAGGATTCCATAGGATGCTGAAAGTGGAATCATTGCACTATAACAGTCTAGTGAGGAAATGGCCAAAGCCACTTTCTCTACCAACTACATATAAATATATGACATATAAATATGTCAAGCTTTATTTCTGCAATGTCTTACTGGTATGGGAAGTACCATAACTTGGTTCCTATGCACCACCACACTACAATAGCTTGAAACAGCATAGTTGTTCCCCAAAGCTGGTGTGAACTGTTGCAATAGGATGTGTGTGTTGGGGGGAACTATGGTCTAGCAGTTTTGATACAAGTGTAGAAATCAGCCAAAGCAGTGTTCTCTCCCCACAATGTTGGAAAAATAAGAGAAGCAATCCAACTTCAACTGCTTTCATTTTATTGTAGGGATTCATCTTGCACTATTATAAGAGAGTACACAACACATGAAGTTGATGTAAGTACATGTGAGTGAGCTGGGAAGTCTTCAGTCCAGCTTAGGTATATAGATGTTTAAATATGTCAGCATCTAGAAGCTGGAGACAGGGGATATTCCCAGACACAGTAAGAAAATGAGTGGTATTAATGAGTGAAGCTAATGACTTGTGGTGTAGTGCTCATGGTCATAGTTCCTAGAAACACTAGCACTTTTTGGTGCTCATGGTGCCAGTTATGAAAAATGTGACAGAAAATTTTGAAAAAAATCCGTTTCATAAATTTCTAAAGTACATAAAAATATAGAGCAGACTGGTGGTGTGTGTTTGGGGAATCTATAGACTAGGATGGACAACCATGCAGACTGTAGGGACCAAATTTTTGCTCACGTGTTACCTTTCTGCAGGCTGCAGTAATCTGGTGTGACTTCCCGTTTTCCCCCCTGCAAGCCATATATTGTCAATATTCAAGGCTTATTCATATGTGTGTGGTTGAGTTGGGAGTTTCCTTGCTATTTGTCACTTGTAGAGTCCTCCAAATGCCAAAATACTTGGCAAAAGGCCACTCCTGGAAAAAGGCTTACCATTTGGTAGGCAATTTTCATCCAGTGGGGAGAGTTAGGAGGCAGGGGGTATTATCTGACAGGCTCTGGGGCTGCCAAAAAAAAAAAAAATCCCCTAGAACGTGTATATCTGCCCCATTCCTGGTATAGAACATTACTGGAATAATACTTAATTTGTATTTCACTCTCTCATTCCCTCTAAAAAGTGCTCTAAAAAGGAGGTAAGTAAGAACTCATGTTAGATAAGTGAGCTCACAAATTTTCTGTTGTGCTATGATTTTTGGGAAGAAACAAAGAAACTGTATGGCCTTTTTCACACGGGCCTTTTCTCGCGCGACAGCCCCGTGAGCCTCGCGGGAGTGGGAGCGTCGCTCCGCACAACGCACTCCCACTTCCGCCGGGCTCATGGGGCTGAAGCGGCGCGAGCGTGGGTTTTTTGATTTTCGCTTCGAAGCGAAAATCACCCGCGCTCGCGCAACGCTCCCGGCGCCCGTGCGCACTTACCTCTCGTGCGGAGCATCGGGAGCCGGCCGGGTCGCGCTTCCTTCCCTCCACCCCTGCGGAAGGAAGGGACGGGGCGGGGCGCTAGCGCGACGGACGCGACACGTCCTGCTTCGCGCGTGCGCGGGGGGGCAGACACGACAAGCGCCTTTCTCGCACGCGCGGGGGGATGGAGGGGACAGGCTCCTTTCTGGCACGCGCGGGGGGGGAATGAACGGACGCGCGAGCTGCCGCCGCCTCCGGGAGGCTGCCGCTTCCCCACTTGTTCCTTCACCTGCGGAAGGAAGGAGGGAGGAAGGGGCAGCCTCCCGGAGAAGGCTTCTGCGCGAGCCGCCCTCCCCCGCTCGCGCGAGAAGACTTAATGCGAAAAGGGCCTATGTTTAATCCCTTCACTGAAGTGTAGCACCATACCAGCCAGACTGGTTCAACTCCTATAAAAACCTCAGTTTCTGTTAGGAAGCATAGCTCCTGAGATATGTTGATCTGCCAGATGTGTACTGCAATACTGCATTGTAGTCAATGTAGAAGTACTGCTATAGAACTCCAGTAAGGCTAACTGTAATGCTACAAAGTCTCCAGTACTAATTGATGACTGCAACAGCACAACTGCTTGGAACCTGTCTGTATTACTACAAAATATCAATTGGTTAATTGCTTTATTGCCTGTTGCTACAAAGTATCTGGTGTGAGGGAGAGAGCTGGCCAAAAAATGAAAGTGTAAAGACTGGTGTTTTGAGGACCGGGTATGTCTAAGTGGCAAGAAATATATGCCTGGGTCAAGGCATATAACTGTCTGAGAAGTGGTGTGATGCTAGATTTATGATCATCTCCAATCACAGCTTTGCAGAATTCATTTTGGAATTGTATCTAAAAAAAGGTGTGAGCTTCATGTATGCTTTTTAGTTTCAGCAACTTCAGAAGAATTGTGCTGTGTTGCCTGCATTTTCCACAAAAAAAACTACTGGCTATCTCAGAGTGAAGTTTGTGGAGTGTGGGTTATCCAGTATCTGTCAGTCTCTGTTACTTTCTTATTCATCATGTTGCACTTCCAAACCAGGAATAAGAACGTGAACTTTCATGTCTTTTGGTCTTACTGTGGTGTCACAAAAAAAGGCCTCTGTGTTGAGCAAAAATAACGAAAGTGAAAGGTGCTAGAAAACCCACCAACACACACACACACACACACACACACTGTTTAACTATTCCCATAAACTACTAACATAAGAGAAACTAACAGATGTTGGTCAACTCACAGGAAGGTTCTTTAGTCATTCAGTAAGACTCAGATGTTTTGTAAGACAAACCCAGGGCCAGGAAAAGGTGGGACAATTTAACTGCATGCCATTATTCATACTTTGCAGGACCCGGGCCTGTAAGTCCAGAAAATCATGGGTGCATGAGGATAGTTGTAAAAAAGCACAACTGGTGATATCATATCCCGTCACTTCTGATCATGGGATATACTTGTTATCTAATAACCTAAACTTCCACTTTCCTGGATTCATGGAGCTTGAACAGTTGCGATAGCTCTAGTATTAAATCAACAGAGCTAATGTATATGATATTGCCTTGGGTTTTTGAAAAGTGAAATGTATTATTTTAAACATGAAATCGTCTCCCTCCTAACCCCAAGTCTTGGCCTTTTCACTAGTAGAAGGTCCCTGCTGCTGGCTGTTGCAAAGCATCTTGATGCTGGAAGAGAGTTGGAGGCATTATCACACATACTGCCTCCCTTTCCAACATCTCAGAAATCCTTCTGTTTGGGAGGCTACATAGCTGAAAAACTAGTCTTTGAGGTGCACGTTTAGTCATTACAACTGTGCAATGACCATAAATGTGAATTCCAAATTACTGTGGACAGGCATGGTTAAAGAGAATATATATACTCTGCTGAAACAGTGACTATTTAAAACACATAGGGATGGAAAGAATATTTGAAAATATTTGAAAATGGTAAAAAATCATGTTCAGAATACTGACAAGAAGAATCCTGGAATGATGAGAATCTTCACAGTTTGGTACTTGTTCTGTGCAAAATTTGCACATGATTGTTTGTGCAGAAAACAGCATTATCTGCATGGAACACAGTATTTCAATACACAGATAATATTTCCTGGTTGGAAAATACTGGGCTTTGTGCAGAAAAAACTATAACTGGGTATTTATTATGTGTAAAATTCAAACATGGCTGAATTTCATAGAAAAGAGCATTTTCTCCACAGAAAACAGTAGTTCCTCCATAGAAGTTAGTATTTCTTCATTGAAACATTTTTTTCTATGCAGAAGATGTTTTCTGCACAAAGCAACCGCATTTGAATTATGCACAGAATAAGTTCCAAGCTGTGAATAACCTTTGAAAACTGTGTGGTTTTTGAAGATTTTCTCATGGGGGAAAAAAAATTCCTGATATTATTCATCACTACCTGCAAGAAGAAACTTAGGCTATTTCCACACTACACTATTATAGTGCTATTATTCCCCTTTCAACATCCTATGGAATCCAGGGGTTTGTAGTTTGGAGAGGGGCTTTTAGAATTTTCAGCCAGAGAGCTCTTTGGCCTCAGTAAACTACAAACCCCAGAATTCCACAGGATATTGGAAGTGGAATAATAGCACTGTAACAGTGTAGAGCGGAGTGGCCTTTAGTAAAGAATTACACCCCATATCTCCCAGTTAATCTACAATTTAAGACCTTCAGAGGAGTGCTTTCTCTTGGTCCCACTGCCATCACAGGCATGTTTGATGAGGCACAGGAAGGAAGCATTCTCACTGGTTGCTCCCAGACTGTGAAACTCTCTTCCATGGAAGGTTCAGTTGTCCCCATCCTCAGACAACAGGCAAACCCATTTTCTATTTAGGAAGTCCTTTTGTGCTTAAATTGAATTGAATTGTGTGGTAGAAGGGTGTTTGGAATGTTATATGCTGTCTTTTTATATTTTAGTTATGTTTTCAATGTGCTTTGAACTGTTTTACCTATCTGCATTTAAAATAGAGTTACGTGTTTTTTAATATTTGTACAGAAAGTTGTTTTTTTTTAGTGTGACTTTGTTTTAAATTTCTGTGAGCTGCACTGAATCCCTTGTCAGGAGAAAGGTGGGGCATAAATAAATTAAATGAATAAATAAATTACAGAATGTATGCTGCTGTAAGCCCGTCTTACAACATCATAAATTCTGAATGGGATGCCAGCCAACCCATTCACCAAAACCATCACTTTGAAATTTGAAAAGTGAATATGTAGGAGAAGGAATGAGGAAGCAATAAGAAAACTTCAGATAGCTATACAATTTAGGATAAATGTCTGGGCACAACAAAACAAAAATAGCAAGTTTCACCAGTCAATTATACAGCAGTAGGGAGAGATGTGAGTTGCTGTTCAAGCCTGTAACTTATTCTACTTGTAGCTATTTTCAGGGGTTTGGTTTGAAATTTGATACTGCTGTAGATCACTTCATGTAGATCATGGATTCCCAGTAGGTGAGACTTTTATAGGGAGCAATATGCTGATGCTTCTAGTAAGAGAACTTTTGTGTGTGTGTGTGCTTTTAGTTAATGGAAAGGACGGTAGTATGCCTTTTTATTCCCCCTTCCATGTAGAGCCCCATACCATGCCTTCAAAGACTTCATGGTGCCCATCATGTGTTATGACGACAATGCCACAACCATGGCCTCATCTCATATTCCTTCTTACTGTTTTAAGTCTGAGAACAATCTGAGCAGAATCAATAATGCTATTTTTTTCTCATGGTGAGATCAGACAATAGCAATTTTGCTTTACAATTGGCCCTGTGCATGCAGTAATGGACCATAGGTTCTCAACCGGTGGAAACTGGAGAACTGGTAAGACACAGGAGGAATCTATTTAAGAAACATAGCAGAGAAGATTGACCCACTTTCATTTTAACTTAAGTTCTGCAGTAACAAATATTATTAACATAAACTGCAAAACTTAATATATAACTTGTATTGTGAATAGTATTACATCTTTATTCCAAACAATACTGCTGGCATTATTACGGCCATTTCCACCCTACACTGTTATAGTGCTATTATTCCACTTTCAAGATCCTGTGAAATTCTGGGGTTTGTAGTTTATTGAGGCCAAAAAGCTCTCTAGCTGAGAATTCTAAATGCCCCTTCCTAAACTGCAAATCCCAAGATTCCATAGGATGTTGAAAGTGGAATAACAGCACTATAACAGTGGCCATTTCCGCACTACACTGTGATAAATGTTATCATTCCACTTTCAACACCCTGTGGAATTTTGGGGTTTGCAGTTTACTGAGGCCAAAGAGCTCTCTGACTCAAGAGTCTAAATGCCCCTCCCTAAACTACAAATCCCAGAATTCCATAGGATGTTGAAGGTGGAATAACAGCACTATAACAATGTAGGGTGGAAATGGTTAGTGTAGTGCAGTAATGTTTTTAAAACTATATGTAATTGTAATACTATGTAATACGTAATATGTAATTGATACATATAATAACAGCATACCTATAAACTCATCAATGTGCATCCTTTTTAGAAAAGAGCAGGACTTTTTGTTTCTGTTATTGTTCTACCTGAGTCTAAGAGTGACTAGTGAAACTGAAAATACAAAAAGTTGGTAACCACTGTCTTTCATTTCTGCCTCACATGACAGCAATGTGGAATGTTTCAAATGAGATTTTTTCACAGTATTGTCCTAACACATATTGGATGTGCTGTTTCCAGGGATTGTTTTTTCTTGATGCATCTTATGCCAAATGAGTTCTTTGCAAGTGCACTTCTTAATTTAATTTATTTTTGTATTTATTTAAATCAGAGTTAGGCAACTGTAGAAGGCTAGGGAGCTGGATTAGCCTTCCAGGAGACCTTTGAGAGATGCAAGTGGTCCTGAAACAAAAATTAAACATTTTGGTCCCCAAACATCCCTATGGGGTATGGAAGCATTGTCACCATGTTTTGAGTTTCAAAAAAGGCCTTTCCTGTGCCCAGATGGTCCAGAGGGCCTGAGAAATGTTGTGAAAACGTACTTCAGGCCCCTTAGTAGACATTTAAGAGCATTTCAGGGCAATACATTTTTAAAAAATTGAAAAAAAAAGTTTTTGACCCCTGAGGGGCTCAGGGTTTCATCCACATCCCCCTAGAATACGTTTGGGGGCATGCTTGAGCTATATATATATTTCAAAAAACAGCCCTGGAGGGCTCCATGAGGTACACAGATCATGCTTTGCCCACCCCAATTTAAAAAAATTGATAAATTTTATCTGTCTGTCTGTCTGTCTGTCTGTCTGTCTGTCTCTCTCTCTCTCTCTCTCTCTCTCTCTCTATCTATTTAAAGTTTTCCTCCATGAAACCCAAGGTACCATAAGTGATACTTATTCTCTCATTTTACCTTCATAAAAATCTTATGCAATAGGTTACTACCTGTGTGAGAGAGTGACTAACTCCAGGACATCCATTGAGCATCATGACTAGGGCCCTTTCTGCACCTTACCTTTTTCTGGTGCTGGGGTGCGGGGATCGCGTGAGCAGCCTCCAGCGAGAGGTTCTTGTGTCCCTGCTGCTTCAGCTCCACACGAGCTGCCTGCTCGTACAAGGGTCCCACCTCTTCTTTCTGCAGTGCAGCCTGGGAGTTTCCCAGTCTGTGCTGGAGCAGGAAGCACGACCAGCGCAGCTCCAAAGGCTCCCATGCCAGGTAAGTGCGCATGGGGCCCGGGAGCAATGCACAATTGTGCACCATTTTCGGCTTCCAGTCGAAAATGAAAAGATGCGTGATTGGTGCCTGCCAGCCCCTGGAGCATCACATGATTGTGAGTGCATCATGCAATTCACTCCTTACAATTGTGAAATGCTCCAGGCAGCTTTTCGCATGGCAAATGCAGTGCAGAAAGGGCCTTAAGAGTTTAACCTTGGTGGCCCTAGTCCCAGTCTGAAAACGTACACCACTCGTTTTTGATTTGTTTGTTTATTTTCAAGAATTCTCCATAATTTTCTGCTCTCTGCAAGTCTTTTCAGATGAATTCAAATGTATATGTATGCTCCCAAAGGTCAATGAATCAGGCAATGACATAGCAAAATGATATGGGAATCCTCCTAAACAGTAACTAAAAAACAGCACATCAGTGGCACACCAAGTAAAAATTATTCAGTAAAAATATCTTATGTGGAGCCCAATCCTACATATGCCTCTTCAGAAATAAGTTCCACTGTGTTCAATTTAGTTTACACCCAGGTAAGGAGGATATAGGACTGCACCTATAGAATTTTAGCTTTCTGAGGTTGCTCATATGACATAATCCAGATTGACATGTGTCCCTTGGTCGTTACTGAGGAGTTCTTCTTTTTCCCTTTTAATGCAAGGATCAGCTGAAAGCATTTACAAGTATCTGGAGAAATGATCTAAAAATTAGATTTTCACCTTTTCTTTACCCTGTCATCCAAACAGTTGGTGGTTCTGATTCACTGTGTTAGATAGCATTTTAGCTCTGTGTGATTAACAGAAGATTACTGCAACTGTGGGGAGGGAAGGGGTATATGGCAGGGTGAGGGAGTTGCCAGCAGCCAACACTTTTCATTTTTACCAGCTTTGGGCATACAGTGGCATACTAATTCCAACCGATGTGCTGCAAATGCACCTCATTTCCCTGAGTTCTATATGCCACAACACTAACAGAATACAGAGTGATGGTTGATGCCAATCAGTGTTGGGCTTATGGTTCCCTGTGCTGCCATTGATGTTTCACTGAGCTCTTATTGGATTTTCATGTCCAACTGCATGTTCGCCAAACCCGCCTCATTCCCACTGCATGAATGAGTAAAGAGGGCATTTCTATTTTTGAATCTGGCAGCCCTGATTCACATTGACTCCTGTGTAAAAGTTTCATGGGAAAAATTGAAGAGCGTAGCTGATCAGCTCTCCCCCTCATCTCCCCCTCCTATTTCTTCTCTTCTCTTTCCCTCCTGCTGATGCAGCTTGGGCTGTGCACTGCATAACTGGCTTATCCCCTTGTACAGAAACTCATTTATTTGTATAGAGGCAAGGCACATGGTTGATTATATGCTGTCCCGAATCTATTACCGTGAATTATATTTAAATTCATAGCAGGTCTCCCCCTTTTTTCAAGGTAACTCGATCAAGTCTATGAATATACAAAAGCACAACGCAAGAGTAGCTTAGCCAAGACTTTGGAGCAAATAGGTTCTGTGCGCAGGCGCCTGTGTGAAAAAGGGGACCTGCTGGGCTTTTTGCTGTTTAAGCATTTATCTGCACTTCTGGTTTGTTAGGAATTTTTTTTTTTTTTTAAAAAGGTGTCATTGAATGAAAATCACATTTTAAATGGAGAGCAATATTAATCTTTCCTGATTGTACTGCATTTCTATAGAGCAGGTACAATTTCAAAAAAGCCGGTTCTCTTAAATGTCGTAATTGATTCTTACTTAACACTTGCCAAAGCTGAGTCCGTGTTTGTTCTTTAGTGTGACAGAGCTTGTAAAATAGCAATCAAGGGCAGTCACACTTCCATGGTCTGGTATCATTGAGAGTCAGTGTGATATAGCGGTTGGAGGGCAGGACAAGATACTCATGTCTTTCTACTCTTCACTCAACTATAAAACTACAGCATTGTCTGACCTTGGGCCAATCACCCTCTATCAGCCTGACTCACCCCACAGGGTTCCTGTATTGGGGAGGGGAGCTGTGTATCCCATCATAAGCTCCCTGGAGGAAATGTGGGAAATAATCTATCTCTGTATGCTTTTAAAGAAAGCAGTAAATTTTGCTACCATTCTAGTTGTGATTTATTTTAAAGAAAATATGAATCCATACTTTCCTGTTTCTCCAAGAAACAAAAACAGTTTCTTTGGGTTGCTTTAAAATAACAAGAACAACCAAAAGTGATGGTTTGTGATACAAAACATACTTTGGTAAGCTGAAACAGCATTTAAAATAAGCACACGCACATATGGACAGGTTAGACAATTTAAAAATGAGGCACTATTGACTGTTCTTCCTGAGGCAGCAAAATTTCTAGGGGGACATGTGTTAGACATAAGTGTCATGAATTTATGCTACCACTTGAAAACTGTTGAGCCAGGATCAGAATCTGGTTGCTGCAAATTCTGTAGCACCTGAATTATGCATTACGCAGCACTTCAGCAAAGAGTAACAATGTATGTGTAGACATGTGTAAGAAAGAACAACTTAGGCTATTTATAATTACACATATTCTATATACCTTGTTACAACGCATATGGAGGCAGAGTTGGAGTCTCTTGTAATCTTTCAAAATCTTCCAAGAATCCAATAAACTTTGTACAGTAAAAAGAACAATGTTTGGAGAGAAAGGAAAATATCTTGATATTCAAATGTATAATGAGAAGGTATCTCATTTTTTCACCTTTTCTGCACTAGGTTGGAGAGATTGCCTTTGCACATATGCAGGCCACCCTATGTTAGAATTCCTCAAAATCCAGTAAATGATGATCTCCTACTTTTCTGGACTGGAAAATGGAATCTTCTGGAAACACAGGAAAAGGACTAGTGTAACCAAAGACTGTGTTAAGCTCTCAAATTCAGAGCCAGGAGGTGCTAGTATTCCTCCTCCTCCTCCTTTCACCTGTTTGTTTCCCCAGAAGGCATCTTTTTGTTTCCTGTATGTGCCCAAATTCCCAAGGAGACATAACAGGTTCTAGCATCAGTTCAGAAATACTTCCACTTGTATTAGAAGAAACCAATTCTCTACATGACTCTTTAGTAGGTAGATATCTGAAGTAAATATCTGAAGTTCTAGTCATCATAAACATACACATGAAGCAATAGTAGTCAGCATCAACAGTTACTTACAGTGGTTTGCTTCTATAAATTCTTCATTATTCTTCCTAGGTTTTTACCTGTAGAAATAAAGATCAATATGAGGATGTGTTGATAATCTTAATTACACTCCACAAAAAGGAATCAATTCTGAACCACTGCTTAACCTGACATTTTCTTTTCAAAGTTTGCAAAGTGTCTGCCGGCAGTATGGGCTGAATTCACATTAAGAACACAATGAAATACTGTACTTATTGAAAAAGTGACTTTTGAGCTGACCTCTAGAAACACAATCACAACGGGGACCAAAGCAATTCAAACATTATAAAAAGTGTGCATGCATTTCCCTTCTACACTTCTTTTGGTTTCATGTGTTGAGGTGGCAGATTTACTTGAGGAAACATTTGGTGCAAACAACCATTGTCAAGATTTTGCTCTGCTTTTCCAGACCAGTTGTAGCATGATCAGTTGTGCAGGTAGTAAATTAGCAAGTATGCTATACTCCACAAAATCTAGCCATTCTGTTACCCTGTTCTCTGGGAGTCCTGAGAGGGGTGCCCAAATAACCAAAACACAAACACAAAGTTGGGGAAATTAACTGGAGCACTCTCTTAAGCTAGCGAGAGGCAGGGTAACTTAGCAGGGATCTTGCAACCCAATGTCTACGGGGTCAGGTCAGTCAAGCAGTCAGACAGATTTAAAATAGCAAAAATGATATTTTTATTAAAAGGCAAACAAACAGTAAAGACAACACATTCACGCAGCTGATGTAAGAACTGGAAATAAAGATTTTGGGGGGAAATGGGTGATACGACACCTTTTCTCGTAGTCCTGAAGAAGTTGAAGATGATAGGGAAGAAATTCAGCATGGAGACCGAGGGGAGCTTGCAGGACAAAATGGCAGCAAGGCGGTCTGGAACTCGATCCGAGGTAGTCTTGGAATCAGGGAGTTTTTATAGGGTGAATTGTGCCTACAGGCCATGCCTTACTTGGTGAGAACAATGAGAGTTTGGAGTGGGACAAAGCTGTGGAAAAGGTCAAGTTTAATATGATGGGCTTAGCGCAAATGTAACAATAGTGTAGCCAGTATGCAAATACAAGGTGCTTAGCTTGGCTTTGTAAGACTATCGGCTCGAGGCCGGGCGTCTTTGTTTAGAGTCATGCTTAAGCAAGAGGTGTTTGCAGGAAGGCCCCTGAAGCAACGGAGTGGCTCTGTTCTGCCTGCCTAGATGGAGAATGGAATGTCCCACAATTACCGGCCATGCCTGTTTACGTGCTTGTCTGGAGGCCTCACAAACACGTGGAGCGGGGTGGCAGAGGAAGGCCGAATGGTTTGATATCAAAAGAGATATCTAGTGCTATCACCGGATAGGCCTGAACCACAGTAACAGTTCTTTGTCTGTAGCTGTCAAAGCTGACTCTGAATATGAAACAGTCTTTAAAGCAAGTGTTCAACTTTATTAAAGACACACACAGAAGTTCTAACAATCAAAGCATTTTCTTTTTATAATCTTGACAGTGAAACTTTGAGAATTTTCTAATTCCTTTTTGACTAATCATATTTATTGAGGAAATAATTATTGGTTTAGCAATGCCCTTTTGACTTTTAAGTCATAGCAACAAATTTATCTATGTAATCTTTAATTTTAGCCCCAGTGTCGGACAAATTAACCATGGACCCTTTTGGAAGCCAGAGGCCATTTCTGCACTACACTGGTGTAATGTTATTATTTCACTTTCAACATCCTGTGGAATCCTGGTGTTTGCAGTTTAGGGAGGGGCATTTAGAATTCTCAGCCAGAGAGCTCTTTGTCCTCAGTAAACTATAAACCCCAGAATTCCACAGGATGTTGAAAGTGGAATAATAGCACTATAATAGTGTAGTGTGGAAATAGCCTGAGTTCACAGAAAGCATGTTTCCTCATTGGAACTTAGCTGAAAAAGTCAATGACTGCAGGATCTTTTAAAGATCTGCAAACCTCTTTTTTGCAAAAGCTTGGAAAAATCATACTTGTATGAACACTGAAGTTTTTGAAGGGGCATACAGTATCACCATTGTAAAAAAACAAAACTCACAAGTTCAGAATGCACTGTAGTTACACATGCTGTGAAGGTGGTTATCTTATTGCTGCTTTATACAGCCACATTGATTTTGAGGGAGCAATCCATCTTTTAGTGATTATGCACATAGAACTTGTCATGCATCTGTGGTCTAGATGTGGGAAGGAAGTCTTACCATCTCTATCTCTCCCTTGTCATGGACAAATTCAGAACAACTTGTTTGTGGTTCACAGCCTTCTGGATGTTTTTCATGATTTTATTTTGAAAAGATTTCTAGAGACAGAGAGAAGGAAAGATGCCATATTATTGCAATGAAATCTGATGACTTTTCCATGTAAATGCTGAATGTGTATTTTCTATAAGAAGCATATTCCTCTCACTGTTTCCTGAAACTGTGGAGAGAAGAGAGTGTTTGATTGCTTGTTGCTTACTGCTGAAACTCAATGAATTTCAATTATCACAAAAAAGTCCATAGGTTTCAATTTTTGTGTGTGGCCCTGTTACTTTTCCAGTTTGGAACATCTCCCGATTGCTGTCACAGCTATTGTGCAGTCTAAATCAATTGCTGTGGCATGCTCACTAAATTGAGAAATGCTGTTGTGAATGCATAAAAGGCCTCACATCTCAAGAAAACCAGTTACAAAGAGGGAGCAAATATCAGGTGGGGGAATTTCTCATCGGCTCTAAAAACTTTTTTATTCCTTTGCTTGATTTCCTCTGAGGATTCACTTGGGGACAAACAGTGCTTCAGCCTCTTTGGCTGTTGCAATGCTACATGCTTGTTTTGCAAGCTCTTGCCCAGATGGAAGTACTTTTAAGCAACACTTTGATTATCTTTTTCTTTTTGCCAGCTTTGACTTTCAGTACCACAGCTGCAAGGGGGTCAGTAAGTGATAAGAATTCACTTTTGAAGAATTGACTCACTGCAAAATATCATTTCATCACATACTATATAATATCAAGTCCTAGTTAACACGTTCTTCAGAATCTTCTTGCTGGTGCCTTCATAAATATCCCCTTCCACCCCTTCCTAACTGGTTTTGCTGTTTCTTTTTTTTTCCATTTCAGTCCCCAAAGGGGTATGCTAAATCCTGTATCCAGATAGAATTCACTTTATTTAGAGAAGTGTAAAAAGAAATATATCTGATTTTTTAAAAATAACCAGTCCTTAAAGGAATTTTAAATTGAAATGTTTGCAATAGCTACAGTGTTTTTCACGTTTTTAATCTGTAGTGGTTCTAACAATTAGTAAGCCATCTTGCATAGTGAAATCAGGGAAAAAGTTGAATATAAATGACTGGATGGTGATGGTGGTGATGACAGCCCTTATGTTCCCACACAATAAACTCATTCAGAGTAGATACTTTCAGTTATTGAATAATGACTCAACGTGTATCTGAATCCCCTTCGTTTCATGGATCTATTTTACTTTTGACTAGCAGTAGGATAAAGGCTGATGAGCCTGCTCACAACCACTTGTTTGTGGCCTCTAGCCACTGCTCGTTAGTGGGCCATTTTGCAGATTCTGAGAAAACAGTTTCTCTGACATCCACTTTAGACGTTCATTCACCTTTGATTGTTTCAGTGTAATGTCAGTAACACTGTTTAGTCAAAGAAAGCACAGATGGATGAGGTGTATGTACAAAGTACCCTGCCATGTGAGACAGAACACGTGCTGTCCCCTTCCGCTCTGTCCTTCCTGCTGTCCTTTCCTCCATCCCACCACCGCTTTTCCCACTGCAATCACTTTTCCTGTCCCTGTTCTCTTTTCCTTCTGCTGCTGCTTACCTCTTCTTCACCATCATATCTTGTCCTGAAGGATTCTGCCTCAGAGTGAGGCACTGTGGGTAGAATAGCAGAGGAAACTGTACCAACAGTCCCTAGTTCTGAGAAATGAAATTCTCAAAGCAAGACATTTGTTTCAGTGGAGAGCTATGTCTCTATACTGTGGTACTGCTTCAGCTGGGAAATGGCTTGTGCGGCTCCTCCGAGGGCCCACCAATACCCAGTTGTGTAGGGACAGGGTGGTGATGGGGACAATTCACCCAAGTAGCAATGTTTTGGGGGCATCCTGGCCTGTAGGCACGCCCCCATGCATCTTGACCATGCCCCTATGCACCCTGGCCATGCCCCCACACACACTGGTCATTCGCCCCACACCATGGGCTGACCCCTTCCTGCCCCAACTCCACATACTTCAAGCTCTGCCACTGCAATTGCCTGCTATGGAAAGTTAGGCCAGGTGTGCTCACTCAGTGCCTTATATCAAACAGGAAGGTGTTTTAGAGAATCACGGCAGTGGCATCTTAGCTGGGAGGGGGACTGGCAAGGCTCTCTTGAATGTCAGGGAGGTCTTCTCCTTGATATGAGGCACGAACCACCTCTCCTCTCATTCTACCGCCTCGGATCACCCCACTTTCAAGGACGTGTCCTACAAATAGATTAGATGCGCATGGCTTTTCCTACCATCTTCGGCATGATGTTTCCCCTTTAAACCTGCAATTTATGTTTGTTAATTTGTAATATTTCTACATTTGTTACATATGGGCTCTGAGGAAGAATTCTTCCTTGATCCTGAGGTGCCAATTCATTTTCTTTCTCTTTTTTAAACTGTCTCCTCTTGCTTTAGATTGAAAGGAAGCATGCAGTATAGACTAACTTTTCCAACTTTATATTGACTGCTATATCTATGGTGGCAAAAGAAGAAGACAGAATGGTTTGGTTAGTTTTGAAAGCTTTCACTGATTTTTAATTGGTTGGAATCTTAAAGCTGAAATATTATCCAGCTTATCCAAATGAGCTAACAATTCAGGAGTGCTGCATTGTTTTCCTTTCCTTCAAGAAAGTATTACATGTCATCAAAGTTTAGAACCAAACCTGAATCTAGCATGTACTGATAGCAACTCTAAACTTCAGACAATTTTATATCACTCACCATTTTTAAATATGTACCAATCATTTTATACTCCTTCTCTGAAAAACCTGGCCTTACAGAACACTGTGCTCCATTTACTGGGCTTAATGATTTTGCTTTCATTATTAATAATTGTGGAGAGCTCAGTGACCTGATCCTTTGCTATTAACCATTACTGATGAAGCTGAAGGCATTTTTTTTTTACTTTTTTCCTATGAGGTCTACCAGATATAGAGATGTGCAAAGTATTCATTCTTGATTTAGTGGCATTTCTTCAAATTTACCTATATTCTCATCTCATCCTTTTGTTTGTCAGGTTATTGGGCTTTGGGGGAGTGAGTATTCACTTGTGTATATGTGTGTTTTCGCATTTTGAATACTTTAATGATTCACACTTTTAAAATGAACAGTGCTTTTGTGTCTTCAAAATGCTGCTGATATCTCACAAATTTTGAGGCAAGATGTCACCCAGATCTGTTTTCAGTACAGTGCTCATTGTCAAAAGTAACAGAAAAATTAATAAAATTGTCACAGAAAGCCATCTAAATCCTCTTGCTAAATTAAGTTCAAATGGCAAAGCTCAGGTTCTACTCAAATATAAGCTCATTTCTTACATACTATGACCATTCCCACACTAGATTGTTATAGCGCTATGATTCCACTTTCAATATGCTATGGAATCCTGGGGTTTGCAGTTTAGGGAGGGGCCGGCTGGATTCCATACAATGTTGAAAGTGGAATCATAGTGCTATAGTAGTCTAGTGCAGAAATTATCTATATCTAGAAACTACTCAACAGGGTTCATAAGTTCTACTTTCTGATTTCAGTGTGGCTTTAGAGTAGTTTAGACACAAATTTCAAAGCCAGTGGTAAGTCTGTGGGTTTCAACTAAACTTAAAGACTCCTCTCTAAATGCTTGTAAATTGCCAAAGAGGGTGTTCACATAATAATGTTGCAATCAATTGAAGAAGTCTCAAGAGTTGTCTTCCAGTTCTCCCAAGACCTATAGAGGTTCAGACCCAGGCTAGTATTTATGCAGCTTTCAAGCAATCACACTGGTTGACGGTTTTTTCCTTGAGAGGCAGGTGGTGTAATGAGCATTCCTAGTCTGTCATCTCAAAGGGTCAAAAGGACAGAGCCTGGTGAAAATTTGCTCTGTGGAGTGCCTGGAGCTCAGATGGAAAGAGGTTTTTTATTTATCAATAGCAAGATTTCTGTGAGCCATAGTCTTGACAGAGGCTATGGAAGAGCTCTCAGATCTATGCCTATTGAAATTCCCCAAAAAGCTTCACTCCTAAATAATGCTGAGATAACAATCAGAATGATCTTGGTGCTAACAAGAATTTTTTTTCCTCTCAGAAGCAAAGAGGCGACAAGTGGGATGCATAAGGAGCTTGTAGAAACTGGGATTGTTATTTTTGTAACAGAAATGTCCTCAGTATATGTTAGTATGCAAATACGTTGCACCTCTTCATGAAGGGGAATCTCCAGTGCAGTTCCAGAATCATGAAACCTACACATCTGAAACTTGGCAAAGGAGGAGGAGACAGGAGATGTGTGCCATGGGGACATTTTCTTGTTTAAAAAAATGTATAAATTCATTTTTGCTAATTAAAACATGGGGTAAGCCTGTAGTACCATCATTAGTTGCTACGTGGTAAATTTCTCTAGGCACCTCTAGAAATGACATTGGAGGTAAGTTTGAACCATTCCTGTGTAGTGCTTCCTTCTCAAGGCCGCTGAATAGTAAACCGAGGGAAAGAGAAGGAGAGCAAGATGGTGTCTCATTCATGGGGTAGGGTGTGAAGGCAGAGAGTAATCAGAGGCAGAAACTGAAACAGCACTGGAATTAATGAGGAGTAAAATCAACAAGAAAACAGGGATGAGCAGTGGGAAAGTGAAATGAAACTGCAGGTACACCTTGGGCATGCAGTTCTCCACAAGGACTGTAAACATCTGGACCTAATGCTTCCCTCTGCAGTCCCCCCAACCTCTTCAAACAATTGAGAAAGAAAAAAGAGGGGCGCAGTATGGGGTAAGAGGTGGAGGTGGGTAAATGAAGGGAAAGCTGAACAAGCACTTGGGTGGATGCTGAGAAAGTCTTTTCACAGGGTTGTTAGATAAAGACCATCTTACGACCATATGATTTCAAAGCTTAAATCTGAGACCTAGAAACAGCACTGTGATATCACAGGGACAGGCCCTAGTGATGTTGTTAAGCTCAAAATATATGATTAAATACAAAAGTAAAATAAATAAAATAATAAAATAAAATAAAAATGTGCACACACTTTTAAAGAAAGCAACCTTGACCTGAGATTCTTCCCCTTCACCCTAGAGAAGAGAGTCCAGGCCCTCTTGTGACCCATGGCCACATCCTAAAATCCGGGAGCAACTTTGGGCCTTGACAGATCTGTCAACCATTGTCTTGAATATGAATGAGGAACATAATATTGATTAATGCCATAATATCTCACCATTGGCCAGGCTGGCAGGGGGTGGTGTAAGGAGGAATTTAATAACATCCAAGGCCTACAAGTTCCCAAGTCATAGTTTAAGGATCCAACCCACAATCTCATTTTCTTTGTCTACTCATTTCCCACTGTTGTTGTTTTTTTATCTCCCGCTGTTATAGGTTTTTTATGATTTTATATCCTTTTAAATGTTTTAAATGTTTTTAAACATGTGTTTATTTATTGTTGGAAGCCACCTTGGGTCCCACTCTGGGAGAAAGGTGGCCTACAAATATAAAGAAAGAAAGAAAGAAAGAAAGAAAGAAAGAAAGAAAGAGAGAAAATCTAAGAACCCAATCTCAGACAATCATTTTCCCCTTCTACTATGCTCTCCTGACTAGCCCTAAACTAACTACACTGCTAAATATCACAAGCAATATGGAATTCATGCAAAGAAAAGGTTTTGTTTTTAGAAAGAAAAATATAACGTACCATGAATAGTGTCTTGTCTTTGAAGGAGTAGAGATGCCTTTAAATTTCCCCTGATTTTGACTTTCCAGTGTGTGGTTTGGATTGTTGTAAGAGCCATCTCTAATTATTTACCCTGTAACCACCTTTCTTCAGCACACCTCTTCTCGGCTTGTGGCGTAGTGCAGTCAGGATGGTCTGTAGGAGACCATGGTGAGTGAAAGATCTTTCCTCTCAGTTGGGATTTAGATTAGATAACCTTTTGGTTCCTCCTGGCTCAGTGTGCTTCTATAACCTTCAGCAAATTCCTCATGTCTGATTGTTTCCCTGTATAGCCATTTTATTCTTTGACTTATTTTTTTCTTCTTTCTCTCAGAAGGGGAAATAATAACCTTGACTCACACACAGAAGGAACATAATAGGACTTATTTTGCTTGAATTTCAGAATACATCATCGGAATAAGCACAAGGGCATTCACAAAGCTTTGCATTATTTCCTGATATTTATCTGTGCTCATTTCTCCACTATTTGACAGAAAGAAAAGGCTTGAGAACATGATTGCAATATAAACTAAAATGTGCAATAATGCATGCAGAGGTAGATTTAAGATCAGATTTAAATATTAAACATTTACTTATGTGTATAAGCAAGTTAAAGGCCAATTCAATATTACAGCTGTATTTTTGTTGTCTCATAATGTTTCATTCTTGTGTTCTGACATCTCCATTCTTGAAATATTCTCCTTGAACTCTGACCTCTCTGTCTTTTCCCTTTCTTAATATCACTGCTGATGTCAAGGCAACATGTCACCTACCCATTGACAAAACAGCTGCTCTGAGATCTGGGATAAAGCAGAACTTAGAAAATTAATCTTTGGGACTGCAACTCTCAGCATCCTGAAATCTGCAGTCTTGAAAGGTAAAGCTTCCAAGCTATAGTATTAAAAGACACTTTGAATTTTATTTTGGAGATTCATAAGCAAGTTATATTGGGGTAAACTGCTTCATTTTTATTCATATATCACTCAGGGCTGAGCTAAGAAATTCTGCTTCCTGAGGCAGGCAACAAGACATCCTCACTACCCGAGTTCCAGACATACACACTACCTGGCCTAGCTTGCAGCTTGAGGGCATGTTCTGCCAAGATGTATTGAGTTGTCTGGAGGTCATCAATCTGTATTTGACCATGAGGGCACATCTGACTATGAAGATATAGCCAGATGCTTTCCTGACATACCAGCAAGAGAATGACCAGGGTGGGGGGTTCTTTGGATGTTACAGAGGAAGGAAGAAAATACCAACTTCTGCAACAGCAACAGCACATATGGAAATGCAAGGTGGGCTTCAACTTGCATATGTCACTAACAGGATGCTGGCCACCATGGCTCAAAAATACTGTCTTCTAGCATAGGGGAAAGCCAGCAATCAAGACCATGAGAAATGTCGTAGCGCTCTTGCCAATGAGCCGGTATATCCTCCAGCAATTGCGCTTCATTGTACCTAACGATGTGGCCATTTTTCCCAACATCAGATTTCTGTTTTGGTACAGGTAATAGTTTTAGAGGCTTTTGATAAGAATAAAAAGTACGTGCTCCTTTATGTATGTGAGATACAACTCAAGATAGTACAGGAGTACTGAGTACTGAGGAATAAGTAGTAAATTTAGTGTTTTGATCATTTAGACAAGAGTTTGGAGACGTCTGTGTGAATGAACAATCCATTTATAATGTAGGAATACAATTGAAATTATGCTGTTCATTGCCACCTCTAAAAATTGTGTGGCTCACATTTTATTCACATGCTGCTGGCGTAGGGCCCATTCCAGAGCTTTAGTGGTCACTAGCAAGATATGAAAGGTAGACCAAGCATACCTGTAGATTATCTGTATGCTCTGTCAAGCAGTTCTTAATAAACTTCCCTGTAGTACTTAGTATCTGAACACAGTAACAAAAATGTCAAGTCAGAAGGTCAGCTCCACTGTGGTGGAACTCTGATCATCACGTTTCCTGCTAGGAAATTACTGAAAAATACAGGTTTTTCAGGACTGTACAACTCCATTTCTTATCTTGAGAAAATTGTAGCCAACAAATTGTATGCTGTTTATAAGCCTTTGTTTGAGAGAAGAAGAAAAAAATAAAAATAGAAAGATGAAAATTTCCTTGCTTAGGTAATACCATTTATCACCCACTAGGGAGGAATTTGAGTTGTCCCCTTTCATGTTAAAATTGTTCATGTACATGTGACTGCTGCATCTTCATGAGTAATTAGTGCCAAGAACTTAGCATGTCAGTTCACAGCCTCTAATGAAAATTTTGAGCAAAAGAGAAACAATTTGGGATTGTCTATTAAAGTGTTTTCATAAAAACTGGTAATATGTCATGTGAATGAAGTGTAATCTACTCCGCATGTATTCCAGCAGGTCAGGTGCAGGTATTCATCCAAAATATCTGAGTTTATAAATCATATTAACAAACAGAGGTATATCTTGGCCCACTTTGCCGCTTGCAACAGCAGTTTTGTCATTTGTGCTGTAGAATGCAAGTGTTTAAAGATTTATGTGGGAGAGACAACAATACATGTCCCCCTCCCCCTCCCCAAAAAAAGCATACAGGCAAACACCTTTCAAAGATAAGAAACAATAAAACAAGTGCTCTCTTAATAAGTCATTTTTTGGAATGAAACTTCCTGTAATAGACCTCAGATTTTTGAATATAGAACAGGTAGATAATGATGGTGGTGATGGTGATGGTGATGTAGAAGAAGAGGAAGAAGATTCTGTTTTTAAAAAGAAGCAGAGTGGATTTTGAAGATTAAAACCTTTGGTTCTTAGAGGAATAAATGAAGAACTTGATTTCCCACTTTTATAAACCCAGTCAGAGCTCTTTCTAGCCCAGCTGTATGATCTGTCCACCAAAATGTCAGCTCCATAAATTTCTGTAGTTAGATTCATATTGGTATGTGTAAGCTTTAAGCAGTGTACAAAAATAAAAGTGATATGTATTATGAAGCCCTATATATGTGTTATTATATAATTATACTTTGAACTTATATTTATTTTAATGTGTTTAAGTAGCCCTTGAAAAGGCCATTGAAATAAATAAATATATATATATATATATATATATATATATATGCTGAAAGACATTGGGATTTTTCCATAACAAAAATGACCATCCACTGAGTGCTCAGAGATGTGTCTTCCTGTTTTTCCTGTCAATTTTCCTGTGGGTAAAATCCCTCCACAGACCCAGCAAATGGCAGTTAGGCAATGACATGATAATGCCTCAAACATTAAAATATAAAAACCTTCTAACAAAAGAAGGATGAGTGAGAAATCCAGAAAAGAAATGAGGTTAAGACTGGTGACATCTTCCGTTTAAATCCAAGCAATGGATGGACTGATGTCTACAGATAGCCAGCCATCAGGGTCCACCTGAAGTAGGTCAGAGCAAGAAAGAATGTCCAGCAATCAACAAATGTGCACAGATGCCAGAAGAGAGATGATGATCATACAGGCCCCAAGGAGTCCATGCTTCCTGATTCCCCCTAGTACTACATCCATAGGGCAGAAAGGAGGGATCTTCAGCAAGTAGGAATTTGGGAATTGGCAAGGAAAGTGGTTTCTGAAATTCTTTACAGACTTTGGCCCTTTCCACATGAGGCGAGTGAATTGCTCCATGTTGTTACTCACTGGTTCTTCTTGGCTCGAAGCAACGCAGACTCCCTTAAGCCCTTCTGCAAGGCTCCTCCATTTGGTCCAGGGCGAATCGGAGCAGTGTGAGGTCTGTAGATCCGCACTGCTCAGGCTTACAAAATGGTGGCTTCCTGTTCTTCATGGGTCTGGACCAACTGCTGAAGCTGGCCATGCCCACAGCCCACCCTCCGCTGATCGCAGGTTCGCATTGGTGCGAGCCTGCGCATCTGCACAAGTAAGCAGGAATGCAATGGCGCGCTCCAGAAGATTGAAAGACCGATTTTTTCTGCTCTTTACTTAGCACGCTGGAGGACCATAGGGGGCATTTTAGATCAAACTAAGGTAAATAGTCTGAACCTAGTCTGATCCAAGGGCGGACAACCTCCATGACAGGACGCCTTGGCCCATTTTAACTTCCTCGTGCAGAAAGGGCCTTTGTTTCAACACATGGAGGGAAGAGCAGAAATAAGACAGTTGTTCCTGCTGATAACACCAAACAGATCTCTTGTTTTCCATGTGAAGGCTCTATGTTGGCTTTTAAATGAATGTATTGAAACAGAAATAGTATACATGATCTATAACTCCACTTCCATATAGCCCTATCATTTTTAGAAGGGGAAAAAACCTCTATACAGGACCTAATGGGATGAATGTGGTCTGAAAACTACTGATTCTAAGACTGACTATATATGCAGTGCCTCAGCTGACTCAGTAGGTTTACTTGGATTGAATTGTGTACTTGGGCAGTTCACTATTATAATAAAGATGGTTAATTAGGCTGACATTGTTTATATAATTAAGCCAACCATTTCTGTTATTGTGTTTATTCGCTTAATATGTTGTTCTAAGGTACAATTTTTCAGCACACACTCACTTCCATAAAGATATGACATCACCCAAAGCATGCATCTGCCCACTAAGCAAGCCATCTGGTTGGAGCAAGAAAGCATGAAGGCAATTGCTGAATTCTGGAGCGGCTACTCCCTTGGGTTCAGCACCTTGAGCATAGCATGTGGCTGGGACACATGCCAGAGGGAGTCAGTGAGCAAAGCTCATTATATGCATTTGAGTAATACATCCTAGCAGAATACGTTGGATACAAGGTGCAGATGATTCTCATAAGAAAACAAAACTATTGGGTCCACTTTCAAACTGAACAACTTGATTCACATAATGAGCATTCAGACTAATCGACACACATTGTTCTTTCAAGAGTGTTATATTTTGCAGTGTTCTGAATACCATCAAAGCATTGATGGCCCCCTAAGGTATGACAAACTAGATCTCATCAAGACTCAGTGGGAAAATGTTGAATGGAGGACTGGAAAAAAAAAACCCTATAAGCAATCAGTGCCTGCCTTTTGCATGGCACGATGGGGCTAAAGAAAGGTTCTAGTCTTCTAGTCTCAGTAAATTAGAAAAGAAAGATGGGTTTACCGATTGGGATTTTTTAATACATGTGACTACTGAATAATACAATTCACTGAGAAATGCACAAATTGTGAATCTATGCAGGCGCAAGTAATCATAGGGTTTTAGACATCATATTTTACCACATAGATATCTTTTTGAAGCTTTGTTGAAGGATGTCAGACAACAACTGTCTGTATTACAAACTTTGTGGTTTTTCTTTTCTTTTTCTATTTCTTTTCTTCTTCTTCTCTCTCTGTGTGTGTGTGTAAGCTAGCATGCCCAGTATTTATTACTAATGGCTATGCTGGCTTACAGTCCAACAACATTTGGAGTGGCACATGATTCCTATCCCTGGTTTAAGAAATGTAGGGCTTGTTTGTCTGTTTTTTTAAGGTAGAACTTGGTTCACCACTATTATGCCTTGCCTGGGATCACATTTCAAGTAGTTGGACTCTGGAACCTTGTGAGATTTGACCAAGGGGGGCAGATATAGGTAAACAGTTCAAAATCAGGCAGTAGCCAAGTTCCAGGAGCAGCAGGAGACCACCAGGATGGTCAGAAGTAAGGTAAAAATAGCAAGGATCATTTTCCAGAGGTGAAATGGTGAACCAGGAAGTTCAGAAGAAGGATCATGGCTGAAATCAGATAAGAGTCAAGATCCAAGTAATCAGTCTGTGACCATGGATCTGCTGTTTGCTTCATTCAGCCAAGATGTTATTATGGTACTCAAAATTAAAGTAAAAATGTATTTAATGCTTAAATGCCATTGTTGTTAAATGCAGGCAGCTTCTGGGGTGTGTGCTATCATTGTTAGGATCAAAGTTAGGATCCTAATATAGTCATGATGAAAATCTTTCCTTTGAAGCTACTGTTTCACTTTGGAGGAAATTCCTCATTGATACCAATGGACCGTTTCCTCCCAATACAAATAGAAGCTTAGGAGGGTTCCTATTCAGGAGCACAGTAGGAGTGAAAAAAGTTATAATCCCTGTTTACTCTGGCTCCATGCCAGCACCCAGCTGGCTGCAAATTTTGTATTCCTTGACGAAGCATGACAGGCAACATATCATGACACTTGTGTTGTGAAACTTGCTGTATACGGAAGGCCTAGGACAGTATTTAAAACAGTACTGCTTTCTCCAGTCTCTTCCTCTTCGGGCTATTACCAACCCATCTTATCAACCTAGCAGTCAGTGGAGGCTTCGGCTAGCCTGGTTACTCTGGGGCCAAGTAGGAATTTTTGCCATCTGGGTTGAAGTGGGCATTATGGAGACTGGAAGGAGAGGAAAACAAACTTAACATTTTGTGTTGTGGTGTGGAAGAATCTTCTCTCTCCAAAGTCTTTCATCTTTCCCCTTCCCCCAGGATATGGTTGCTGGCGGCAACATATAAGATTCTAGATTAGTATCATGGCCATTGATGGCTTGCCTATGGCAAAGTGTGGGGGATTTCTCCATGTCAGGCTGCTCTGTACTTGAGTTCCTCTGTAGATAAGTGTAAGTTTTTAAGAAGGTGTAGCCCTAACTTATCCAGTTCCTTGTATACTGCCCCTTTCTTCTGACTGGCTGTGCAGTGTGGCATGTGGCTTGATGCACTTGGCCTTTATATTGCTTATTATATTATATTGCTTCTTATGTGTATGGCTTCTAGTTTACCATGTACACTCAAAGTGCTGGTTTTGTTCATCATATTAACCACAATGTGGTTTGAAACATTTCCTTATGCATTCTTATATTTCATGGTACAGCTGTGGAATAAGCAGACAAGGGGTTACATGGGTTACAGCTGTGGAATAAGCAGACAAGGGGTTTAAAATTCAAAGTTCAACAACTGTGTTATTTTTAGTGACACAAGTAGTATACACTGTACACTATCAGGTATATATTGTCAGATATGTTGCAGAATTGATGTCAAAGTTTGTTTTGCATCTATTTCAACGTACTATAATAACTTTAAAATTATTCCCTGGTTCCTCTACCTATTTTAAGCCAATAGCTTTTATTTTATTTATAGCTTTCCTAGTTAACACTTGCATATTTGCATAGACAGCCTAACCTAGGGTTAGTCAGAGACTTAGTAAGAGACTCACTAGTAAGAATACAGGACAGGTCTTCCAGAGACTTTGTCTATATAGAATCACAGCTTTTTGAGACTGAGCTACCAGTCTGATTTCATTATCTTGTGCAAGGTTGCTTCTAGGGGCTTCCAACAATCAGTGAAAACAGCTACACGTGTTTCAGATAAATATAAAGAATTCAGATTCCTCAATCCTTGCCAAAACATGTTGAAATCTGAAAACACAGTTTTAATTTCACAGTTTCCAGAATGCAAAACAGCCGATTTGAAGCACTTATTTCATGTTGAGTTGAAACTTCAATGGTGCAGTCTCTGAACTGTCTGGCGTAGAATATTGTCAACATTGTTAAGGCTTGCTCATCAAAACTGAAATGTGTTGACTGTTTGAAAATTACAACAGATGTCCAGAGTATTCTGTGGGGAATGGCACTCTTTGTCTTCTTCTCTGAGGGATATGACAACTGCACACAAGAAAGACAAACCCCGAAGTTAGTCAACAGACAATGAAATCCAGCTGAGGAATTATCCCAGAGGGAATGAAAACTGGTCAAGAATGACCAGTCTGAAAGGTGATCTGAAAGCAAAGATCAAGTATGAGCAGTCATTGGAAATGAAAGAGCTATGAAAAGCATTTCACAAAGTCATGCCAACTGAGTTTAGAAAGTTTGAGTAAGTTAGGTACAAATTGTTCCTAAAAAAAACAAAAACAACAACAACAACTCTTGAGAAACAAATTCAGGAAAGATAGCAAAACCACCTGAAAACCTGTTGACTTTTTGCGAAAGCATATAGAACATTAGTGAGATTTCTCATGACACGTGATACTACAATTTTTAGAAGAAATAACATTAAGGAATCGCACCTTAATTATATAATCTATATCAAGAGAAATTGTGGAATTCATGGTGGAGCAGAAAGCACAAACTGAGCAGAGGAATATCCCTGTTTCCCATACCTTATACTTCTTGTCTGACTGAAAGTAAACCATACGGTCCTTTCTCCATGCAGCCTGGTTTATCAAAATACTTCTCACATACTAAAAAGAAGGGGCTACATTTTCAGACCCCAAGATTCCACAAGTAGAAAATCTCTAGAATATTCTGGAAGATCCTATGGAAGACTGCAATGGAAAGAGTAATTTGCAAAAGTTACATCCGCCTTTGCTATTAGCAGAAGCCTCTGTGGCAAAAGCCTTCTGTAATTAGAAGAACCTTGATTCACAGTATGACAGTATTGCAGGACTCAATTCAGTGCATGATTTTTATGAGACTAAATAAACTAATATGAAAATAGACCTTGTAGCTCTTACGAGACTGAGAGAAAAGACTTGATAGCGTAGACTAAGGGCCTTTCCGCACTACACTGTTATAGTCCTATTATTTCTCTTTCAACATCCTGTGGAATTCTGGGGTTTGTAGTTTACTGGGGCCAAAGAGCTCTCAGGCTGAGAATTCTTAATGCCCCTCTCTAAACTGAAAACCCCAGGATTCCATAGGATGTTGAAAGTGGAATAATAGCACTACAACTGTGTAGTGCAGAAAGGCCCTAAGTCTACTTCATCAGATGCTATGTCTTTGAATTCTATATTAATGTGAGTACATTTATGTACTATCAATAATATAAAATATTTTGATTAGACAATCTTTGCTATTAGCATGTTGGTTAATATAACTACGAAACACCATGGATGGTGTTGTTCTACACTCAGGCTTTATTACTGGTATTCATTGATCAAAGTGTTCTTTTTAGGACTGTACTCTTTTGTGTTTCTTTTGTCATGAACTTTTATTGAGAGCTTAGAAAAGTTATATTTATTGGGTACAAAACCTCTTGATTTCACAGTCAAGATAGTTAATGGCCATGTTTGCTGGGGGTTCTTGGTACTGCAGTTTAAAAATATTATTTTCAAGCACTACTTTTATTATTCGATTAGATATGGCAGAACAGTAACTTGATTTTGAAAAGTGATTGTAACAGGGTCAAAATAAACCCTGAGAAGAGATGTGTGCCAAACAATGCAATATTAAAATTGCAACAACACTTTAGCATGTAATAATTATCATTTAGATATTGGCCAAGATTCTCCTGGGGCAAGAGAAAGTAGTTCACTATCCCAGACAGAATCATAAAATCATGGATTTGGAAGGGACCACAAGAACCATCTGGTTCAACCTCCTCAGTATATACAATTGAGAGATGGCCATCTGACCTCTGTTTAAAAACCTCCAAAAAAGGAAATTCCACCACCCTCTGAGAGTGTCCATTCCATTGTCAAATAGCTTTTACAGTCAAAAGCTTCTTCCTAATGCTTAAATGGAACTTCTTTTCTTGTAATTTGAGTCCCTTGGTTTGTGTTCTAGTCTCCGAAGCAGAAGAAATCAGAGTTGTTCCATCTTCCAAATGACATCTCTTCAGATATTTAAAGATGGCTATCAAGCTGCCCCTCTGGAGACTTCATTTCTCTTCTTTTAGCTGCAGAACCACAGCCAGGACAGGTTTTGCATTGTCACATTTTTTTCTCTGGCCATTAAATAGCCATAGCAGCATCCCTGGGGCTTGGAAGCAGCCCAGGGAAAGTTTAGATGTAAATGGGGCCAGTGAATAGTAACTTGTGCAATGCCTAAAACAAAGACATATCAATAGTAAGCCTAAGTTATATCTGTGTTATATTACTTGGACTCCAATTATTGCTTTTCATATCATCGCAATGATTAGTAGTTATTATTTATAATAGGGCAGGCACGTGGTTTGTCTGAAGCTCAAATTCCAGAGTTCATTGGCCTGATTTGTTCCAGTTTGAAATGGTTCTAGATTAGATCACTTCAGGAAGAATGGATTCCAGGTAGAAATGTAAAAGTTTGTTCTTCTCATTCAAAGAGATCATAGCGAATGATACATTAATTCTTCTCTGTGCAATTGGAAAAAGCAATAAATTTGCATTGTTGTTGTTCACCTTGACAAAAAAAAGTGCACAGCACCAAAAATCATGTTGCACAAAGTGCAGAATATATCCTCCACTAATACCTCTCTTTGCCATAGATTTATCTTTTATTGGTTACCTTTCATACCTTATTGCATATTTTTTTGACACAGATAGATTCATATTAGCTGCATAGTGCCTAAAACTGAGTACAGATTATTTGTACATTTACACTGGTTTAGTTAGACCACATTAACTAAAGAAATGGTTTTAAAAAACCCTCTTACCTTTTCATTCTTGTGCCTGTGTCAAGAACTTTTAAGAAAGCACAGCTTTCTCTGATGAGGTTATTTATAGCATTGGAAATCTAAAATTTCATTAGGATGAATTTTTCACCCCAATATTCCTTACATCCCTAGTTCTAGAATAGGCTATATTACCTTGAAACATTCCAGGGCTTTCCATAGAGGTCTTTGTTATTATAGACATTTCAGTATGGAGTATGGAGTGGTAAAAACATTGTTCTTCCAATCTGAGACACCATACTGATGTGTTCATTGTGTTACGGGGAATGGTTGGAGTACAATTGGATTGACAGCTCTATCTTCCAATAAGCCTTATTAGTATTATCTAAAACTCCATATAATGGCATTAGCAGGAAGGCTTTGTGTGTGATGTCATTAAATTTCCACATCCCATTTCCCACCTTCTCTGTTATTTACTCATACAGAAAGCATTCTGTCTCTCTGCCCGAGCTTCTTCTTTCTTTCTTCTTCTTCTTCTTTTTTTTTTTTGTGTGTGTGGGTAGTATATAGAAGGGAGGTATTTCTCTCATTCTTCTAAGATTTAAAAATTCATTCAGGTCTTGTGAAGCTGCTTATACATGGGCATTTGTAACATTTAGAATAGGAGCAGGTTTCTTATTCTTCTAAGATTTAAAAATTCATTCAGCTTTTCTGGAGCTACTTCTGTATCTGCATTTGTAACACTTGGAATAGGAACGGATCTCTCTCTCCAGCTTAAATTTATTCACCTGTTCTGAAGCTCCATGCATGCATAATAAGAAGTGGTTGTTTTTTTCTTTCCTTTAGCTGCAAATTGTTCAGCTGTTTTTCTTAAGCAACTGTCTTTTTTTAACTGGGAGGGACTGGGATCTGGGAATGAAAGAAAGTGATCTGTGTACGTTAGGAGGCACTTTAGATATTTTCTTTCACTTTTACCACCTCCAGTGTGCTGCTTGTTTGCTTGGGACTGAAACAAGACTTTCTTATCTTTACAATCATTCTACAATCTCCCCCCAGCATTTATTGGTGGGCTGTACTCATTTAAATGATTTGGCCATTCAAAAGTAAAGCAGAGATTTCTTCTTTTGTTTCATAATGCAGGATTTATATGGTCAAGATCATTCACAAATTAAGAAGTCACATCAGTTTCTCAGTAGCAGATGAGAAGAAAGACAATTCTGATTTCTGAATCACAATCCAGAACCAGAGTCCTGATCAGGTTGGGTCCTAATTGATCTGAAACAGATCATGGCATGAGTTGAATGAATTTTAAATGAATGGCATTCTTCTTAGAGAGTGTTTCAGGATCTTTAAGGAGGTTCATATATGACACCCTGGGAACAGCTTGTCTCAGGGTTAAACATATTCCACAACACTTTACATACCACCCTTGAATTTCATTCTGTACCATACTTCAGGACAAAATCAGTGAAGCTTTTAGTCCTCACCACTTCTGTGTATGCATCTCAGCAGGTTGGAATAGTTGGACGTATCAAGTTTAATGGATCTCTAATGCCATCTCTCATGATGGAGATGAATTCCAAGGCTTGTCACAGTTGGCCTTGAAAGCTAATGCAAAGATTAATACAGTGAACTGTCACATGAAAAGCATTTGTTAAAAAGGTGTGCTATTCTTTTACAGAACATTTCTCTCTCTTTTTCATTTTCCTTTTTTTGAAAAAAGACTTCTGTCAAGCAAAACTCTTCACATCGTTCCCCAGCCCCTTCTTCATGGCTGCAGTGTTTTTTAACTAGAACAGAGACCTGGGGGATTTTCACTGAACCCTTATCTCTTGCACTGCCTGCTCAACTGCCTAATGTAACTGGCATGACACATTGACAAGAGGACAATTTTGTGACTTGAGCTGCCATAATGGATCATGGTATGAACTCAGATTGTTGAGCCCAGTTGAAGAAGAATAAAGATAACCAAAATGTCTTAGAAAGGTTTGTCCTAGTTAATGTCAGACAGGTAATTTCTTTTCATCCAATTGTACAAATAAACTGAAAAGTTCCCAACTTTTAAAAAGACTGGATTTTGGCTAGTCTAGGTGCATTTCTGTTGGTTAAGGCTAATCTCTCTTTCCTGGTACTTAGCTTTCAATCTGAAGTAATTCCCATCAAGATGTCAGTTTCATTAATCCATAGGTGTCACTTTACATAGATTTCTGCTTTGTTATCATTAAGGAAGATGACACGTGTGTGTCATCTCCAGCATTTCTGGAAGATAAATTATAGTGTTGGCAATTATTTACCATAATAGCTGTCTGTAAATAAAAATAATAATTGAGTTGATCCAATGGATCTGAACATAATAAATGTTCTCTGAGGAAAACAAATCTAGTACATGGAAGTAAAGGTACAACAATGTAAAACAGAATTTATTTAAAGAAGCAATAGTTTTACATTTTATATCCTATGATTTCTTTCCTTTGTCTTCTTTAAAACTGAGTTATGCTGCTAGTTAGGATTTGGATTGTTCAACAGAGTTAAATATCCAAGCTCAAAACAAATACCTGAAATTCAGTGGACACATATAAGCATACAGTGAAAGAGAACCTACTTCTATCAGCATTAATAAAGATGACAGGCTTTCCAAAATCTTTATGAAATTCAGCTCTGCTTACCTTATACTGAGTGTAATCCTGCACATAATGGACTGCAGTAGAAATGTTTTCTTTTGTAATGAAGTCCTGATTGTGAATTTGAATAAAAGTAACAGATTGTGGCACTTACAATATGAACAGCAGTAACAGAGTACTTGCAATCACCCTGTCTAGAATCTCCCTCCTTTTTTTGGCAAGATTGTTCAAGTATTTTTGCTTTTCCTAAACGGTATAGTTGATGTTAGCAGTAGAAATCAGTTCATATACCTATTTTTATTACTGAAGGACTACAGATTCAAATAGTGGCTTGCAAATATGAATGATTCTCACAGATATAGCGTTACATGTGAAACTTCCATGACACCCAACTCAAGGGTAAATCTTTTGAATAGAATGAGTTCAGTAATTCAATAATGCAAGGGTAATTCAAGAGTTCATTAACTGTAATCATCAAACAATAAGAATTTTAAGGTTGTGCTCCACACCTAGATACTCAGGAGTAAGTGTGACTTACATCTAAATAGATGTGTATAGGATTACACTATATGCTAAATATATACAGGATTACATGATATGTTGGGTTATTTCTATGTTCTGTCTGACAATACATTTGGGGTTCCTAAACTCGTGTATGAATTTTGTATCTTACAGTATGTAACTGTTAGTGCACTGTGAGAAATGAAATTATATGCATTAATAAGTGCATCAATAAGTAAACAAAATGTTATGATACATAAATGTTGCTGTGATGACAAAGTAACTATAAAGTAACCAAAGAAAGGATTAGGAACATAGGAAGATTTAGTGAGTCACACTGTTAGTCTATCCTGTCTACTCTAACTGCAGCGTTTTCTTGGGGGTTTGTCAAACAACTAAGCCAGTTCTTTGTCAGTGCTTTACCACTGATTTCCAACACTTCTCTGATTACTCATAATTCTTGTTTTAATGCTTTCTAGTTATATCAAAGGACAGGTCTGCTGACAGTCGGGAATTCTACATCCAGTGTGGCTGCATGATTCAGATACAGGAGAATGATTTGTCCTCATGGAAGGCACACAAAAACCAACTACTTATGAAGAAATATAGTTGGTGGGCTCCTCTCTGTACTGGCCGTACTAGCCGTTTTCAGCATGGCTGATAAGGAGCTTCAGTGATAAGATCTCCTGTCGCTGCTGTGGAGTGATTGAGGAAGAAAATGAACTCCTATTAGGAACCACTGGAAATTATAATGTAGGCAGAGATCCCTCAGTTGACTCCATACAAACACACAGTTGCTCCTGGATGGTAGTATACTTTGCTGACACCATCTGCCCACAGCAAAGGTGGCTAACCAATCAACAATCATTTGATTGCATAGGGCTGAATGATGTGACCTTTTCCATCCATGTCAAAGAATATTGTTGGTGCCCACCTTCATTTCCTCAATTTTTGAATTCCTTGTTGCTTTTACTGAATCTGTAGCCCATTTTATGAATTTTATGCACATTTTGAAAGCACAATTAAACTGTACAATGCATGATCATGAAGTTGCATTTATGGATTTGATAGCAATCTCTTTCAAATATACATACAGTGACACTGAAAATTTGCTATAAATTAAACACCGAACTCCCCCATCTTCCCCTGCAAAAGCTAGTGTGAACCCAATGGCAGGCCAGTGTTGCATGAATTGTAATTGAAGATGAACTTTTTATACTATTCAGATGCACTATTGAGTGTACATTTATTTATTTCCAGGTATTCATAAACTGATTTCATCTAAAAATTTCAATTCTCTGTACAAAATTGCTTTTTTAAAAAATGTCATAGGCAGTCAGTATAAAATTTACATGAAATCGATACAGAATACTTACAAAAATAAGGCTCATGACAGAGGAAGACTTGCAAAAATGTCTGTGGGTTTAACATGTGCCTAAAAATAAGAATTGTTAGAACATGTGTAATTTCAGAGGGAAGAGTATTTCTTGTAGTACTTTCCACCCTTTAAGTTGACTTGAATTGTAGATAAGCCATAGCACATGAATGGTTTTGACTCAGTGCCAAAGGATAGCCCTTACTAGAGTAAGGCCCTTTCTGCGCGAGGTGAGGGAATCGCTCCATGCCGTTACCTACCGCTTCTTCTGGGGTCTGAAGCAACGCAGACTGTCCCTGAAGCCCTTCCGCAGGGCTCCTCCTTGGTCTAGGGCGAATCGGAGCAGTGCAAAGTCTGTAGATCCACACTGCTCTAGCTTCCTAAATGGCAGCTTCCGGCTTCCAAAATGGCAGCTTCCAGCTTCCAAAATGGTGGCTTCTGGTTGGTCATGGGTCCCGACCAACCGCTGAAGCTCGCCACGCCTAAAGCCCGCCCTCCGCAGAATGCAAGCCTGCGAATCTGCACAAGGGAGCAGGAACGCAATGGCGCATTCCAGGAAAATAAAGACCTATTTTTTGCGGTCTTTAGAAAACACACTGGAGGACCACTTGGGGTCATTTTGAAGCAGACCGAGGTGTGGACCTGCGGTAAGTAGTCTGCTCCTAGTCTGGTCCAAGGTGCAGATGACCTCCGTGGGAGGATGCACTGCCCCGTTCTAATTGCCTGGTGTGGAAAGGGCCTAAGATTCAAGCAGCTAGAGTCTATGGTTAAATACAGGTTATTCCACCAAGTGCCATATTTTGAAAGATTATGTGTCTGTGGTACATCTGAAATAGAAGATATTGCACATGTTCTCTTTAACTGTCACTTATACACCCCAGTAAGGGTGCAGTATCTACAGACATTACTTGATAGAACAATATACTTTAGACCCTATCAAATGATTATCTTATTTCCTTAAGGGCACTAACACATATGTAGTTCTCAGAACTGCTAAGTTTATAGATGAGGTTGTCCAGCTGAGAAAACAATTTATAGAACATATTGGGGTTGCATGCAAAGGTGATGAATTAATCTAAATATGTATTGTCTCTGTACTTTACTATTTTCATCTTATCACAAGATGATAACCTATTATTACAAGTTTTGCTATTTATTTATAGTCTCTTACATTATTCTTTTTATTTCATCTTATCATATTTTATCACATTTATCATATCTTCCATTATTTTAGCTTATTTTATTTTATTCCATAGCATACACTCACCCCCAACCCGCGCCCAAAGACCTACCAGATTCAGCACATTCTACCTTCAAATTCTCCTACTAAGAGTTTCTGATCAGATGTTTCTCTACTCCACCAAGCACCCCCTAGTGAAAGATCAATGGCTGTTGTTGATGATCAGCATCATCACCCACAGGTCACTGTTTTTGCCTTATGCATGAGCCTAAGATCCTATTATCCCATTATTATCCTATTATTGCTTTTGACTTGTGTTGATACACTGAAACCATTAGACTTACCTAATTGTTGGTACTGTATTTGAGACTCAGCAACATGGTTCAAGCCACTGTTAAAACTGGTACAAAGAATTTATATGTAAGAAGAACCAGTGCAGATAGACAGTGAGAAAGTAGACAAAGTCTGCATCTGTAATCAGAGGTTTGGAGCAAAATATCCACCTAAATACACACCTGTGTGTGTCTCCACTGAGGCTACAGTGGATTATACATATTAGAATGCTCAACAATCTTCAAATAGGGAGGAATGAGAAACAGTGCAATGCGCCAAGGTGAAATGGTACAATGTTTCAGTTCGGCTCTCATTCAATATGAATGGATCCAGCAGCAAGTATTTCACTGTTTACTCCCTAAGCATTTTGTTTTCTTTTGTTAGCACAGTGATTCTTTTTTTCCTCCCCCTTTTAATCAAAGCATGCTTCCTCTTGAAATTCTGAAGCAGGAGTTCTGAAAGTTTTCCAAGAGAAAGTTGTGTCAAGCTTTAGGTCTTCAGGGACTTAGAAGCAAACAGATAAAATACAAGGCAAAAGAGCTGCTTAATGTGTGTTGTATCAGGAAGACTTTGAGCAAAACCCAATATATCTTTATAGATCTGAGTCAGCTCAAAGACTTGAAAAGATTTTTTTAAAAATAATTCTGATCTCCCACCCCTCACTCTCCAGAACTCTGATTAACTTGAATTTTCAATATGTTATTGGGCTATATATTTCAATTGTATTTTCTTTTGTTCTTCCTTTTGAAAAATGCAATTAGATCTCTCTGAACAGGTTTAAGTTAGTCTACTAAAAGCAGCATCCATACATAAATTAGTGCATTTTGCCTGTTGTATGAAAAACTAAAGCTACAGAGCTTATTGGCTTTGTTTTTGTACAGAGTACTCTGGTCTTGAATATTAGCTGGCTGGGGTGAGGTTCAGGCAGAGCTTGGAAAGTTATCTTTAAGAAGAGTGGATATCATGATATTCTGAAGGTGTCCATATCTGAACAGTGGCAGGACAATGCTCTTGGGCTCAGAGCGTCCTCCTTCTATCACTGCTTCATTATGGCTTCAGCATATTCACTCTTCTAAAAAATAATTTCTCAACCTCAGCAGGGTGGGCAGATGCACTGCTGAACCTCAGATATGGCACCAGAACTGTAATACTCTTCCAGTATTATGGATAAAATCTGGTAGGATGTGAGATGGTTGTGGGTATGGCAGAATTATGACTCATTCAATACCCCCTCATTCCCATGAATCTGCCAATATAAAAATGGAAACGTACATCTGGTCAAGGATGTTTTCCTTTCCATTCCAGTTAATGGTGGGAGTGGGGAACCACTTATAAAAAGGCTGTCCTACCCACCTTGAAGTGACTGGGCTTGGAATGTAAAGTCTCTCAGCACCCCATCACAGCACACCTCCCTTAGTATGTAAATCCCACATAGTGGCATAACCCAAGTTAGGTGACAGGGAGCTCTCGTGGTGCTATATCTCTCTGTTCCTCTGTTATGTACACAGTCATAGGAGGAAATCTCTTCAGGGAGATACTATGGAGAAAATTAATTTCACATAGAATAAGGGAAGATGTACATACAACTTGCAGGGAGGGGCTTGCATATAGTGTGTCTGTGTCTGGAACACACATGTTTCAGAAACACTCTATTTCCACAGCTAGGGGTCAGGTATGCAAGCCCTCAGAGATGAGTAAAGGGATGGGACACTAACTGAAAAGTGAACTGTTACAATTATCTTTCCCCCTCCCCTTTGCAAGATGTGTACAAGGTATCTTCTTTGAACTCCCAACATCCTTCCCAGCAATGCCAACTGAATTTCCTTGCAATCAGAGCCGTAAGCAGTGGTTGTGATCTCTGTCCCTGAATGGTTGCTGTGGAATTACACAAGGAGGCATATCTGTCATTTTCCAGTTGTTTCCCCAACATTTTTTCTTTTGGGCATTTCTGCTTCCCCATGCTGTCCTCAGTAGGCAGAGAATCTAGCAGATGTCCAGCCAAAACAGCAATAGTGTAACAGTGGCATGTCTGTGACTTGTGGTTAAGATTGCTCTGTTATACATGACCAACGCTTACATCTTACAAATGATGAAATGTCAAATCAGATGGCAAACAATTCCTTTTCCCTTATACAAAAATGATCTTTAGAAACACCAAGAGATAGCCCAAACTTGTTTATCCATTAATTTTCTAAAACACTTTATGTATGTGTAGATAGGTCCCATGAATATACACAAGCACACAGAGAAACAGTAAGCATTTCATAGGTTTCCCGCGCATTTTTAGGACATCTCTGTAATTTCATATGGCTGTCTCAAGCTGGTTTTTCTGCTCTTAACCGAGAAAAGCTGAAAACCCAAAATGAAGACAATCTTCCATATGTAAAATTAGGTATTGTAATCCTTTCTCTGCCAAGGAGCTGGAATTTGTTGAGGCTCAGTGAGAGTTGCCTACTATTCCTGAACAATCTTGTATGAAGTAATATATTGATTGTTCCTGTCCTGGAACAAATCCATGCTTCCTGTACAAATAATGGTCATAACCCTTACTTTATGCATCATTCTGAGAGCTTCTGCATAGGCCTGCATTATAACCTTTTAGGATTATATCTTTGTAAGCAGAATGTTTCACATTCAGTCCCCATGTTGTCCATTAAAATCGTCAGATATCAGGTGCTCAGAGCTTAGGAAAGTTAATGTTTTGAACCACAGTTCCCAGAACCTTCCAGCCTACATAACTAGCTGCAGGAATTCTGAGCACTGTAGTCCAAAAAAGTAAATTTCTCTGGTTTCTGATAGTCTCTATAGAGATAATGGGTTTGTTGTGTTTTTGTTTGTCTTCAAGTAATTTCCAACTTACAGTTACCCTAAGATGAGTTTATCACAGGTTTTTCTTGGCAAGATTTGTTTAGAGAGGATTTGCTTTTGCCTTTCTCTGAAGCTGAGAGACTGTGACTTGCCCAAGGTTGTTACCCCAAAAGGTGGGTGACCCTGAGATCTACCTGAGGTGCTAGGGCCTCTGTGGAATGGTGGGGAACGATAGGTCAAAAAGGGAGGCCTGCAAGAGTGGAGTAAATTTATAGGATGTTTCCACCTTTGTATAGCAGTACTCATGTGGGGACACAAGTTGGAAATTCAAAGAATCTTTTATTGGGGAAAATCACAAGTGCATGTAAAATACAAGCAATCTCACAATCATATAAGGCTAACTGAAGGAAAGGAAGGAAAATTTGATAGCAAGGACTTGTGATGAAGTGGGCAATATTTACCTATCCTGAAGAGAGGGGCTGAAACAATGTTGCTCAGACTAGCAGTCCAAGGGTAGCACAAGAATGAGCAACAGAGTGATGGCCCACATCTAGAGTACTATGCATTGTCTGGCTCAGAGCCAGAGTTTAAATACCCTTTTCCTACCTGAAGGGGAAGGCAATGGCTTTCTTGGCAGACTAAACACTGGAGTCTGGAATGGGCTAATAGCCTTAGCATTAGATGACAAAGCATTGATGGCAATCATGATAGTTTCTTAATATCTAGGCAGGTGAAGAAACAAAGGCAAATTTTGGTAGGAAGAGGGAACAGGTTGATGACCACCAGTTGCTCTATTGAGACAACATTGTTTGATTTTGAAGGTTTGAGGAGATTATTGCAAGCTCATCAGCACCAGAGCTTCCTGAATGATATGACTTGGTCATGCCCTGAGGTCCCATCTGATCTACTTTTACGCATGCACAGCCAGTCCTCTTTGCCAGCATGGCTTTTCAGTCATAAGAGTGTATGATTTATATTTAGTGCCAATTAAATAAGGTTCATTTCCAATCATATCATGGGGTGTGAGTGCACAGAAGTAACAAAGTCACCCAGTGTGTTTCCATGACTGAGTAGGGATTCAAACCCACATCCTCAGTCATAGTTCAACCCTCAAACCACTATACTTCTCTGGCTAGATGTATGATGCTTATATTGGGCAGCTTCCTGTATCCCTTATCTCATCTTCCATGGTGTCCCAAAAGCACATAGCAGGACTTTGGATCGAGTTCAGGATGAAATGTCCTCTGCCAGTTGATTCCATTCATTGCCACATGCTCAAACAGCTGTTGCATAATGCCTAGGCAACATAGCTTGTATTGTTGCTTCCCCCCCCAGTCCTCTGAATCCTGGCAGCCAACTGCTAGATAGTTATACAAATAAAGTACATTAATTGAGCTGTTTTCTATCAACTGCCTTGTGTTTGCTCCTGGAATATATCCCAGAAAGTTGGAAAACGAACAGTGGAAAGAAATTCTTATCTGATATTAGCTAATACCCAGAAATAATGGGCTCTCTCATCTATAATTAATTAATTGATTGATTCAATTAATTATACATTTTCATCAATATTCATGGGATGGCACTGCATTTGACTTCTTTTTCTCTGCGAGTGCATACAGGGCAGGGATGAGCAGGCATAACCGCTTTGCTGTTCTGTCCCCCATGAGGTCAGGAGTGCCAGACTTGGCATGGGATTGCATCGACTCTTCATCAGGTGTGAAAGAGAGGGCGGTCCAAGACACTTTGCTGGCTGAGTGAGCAAATACAGAAGCAAACTTTCCTTTAAGTTTCAATGTTCAGCCCTCATTAGAACAAAATGAAATCTTCTTCCAGGCCAAGGCTGGGCACATGCTGAGGATTGGAGAATTGTTTTCAGACCTACCTGAATCTCTGTGGGCCTCAATGGTCATTTTCCCAAATCAGAAGTGATGTTCCAGTAATGCTCAATCACTGGAAGTGTTGCTATTTGAGGGATTTGAGGTGTGTGGGATGATGATTAAGACCCTGATTACAGCCCTGAGAAGCATTTTTCTCAGATAATTATTTTTCAAATTGGGTATGGGAGTGTCTGGGAAAGGGGACAAGGGTTGCACAAAAGATCACTGCCAGCATATACAGCCCACAGGCTACACAATTCCTACATCTGTCCCTAGCAGTATTAGTGGAAGTCATAACAAAAGAGATACATTTACACTGAAGGATGTTCAATTTGTAGTTTTCAATGTGATTCATGTTTCAGTGTTTGTATTGCCATTTCACATGCTTACATGTGCTTACTTAGATGTGAGTGTGCATAGGATGACACAATTGATCTTAAAATCCAGATCCTGTTGCTATATAACCAAGGTGAAGCATTTCTTTCCATTTGTTTCTGAGATTTTGTAAATTTAGGAAGTTAACTGTTTTTGATCTTTCTCTTTTTTTTAACCTGTCACCCCAATTCTTGGAATGCAATGAATTAAGTCAGCAGGAATTGAGTATATACCTTGGATTTGCTTGGCTGTGAAGACATTGAGTCTGACAGCAACTCCATAGACTTTTTGAAGCATCATTAGCACTTGCAACAGAGAAAGCAGAACCTTTGGAAATATTTTGTTCGTGGTGAAAGTGAATCCCATTCTGTATGACTAATACATCCTGCAAACTGCAGACTTTCTAATCCCAGTACCTACCTACACAAAAATCTGAAATAAATAAAAGCAGCACAGTTAATCTGTTATAAATATATAAAGGCGGGGGACTTCAGTTGGCCCAGGAATAAATTTTACCCCCTAGAACCTGCTGAGGGACACACCACTGTTGCCAAAACATAGTAGCAGAGCAGTGGCAAGAAAACCCCCCACACATGTTAAAACAAGGTATTCAGGAAGGAAAATTGTGCTCTTGGGGGACTGCTGGAAAGGTAATTCCCCTTTAAAACAAACCTCACATGATTTTGAGAGGAAAGGTATGTTTCTAAGGTTACCTGGGCTGTAGTCATGCTACCAACTTGGGCTGTGGCAGGGTGTGCATGGGGGGCAGTGGAGGCTTTGAGAAAGGTAGGAGACATCATGTAAGTACTACAGACACTGCACTGCCTAGGATAGTACCTTAACTGAAAATGAGGATGATCAAGATGGTCAAGTCAGATGACCAAACTAAATCTGATTTTTAAGTGCATTGCTTCCTGCTCCATCACAGAACAGCAACAACATGAAGAGGAGGGATTTTTGTGAGGACCAAGGTGCACGAGAACTCAAGATTTAACCCATTCTTCCTTCAACATGGTCATGTACAGAAAATATCTCCCCCATACTATTAGCCTTGGAGTGAATGTTTCATTGGCACCAACAAAAACTACCCTTCCAGGCTTGGTACAAATGTGTTACAAGTGTACCTTTCCATAACACATGCCATAATCCCATCTCATTCATATGTGTTTGTGTGTGTACGTAGGTATAGCCTCACACACCATGAAATAACATGGTTCTAGAACCAACAAGCACATGCCAGATTATAAATCCCAGCCAGTGTATATATCCCACTGTTGCAGGGAATGGAGGCGCCCCCCTTCTCTCCTCCTCCCCCTCAGTGTGCAAGAGCAGCCAGAGGGCTACCAGGCACAGCTTTATTCTCCTGGCCACTGGTCAGATGAAGAGCTATTCCTTAAAGTATCTCAGGTGCTCTTGTGAACCTATCTGAGAAGAAGCAGACTCCATCTTTGGGGCAATCCTCCTCCATTTCCACCAAGGCAGCTAGAATGCACCAAGGTATAGTCCCCTGATCTGTAGCTAGAAGCATGGCTCTGAACCTACAAGTTCCCTGGCTGCTCTTCCTTACCTTGGAGTATGACACTGTGTGAAGTGGCACAGAATAACTCCTTGTGCAATGGCATTCAATGTAAATGTCCAAGGGCTGTGCTCATGTGTGTCAGCAGCAGAATCCAAACTGTATATGAGACATTTGAAATAGCATCATGCATGATGTGAACACATTTCAGAATATATTACTAATCAGTACCAATCACATACCATTTCCTCAGAACCAGGCACCTAATTTGCATATTATATATATTATTTGAATTATGCAAATTACTGTGATGTATATTCTAATTGTACAAAGTAGTTAGTACAATTAATTGTTTCATTTTTGCGCACCATATTTCAAACTCAATACAACTTTTTTTCCATATACAACTGATCTAGTATACACTATGCACAGACACTTCCAGTGGTACTCTCATCAGATAATTATTTTTTGCCATCATCTTTTCACTGGTGGCACAAAGCTAAAGAACCATGAAAAATATCACAGGAAGCCTGTGAGAGTGATTGCCATCTGATTCATGTGACAAGGTATAGAGGAAAATAGAGACTGAAGGGATAAAAGCATGGTCTGATTTCTTCCAGAGAGACAGAGTAAGTGTTTCATTACAAGCAGAAAACAGTCTACAGTCAGCCCTCCATATTCACTAGGGTTAGGAGTGCAGGATCCCTACAAAAGTGGAAAAATTGCAGATATCAAAACATGTCTGTGTGTGTGTCTGTGGGAAAAGGGCCAAGGCATAGTGAGAAGTAGTAGCATCCAGGGTCCAAATCAGGTCAGAGAAAGGAGAGGAAAAGGGAGTGGGTCAGCAGCGTGCCCCTGTACTTCCTCTCTCTTGCCCATCTTGAGTGTGTGTGGAGTATTGGGAGACAGTTTGTGGTGCTAAGAAATCAGGCTATGAGCTAAGGCTGGTCAGACACCTGCTAGTGGAGGAGGAGGAGGACCAGAGGTGGGTTTTTAAAGGGCTGCATGGCCTGGCTGGAGCTGCTGAGAGGGAAAATTCCCTCAGAAAAGAAGTGCCTGATTTGGAGAGGCAGGGGTGTGGGCAGGAGTTGTGAGAAACTCACAAATAATCAGAAGTCAGATCCGTAGGTACAGAAGGCCAACTTCAATTCTCATTCACCTATTTGACTGTTCATCAAAATATACACACTAAGCATCTTATTTATGCTAGGATGTATATGCTCCCACCCAGTCATTGTTTATTAATACCAGTTTTAGAAAAATGACAAATGGTTGTACTATTCACATTTACAATTCCCTCTCACCTCACTAATTACATCCTCCCGCACCATAAATATCTACCATCTGAGGCAACTCTTCTTGCATCTGATGAAGCAGGCTGCAGTCTACAAAAGCTTATTACAAGTAAAACTTGTTAGTCTTTAAGGGTAGATACTATTGGTGATGTAGTTGTTTGATCATTGTACTATGACCCTGGAGACCGGGATTAAATTCCCTGCTTGGCCATGGAAACCCACTGGGTGACCTTGGGTGCATCACATAACCTAAGCCTCAGAAGACCCCATGAGACGTTTCCTTCATGGTCACCATAAATCAAAAATGATATGAAGGCACATGACAAGAATGCAATTATTAGTTACATAAGAGTAGACACTAGATCCTTTTTTCTGCAAAAGGCTAACACAGCTACCCATTTGACTTGGATGATGGGACAGAGGGCATGTGTTATACCCCGAGCACCCCCAAAGACCATGTCCTGAGGAATCTAATTATTTTATATCAAACATAGTGAGCCATAGAGATACTGGAAGGACATGTAGGCAGGAGATTTCTGTTTTCTGTCATACAGCCTGGGGTTATCTGGCAAATTGGCTCAATGGACACTTGAAAGGATTGTCAGCAGCCATCAGGAAGACCATTACTCTCTGAGAGAGAAAAGCAATACAAAGCAGGCTGGAATTCAACACCTTAAGGCATGCATGCATCTCCGGAGAGATACTGATCTTACAGGAAACTACAAGGATGTTTGGTTGTATTTTCTTTGAACTACAAGGGTATTTTCTTTGAACTAAAAAGGAAATAATCCATCTTAATAAAAAGATGCAAACATCTGGTTTTTCCCAGGACATTGTACATAAAACTATGCATTTTCTGATTCTTTTTGGAGTTCTTTTGGGAAGTTTAGAAGAGTTTGGAGGTTTGAGAGTTTGTAGGAGTTCTTTCAGATCTGCAAAACAATGAAGTTTGTAAGCTCCCCTCAGCTCCTAAAGGCATGGCTGAGATCTTCTTTTCTCCCAGCTGAAGACTTCTGGAATTGGTATAGTATTAAATCAAACTCTTATGTCTCTTTCTCTTTCCTAATTTTCATCTCTTTCTAACTTTCTATAGTCTTGTATGCTTGGAGTGTGAGTGAAACTGAGTGATTGTATGAAATTTAACTTTCTATAGTCTTGTATACTTGTTATAGTTAGTGCAGTTGAGTGATTTTAGGGACTTTATATCTATGTCAATAAAATACTTACATTTGAACAATTTGTGTGATTTCTGACTGGCCTGACTCTGTAAAAATTGGGTTTTAAGATCCTGAAATACTCTGTCCTCTTTGCATAGCTAAAGGAGTGCTCAGAGCTAAATTTTTCCCCACAAAAGACAATTTTGACAGCTTTTGGGAATCCTCTTAAAGGAGTCCTAAGAAAACAGGGTAACACGTGCCTAGCAAGTTTGCCAATAACACTAGATTAGGAGCTGCTGTAGCTGCTGTATTGTTTCCTTGAAGGATTCATAGAATCTGAGTTGGAAGGGATCACAAGAGTAATTTTGTCCAACCCCATCCCCCAAGCAGAAATATACAACTAAAGCACTCCTAAAAGACTTGTAAAAGATAGAGTTTATATGGTAGAAGTAAGTGGTATTCTTCTCTTGTGCACATGTAACTTAGTAGAACATATGTATGAATAAACATTTCAAATGCCCACACCATAATCCCATGAGAAGTAAATGTGGAATTTATCCATAAAAAAGACATTGGTTTGCATTCTGTATTGAAGTCACTCATCCGTAACTGCTCACTTTCCCTATGGAGTCACAATAGTGCCATGATTGTAAATGCCTTTTCAAACCTATTACCAGGAATCAGCTGAAGGAGGACAAGTGAAGGAGGTCCATGTCCATCCTCTCTTACCTGTGAATGAGGCTGCACTGTCAACAGGAATCCTGCTTTTGATTCTTGTGGTCTTGCTCACTGGTGGGAGGGGTGGAAAACCTCATCCATCCATGTCCCAATTGCCAGCAGAGCAGACCTCATTCAACTGATGTGACTGATGTCAGGTAAAGTGGGTTTGGGAATGAGCCATGAGATGTTACTTAGTTACATACATAGACAATGTATAATGTGGGCCATCATCTTTACTTATTTACTTGTCTTTATTTTAGTTGTTTGGATCCATTTCCCAAAAAAATCTGGATATTGAGATCGATCATTTCCCTTAACAAGCTTCTGTCTACTGTCTCCTCTTGCCTATTGCCACCTTCTGCTTTCTTCAGAGTAGCATTATGAGCTGGCCACATCAATGAGTAGAGCATGGAAGCAAGAAATTGCACTGTTCCTCTCCTCCCGGATGACCTCTGCTGCTCATGCCTTGTCTCTGCTACTGTCTTCCTAACTTGCTTCGGCACCAGCCCCAGCCCTATTCTTCCCCCTCCCAGGACTCAACTCATGTCTCCGCCAGGGCCCTTTCTCTTATGTTCTGGTGCTTCATCTCCTCTTCCCTTCCCTCCTTCCCTCACCACATTTCCCTCATTTGCCAGTTGCCCCTCATAATGCCTAGTTGTCTTACTCTTTGCACCATCCCACAGTACCTCTCGCCCTCCCTTCCCATTCATACTCACTTCATTCCATCTTTGTCTCCTACTCATACTTCTCCTCATCCCATGTTCTCACAGTGTACTCCTCACTTGCTTCCTGTGTACCACCAGATCACACCACTCACCTTCTCATCCTATTCAGAACCAAATACTTTATTTAAGGTCGTGTGTTCTCTTTATTATTAGTAACTTTAGAAAACACTAAAGCCAACACAGTAGTTATAAAATAACTTCCAACAGCCTCTAACAATAACTCCTGGTCTTAGACATCAGTCCTCTGTGTCTTTTCCACAACTGCACAACCATAATTCAGTCACCCTCTTTGACCAAGATTTCACTGAAGACTCAAAGCACACATAGAAACTTTTCCTTATATAGAATTCCTCTTATCCATAAGTCCCTCCCATGCACACTAGTATGCTGGGTTTCATTGTGAAGGTTTGATTCCTGTTGCCTAGCAACCTGCCATCAAGTTACACTGGCCTTCCAAATAGCTGATCTCCAAAACAACTTCATCACCGTTTCCCTTCACTTGCTTCTTGCACAATGCTGCTTGTGCCTCTCATCCTTACTTCCTTCATGTCTGAAATTCTTGGATCAGCTTGTTCCTTATAGAAAAATTTGGCAGACTGCCTATACATTGCCTATACATTCCCCCCCCCATATCTTTTTACCAGGCTAGAGAAGGAAAGAAAGAAAGAAAGAAAGAAAGAAAGAAAGAAAGAAAGAGAAGGAAGGAAGGAAGGAAGGAAGGAAGGAAGGAAGGAAGGAAGGAAGGAAGGACAAGCAAGTAAGCTTGGAATCTAGGTCAAATGATGGTCAAAACAGGCACTGGGTGAAATGTCTAGAATCTGGATAAAATCTGGCTATGAAAGTGATTTGAAAATTCTTCAATAAGTAAATACACAAGGGGAATTTTCTTCTAGTAATGGGGTTGCATCATGGACTATTCCCTCTATGGGATCTCTAGGCTCTTGACAGTGTTGGATTTTTTTCTTTTCTGGATTACAACTCTGGGTCTCATAGTCAGCATCACCACTGGTTGATTGTACTCCTTCCTTCTCACCCACATACTTGGGCACAGATTGCAAACTGGGTAAAACTTCATATCAAACAGCAATTCATGGATACAACTTACACACACACACACAGATGAGTGGCCCATATGAGGAAAAATCTGTAAAAATGCAGTTGAAAGGAAAAGACAAACCAAGTCTTCTGACAACTTCTTTGAAGTGCTTTCAAACACTGCTTGTAGGGATAATACTGAAATACCCAATAATTTGAATTTTGTTAAGACATGGAACAAGGATTTTTTGATACCACAAAATTTTAACAAATGGAGATAGGATGTCTACAGCTGAAAATATTAATAAACTACTGTAACACTTTTCAAACTTCATTTTTTTCCCCACAGTTCTGATTTCTATAAATCAACTTATCATTTTACATGATCAAAAACTGAATTGCACACAAATTATACAAACATGGCATGTATTGACAGAAAAGTATCTTAGGTAGCTTAAACTGAGTTTAATTATTTTTTCACAGTCAGGAGAGCTGCCATCTACACTCAGGAAAAAGCAAAAACAAAAGAAGTTCAGATTCTACAAGGGAGCAGGCATGCTGATATGCCTACAGTTCTTCACTGATTTTATTGGCATAGGGCTACTGAGAAGCTAAAGCAAATCAGCAATGTTTGTTTGTATAAATATTTATTCTCTTAAACCCTAGTTATGTCTTCCTAAAGATTAACACATTCCATTCCCCACAGAAAAGCTGCAAAGGAGCTAACCTTTATGCATGAGTCACTACCTTCTCAAAATCTTTTCTTGCTAATATTTGGATTATGAATCCATCAATAGTTTACCCAGTACTAATGCATTGCGTTTCCAATCTAATTAAAGTTAGGTATGTGATTAACAGTGCAATCCCATGCAAGTTCTTTTATGTAAATTATTCTCACCAACAGTTCCCTGGGAGTAAGTCCCACTGAGAACTACTGAGAAAACATTCATTGTGCAGTGCCCTACTGAAGCCAATGGAATATATTATTTGCAAATAACTACAATGTTAGCAAGCTGACTGAATACGTCAGTCCACAAAATGATATCTTGGCAAAGGACATGGGAATTTCCTGGGTAGTAGCTCTGTCAGTCTGTTGAAACAAAAACAACAAAGAGTTTTGTGGTACTTTAAAGAGTAATGTGTTTTACTTGGCATAAACTGTCATGAACAGCCAGACCATTTCTTCAGATACGTTTGTACTGGAAGACATACAAAAATGGTTATTGAAAATGCATAAAAACTCTGAACAGAATAGACCTTTTATCAATAAGAAGGGCCAGGTACTTTACTTTAGCTCTACATGGCTTCTAAGCAATTGTTTCTAACCTTGTGACTCTAATAAGTCTCTACCCTTGTGACTCCTGTTTGCACTCAAAGATCTCTGCATGGAACTAGGACAGCTAAGTGCCCTAAGTGACTTTTGAAATTGACATACAAGCCACATAAAACTCCAAGGACAAATTAACTTTTTCTTTGTTTGGGTGTGATCCCATGTCACTGCTATTCCAACATAAAATTCCTTACATTTCTCCCTGTTGATATTCATTTTGTTAGTTTTGGCCTAGCTCTCTAATCTGTTAAGGTCATTTTGAATTCTGATCCTACTGTCTGGAGTACTGGTCCATTTCTGCACGGGGCAAGGGAATCGCCCCGTGACGCTACTCACCGGACTTTGGGGCTCCCTGGTTCAGTCCACGCTTCTCTGGAGCAGTGCATGGCCGCTGCTCCGCACTGCTCCGGGGACGAAAATGGAGACTTCCAGTTGGTTGAGGGTCTCAACCAACCGCTGAAGCTCGCCAGCCTAAAGCCCACCCCCGGCAGATCGCAGGCTCACACCAATGTGAGCCTGCGAATCTGCATAAGGGAGCAGGCTTGCAGTGGCGCACTCCGTGCTTTTGAAAGACCTATTTTAGAGGTCTTTCAAAACCACACTGGACGACCACTTGGGGTCATTCCAGAGCGGGCTGGGGTGTGGATCTACTTTAAGTAGGTCCGACCCAGTCCACTCCCAGGTGCAGACGTCCTCCCTGGAGGACGCTCTGCCCTGTGTTAAAAACCCCATGTGGAAATGGCCCTAGTTACCCCCTTCTAACATGGTGTTTTCTGCAAATTTGATATGCATGCTCTCTATTCCATTATCCAAATCATTTATAAAGACATTGAACAACACTGTGCCCAGGACAGAACCCTATGGCATCCCACTATTTCTCTCCAGGATGAAAAGGAGCCATTGGTGAGTACTTTTTCACTGTGGTCAGTCAAGCAATTACAAATCCACCTAACAGTGTTGTATAGCTGGTATTTTATTAGCTTGTTTGCAAGAATATCATGGGGGAATCTTGTCAGATGCCTTACTGAAATCAAGAAGGGGATGCTGTGAAATCCACAGCATTCCCTTCATCTACCAAGCTTGTAACTATTAAAAAAAAGTCTAGCATTACTTATTTTTGAGCAATCTATGTTGATTTTAGTGACCACAGCATTCCTTTCTATGTTCTTGGAGACCGTCTGTTTAATGTTCTGCTCCAGAATCTTTCCTGGTATTGGTGTCAGGCTGATTGGGTAGTAACTGTGTGAGTTCTCTTTTTTCATTTTTAAAGGAAACGAAATTTTAAAAATTGCCATCCTTCAGTCTGCTGATATTTCCAATTCTCAAAGATTACTGCCAATGGTTCTGATATTACTTCTGCAGTTCTTTAATACTCTTTTTCTGAGTTCATCTGGCCCTGGAGACTTGAATTCATTTAGAGTACCCACATATTCCTATACTACCTCTTTACCTATTCTGTGCTGCATTTCACTTGCTACGTCATCTGTTCCATTCTCCCCATGTTGAACACTGTTTTCCTTTTGGCAGAAGACTGAGTAACTCTGCCTTTTCTCTGTGCCGTGTTAGCATTTCACTGTCTTCTCTACACAGTGGCCTTACCATTTTTCCCTTTGGTTATAACCAAAAAAGAAGCCCTTTTTATTGTTTTTAACCTCTCTGGCAAGCCTGAGCTTGTTCTGGACTTTAGCTTTTCTGACTTTCTCTCAACACATGATGGCTATTTGAATCCTTCTTTAGTCATTTCCCCCTTTTTCCATTTCTTGTACATGTCCCTTTTAAATCCTGTTTCAATCTGTTAGACTTCCATCCTGGTTTCTTTAGATACCTTCCATTTTTTGTCCACACTGAAACTGTTTGAAATTGTGCCTTCAATATCTCACTTTTAAATAACACCCATTCATCATGAATACCCTTCTCTTTTAGTATACTTGACTATTAGATAATAGGCAATATTTCCCTAAGTTTACTGAAATCAGCTTTCTTAAATTGTAGAATCTCTCTCTGACTATGCTTGGATTCCCGTTTCTGCTATATAACAAACTACAGGAAAACATGGTCACTTCCACCTAACAATTCTGCCATTTCCATCCCATTAACCAAGGCACCACTGTTGATTAGGATCAGATCTAAAATGCCTGATTCTCCTGTTGTACCATCCATCTTCTGGACAATGAAATTTTCTGCAAGTTAAGAAGGGAACTTGTTGGAATCATAGAATCATAGAATCATAGAAATTCAGAGTTGGAGAGTTTGACTTCCACTAAATATCAAGGTAGCTGAAATCTCCCATGACTGATTCATCTCTCCTTTCTGAGTGTTTAGTTGTCTTTTCCATGAAGGCATCAGCCAAATCCTCAGTCTGGGTTGGGAACCTGACATTGCTGTTGTTTCTCTCCCCCATTATTTTTACCCAGATGCTCTCAGTCTGGCTTTCCAGGACTTAAATCATAGATATCTTCACAGGTATAAATTTCTTGACATACAGCACTATTCCTCCCCCTTTCCTGTTGATCTGTTTCTCTGAAATAGGCAATACCCCTCTATTGCTACATTCCAATCATGAGAATCATCCCACCAGGTTTCAGTGAGGCTTATTAGACCATATTTGCTTTGTTGTGTTAAGAGTTCATTTTCTTTATTTCCCATACTCTGTGTGGATTAGTATAGAGTTTTCTGAGAAGATAGGTCATTCCCCCAGCTGCTTATTTCAGTTTTTTTTTTCCTCTTCCACTGTTGGGTTCTTATACTATGCATCCAGTTCTCCCTATAACATTTGGACTATTATCTCCAGCACTTGATGAACTCCTGCTCTTAAGAATACTGTCTCCATCCCCTCTATTACTCAGTTTAAAGCCCTCCTGAGCAAGTTTGTGAGACTCTTAGCAAAAACTTTCCTGCCAACTGCTCTGACATCATTTGCCAGAAATCCATCATCATGAAACCGCAGACCATGGTCCAAGAATCCAGTCTCTCATACAGTAAGAAGCAGTGCTGCCCCCTCTCTTACAGCTCCTCAATAAACACTCACAGTTTTATATTAAGTTTCAAGAAGTAATTATTTAATAACTATAAAGCATGAAAACAATTAATATTTTATCTTTGGTTATTGAAGACCCCAAGGCACATTAGAAAGCAACCTTTGAATATTTTCAATGCTATTTGTCAAGATACTGATGACTTGAATATAAACTTCCAGACATTCATTACTTAATGCAACTGGGGGGAGCATAATACATGAAAAAAATGTCCATAATTTACTGCATCCAGATTCAGGCAGCTGTCCTTGCTCTCCTTAGAAATGCATTGAAACATTGTTCATTACTAGAGGAAAAAGTGATACTGTGCTAAATTGCTTCATGTCCCAAAATGGGTAGATTATGCATGTAATGGGCAATTCTACATAAAAGCTTCAACTGTCCAAAGAATGAATGAATGTTGTGTCATCACTGGATTCTCAACGCTAACATAATATGCATTAGGAAGGACTTTACCCTCTCTTCCTTCCCTTCTCCCCTCCCTATTATTTACTCTATTTTTTATCCATCCACAGCTCATAAGAGACTGGTGAGATTTGCATGGAAAAGAGAGACATTGTCCTTTGTAAAAAGTGAAGAACAAATAGCATTACTGATGTTGTGAAGGCTAAGGTTACTGAAACATAAAGAGATTTCTTTTCTTTTCCTGCTGATTCCCCTTTTTATCATTATTTTCCCTCCCAAACCTGCAACTCTGCAAAAAAATTCAGAAGTGTCTATATATTTTCTAATGAGGAGAATACAAAGAGTTTTCATAGATCCTCATATTTTTAATTCATTGCATGTTGTTGAAGTTTCAAATGTCACCTTCACTTATTTGAGTTATGCAAACTAACCATAGGATTTGTTTGGCTTCATGAAGGTTTCATGTCGTTTGAATACATGCCAGAAAGTGAACCCTCTATAACTGAAAACATTTGATGCTTCTTTTCAGGGTGGCAAAGTTTGTTGTACCATCCATCATCTCACCACCATTGCTCCAGTAAAGTCCTATACAGTCCTAGGGATGAACATACTTTGAAATGCACTCTCAGTATATCATCTATCTCAGAGCCACCAGCTGTTGCTTCTTTTGGCTTTGCCTGTTTTGTCATCAGTTTCATGTGTGCATTTTCTTTAATCAACAACATTTCAGCTCCTTCTGGAAAGAATATTTCACATGTCTTGAGTGAGCGAAGCCCAATAGCATCAGCCTCTTGAACATTTGGTTTGCCCATGGCTATTCAACCATTGTGCATATTAATCATGCTACCTAATTACACCTGGATATTAATGCTGAAAAGGTGTGCTTTTGTGCTTGTTCAACTTGCAACAAATATTCTGTTTTATTTATCTAAAAGAGCCTGTATTTCACTTCCTTCATAGTGTAGCCATCACAACTTTCATCATTTTTTGCTAGGCAATCATGGTTTTGGCAGTTAGCCTCTTGTACAAAATGGCAGTCTCCATCTTTTTATGGTAATAATAAGAAAGCTAATAGTAACACAAGCACAGTAAAATATAAGAAAACTCACCCAAAACAGAAATCCTATTTGTTAGGTTAAGGCATTTATGTATTGCCTCTCAGTCCACCAGGTCTTCCAGGCCGATATACAACAGATGAATAAAATGAAGAAATAAAAACAAAACAGGTAATATTCTCCATCGTCGCAGATAACATTGTGTCCAGCTGTGTTGACCAGCCAGCCAAATGGACACTCTGGCCAAATATCCCCCCCCCGACATACACACACAGAATCCCTCTCACAAATATACCTTGAATCAGCTACTGGAGGTTGGAGATTCTCTGGAAGATTTGGGTTCATGAGAATGCACAGGAAATTGAAGGCCCCTTGCATAAGCAATACACACATATACAGAGGAGTCATTGCTACTTCTTGCATGCACGCTTGCTCTGTTACTTTTTTCTGTTATTTATTTTTCATGTTTCTGTAGCACTTCAAAAACCTATCAAAATCTCACCAAGTTTAACAACAGTGGCACTGCCCCCTCACTCACCCTCAATAGCTTGTGTACGCTAAGGAAAATAAAGTGAAACTCCTGTTAAATAAAGGAATGAGTAAGACATTCAGGAAGCTTCCAGTAGAGTCTCTTAAAACCCTTGTCTATCTGCACAGCCTCACATAACCTACCTAAAGTCTTATTCATTCTTTTCCTTAACAGTAATTTAATTTTTCTTCACACTTGTATTAAATCTACTTTATTGTGCTCTTTTAAAGAAAACTTGTTCTGGTGTTTTTCAGTGTTAAGAATTTTTTACATGTTAGCAGTTCCATACTCCAGGCCATGAGATGTTACTTTAGAGACACTAACTAGTGAGATAATTAATCAATCATTCATAATTATGTAAAAGAAATGCATAGATTCAGAAAAAAAACTTTCATTAAAAAAAGGCATAGCAAATTATATAAGTATTATCATTGTAATCTCTTAAGTGCATCTGATGGTTCTGTAAAATATTGATGGCTATATAGATTTAGTGTGTGGATTCGAGATTGCTTACAGGAACAGTACAGTTTAAAAGCCACATATGCTTTTGTTTTGTCTAAAGTACGTTACTGGAAAATAAAAGGTCTGGCTTTTAAAAATTATTGGCAAATCTGCAGTTCAGAGGATACTGGCCTTTGAGCTCCTACTACTTTAGTCTATGTAATGTCTATATTCTATGTGGGCATAACCTTTAAGCAGTTCCCTGAGTAAATTGCTTTCCTATACAGCCTTGCTAGGAACTGACAGGAGTTTCTGCTGAGTTCTCCTTACAGAATTTATATCATTAATTCTCTAACAGGCTAAAGATTTTTAAAAGAATAAATTAAATGAGAGGAATTATCAGGTGGGCAAATCTCCTTCACCAATCACACATTGCAAATCTGCTTCATAGCCTACTTCAAAGAGCAAGTTTTAGCCACTAAATATCTGAATGGCTTGGGGCCAGGCTTGCCTCCCCCCCCATACTTGACTACCTAACTGCTAATATCATCATCCAGTAGTCCTTCCCCAAAGAACCAAGAACAGTGGGATACAGAAAAGGGGGATTTTTCAGTAATGGTACTCTATCAATGGAATGCCTGTCTCCAAGAATCTCACCTGGAGCCTGCATTACGGTCTTTTCAATGCCAGACAAATAATTTTATTCTCCCAAGCTTTTTAAGACAGTTTTTAATGCTCCTGCATCTTTGCATTCTAGTTCTGTTGCTCATTTTAATTTGCCTTTGTATATTTTAATAGTTCATTCTCTGCAGCTGATTCAATTTGATCTTATACTGTGTTGTCTATAGTCACTGTTCTCTTTTACTGTTCTGTTTCCTTCTTTTAACAAACTGTGCACCGTCTAATTTGTTTTGAAAGTGCAATGAATAAATAATTGCATTGCACTGCGCTGCATTGTGGGTAAGGCCTTGCTATGAACATTGTGTTAAGGTAGAGGGGGAATCCCACAGACTTCCTATTGAATTCACTAGAAGTTGTGGGGTGGTAGTGGCGGTAGTGGTGGTGGAGATTTGGGTATGTGGTGACACTGTTTTTATGCCTGCACATCTGAACAGCGTTGTATTTGGTATTGTACTGCATTTTTCTCTTTGTACTCACATTTACCCCAAACTTGCTATTCATGGAGGCTTAAAAAGTGAAAAAGAAACACAGGTAAAAACACATGTAGCTAAACACATACAAAATATTTAATTCAAAATGGCATTACATCCCTCACTCCTTTTTCTTTCTTTCTTTTTTTTTTTTTTGGTCAAAAGACATAAACATGCACAGAGAGAGAGAGAGATCCAGGAGAGGTCTTAATTTAACAAGGCTTACTACTTTTTAAAACATTGTGCTGTCCTTGGCTTAAAATACCCAGGGAAATATATGGAAATTACTCCCCCACCTCTAGGGGGTTTACATGTGTTTTGAACTCTGAGGGTGAGGGCTACAGAAAGCAGGTCAGGACACAGTGGCAATACATACCCCAGCCCATGACAATGTAGCCCTCAGACTCTAGCAGTGACCCATCCTTGATCTAGGGCAAGGAAAAGCAACGTCCTGGTGACTACTGACCAATTTTATCTCTCGTCCCCATAGGCCGCCCCCCCACAACAAACACAAATACTTCTAGTTTTGTCTTCAGTGCTTTTCAAAATCTTGACCCAAGATGATGTCTCCATTTTCAGAAGGACTTTGATAAAAACAGAGTTATTTTGGGGTAGATTGCAATGGACCGGATAAATAAATCAACTTCTCAGTGAGGCATCTGCTAGCAGGCAATTGGTTTAATACACAAAAGTGAATGACCATCCCACAAGCGCGCAATCCATATTCAGCTCACATCCACAAGAAGCACAGCCTGTGTTTTCTGTAGTCACTGACCTTTGGCAATTCATTTGCTAACAGATTTATTTTACTTATTCAAGGGCTCCAGGACGATGAGTGGACACATGACTGAATTAAAAAAAAGGCAGAAACTTTATTCATGCCAGCCTTAAATGTATGTTAACCAATCTCACTCTTTGTGACCCAGTCTCATTGGAATCAATGCAAAATATATGAAATGACATTAATCTTTACTGAATATATATAAAGTGTCAAGCTGATTTCACCCTAACTCTTCAAATGCAGAGCTGTGCTTTTATTCAGGATCAGAAATACACTTGGAACAACAATGACAAAGAAGAGTTGTAGATGAAATCCCAGCCAAAGCATAGTTTAAGGCATTATTGATAAGCATGAATGCCTGGACTACTGTTCCTTTGCTTTTCTTAGGTACTTTGAACAGGGGCTTTGGGGTTATAAGGATCTGCCAGAAACCCACTCTTTCTACAAGGACACTATTCATTCAGTCTGCAACCTATCAGTTACATTGGTAAGCTGCATTAAAGGACTGAACAGAGTATTCATGCCCTCCTTGTGAGTTGATCAGCACTCTACCTTCAGTTCTTATTCCTTGACATAATTAGATGTAGGAATGTAGAAGTCTTCTAGTCTCAATTTCATTGTGTTTCCTCAAGTTCCAACTGCATTTTCTTCCTATCTTTCTTTGGTATCAGGTTTTGAGACTATGTGGTGTGTGTGTGTGTGTGTGTGTGTGTGTGTGTGATGTCATGGAAATGCATTACATATTTTATATGTGTAAACATGTGAATTTATTTACATATTTTGCCTAATTTATGCATGTTTTCATCTTTATTTAAAGTGTGTTTCTGTCTGTTTCTCTAACTGTGCACATTTATAGCTATTCACATTTCAAATGTGCACATTGTTTTCTATTCACTTTGTATTTACCAAATCCGTCACAAGCCATGGAAACAAGCAAATTCCTATGGAAAGATGTGCTCCAAAAAGTCATTTTTCCAAGCTCAATGCCGATTTCTGTCACTCCCCTCTGAAAAAAAATCCTGTATATAGGTGTCTGGTATTTGTTTCTCTCAAGGAAACTGACTCCATAAAGCTTTCTTAGTGGTTCCTATCCACTTGAGGAAATGGAGAGTTTGAAATATTATGGTCTCTCTCATGTTAGGAATAGAATATACAGCAGAAGTCTTCCAAGAAAGAAATATGTCAGTATAGCACATCCTTTATACCATCGACTTGAACCTCTGCATGTTAAATTTAAAAGATCTGTGCACAGACTCACCAAGGCCCCATGCCTGCTGTAAGAGAAGGTTGCTTCTTTTTTTGCATCTTCTCAGAAGGCAGCAGTATGCTTGGACTGGCATCTTGGTAGAGAATCAGAACAAGTGGTTGGGGTCACTGGAAACTGAGAATGAGGTTATACCCTGAAAGAACACCTACATTGTTTCTGCCCAATCTTCTCGGTAGGTATAAATGTCTAACTGATGCCTCCAGGAACAGTGTAGGACATGATGCATCCAGACAAAAAGTCCCAGGGTTTCATATTAGTATAAACATAAATCAGGGCATCCAAGTTTGCCTCATATCTGCTGCAGCCTTCTGTGTCATATTCCCCTCCATTCCAAAGTTCCTATAATGATCAAAAGATGCTTTTTTGTGGAATAGCGAGGCATATGCATGGTTCGAATCAGTGATTATTATGTTTTATATCTTTCATAGGCAGCACAGTTAGCCTTAACAGCACCCTGAATAAAAGAACAGTTTCACAGATCAGTTTCACAGTTGTGCCAGGTTGTATGGTATGCACAGGATTGCTTCTAGACCTTCCCAAAAATATCCATGATAAGAATGGAGCTCTCTCCTGCTTCAGTTTTGGGACTCCACTCATGTTTCTCAGTTCTTCTCCCACGCTACGACTCCTTCAATTTTCTTTCTTTCTCTGTTAGAAAAGAGGACTGCTTCATCCGTGGTTCTAGTCTGGATTCCTGGAACCCTCATTCTGGTACACAAAAGTTCCCTTTGTCCCACTTAATCCCTGAAGATTTGGCCACAGTTCAGTGAGGTCAGGCAAGAGGGAGACAAGGTGAAACCGAGGGAAAAGGCAACAGAGTCAGTGACATCAAGGAGCATGGCCACCTGACCTGTGGACTGTCAGTGGAATCCAGTCAGCCACTGCACCTCTTCTCTTCATGTGTTTCCTGACCTAGCACCTGCCTTCTCACAAGATTATATGATAGACTTTGATGAGATCTTATGACAGAGGGTGAGATGTACATATATTAATAATAAATATATTATGAGTCAGTGTGGTGTAGTGGGAACCAGCTTGGTGTAATGACTTGAGTGTTGAACTGCAGTTCTGGAGACCAGGGTTTGTACCTCTTCTCATCCTCAAAGGAAGGGAAAGGCAACCCCCAGGTCCAAACAAAGCTTGCCAAGAAAACCCTGTGATAGATTTGCCTTAGGGACACCTTAAGTTAGAAATGACTTGAAAGCACACAACAACATTAACTATAACAATAAGTCTGAGTATTCTTGTTCATAATCCAGCACATTAACTACTACACTGGGGCTATAAGGCAAGGATTTGTCGTCTGTGCAGGCATAAGACCTTTGTCTAGTAGTGAGACATGATAGGAGCCCTAGTTCAACAGCCAGACAGTCAGAGTTTTCCTGCCCCTGCACTACACCATACTAGACTTAAAACAACACTGGCTACAACAGTTGACTTGTTTCATTCAAAAGGCAAGTTTGAAGTCTGAACTGTGGTTTTAAATATTTGACCTTGAATTTCACTGTAGTGAGTCTGTTTAAGCTCTGAATTAAGAATAAATTTCAAAGCTCAGTATGTCCTCTTTCCCTCATCCATGTCTTCAAATTTGTGTTATTTTCCTTAGGAACTGTATAATAATCTCAATTAGTTCTTTTTAAAAAAAGACAAGAAAAAAGATATTCAGTTATATGGGCTATAAGATTAAATAAACTTGAAAGAAGGAGACTTTTCAAAAGCTTTTGTGTGCTCAGAGTTGCAGGTGTAGGTATGAATTATGTGTCACATGCACACACACACACACACACACGCACATCCTCATGCTATAGATGAAGTAGCCTTTACAGCCAATGCAAGGCCACAGTTTCAATGCCTTCTGCAACACTCAGAATAAGATGGCCTTGTCTCCTCCAAAGGATTAATGTCTCTACTGATCCTCCTCCCACCAGGTTTCAATCCTTATATGTTATATATCCATCAAAATAACTCCTGTATTTTTATTAAGGTTGATGTGAATCACTGACTATAAAAATGATGTCAAGTTGCAAGTGCAAATTCCTTGACTAAATTATCCTCTGCAAAATGGTATGGAAGTGATGTAGAATATACTTGTGGGTGGGTGAGGGTTATTCCTCTTTCACTGCAGCAGTCCAAATTGGCGCATTAGCCAGCAGTCTCTAGATAGCCTATATCCTTCCTTCATCAGCACTCTTGTAGTCAACGCAGGACTTTTTGAATGGATTTGTCATAGACCCCCCTTCCAATTTAACACTTTTTCTGGCTCTGAGAGGGGTATCCTTACTTTGGAAGTGACCGAAAGAGCATTTCCCTCTGCCAATGCAATGTTTTTTTTCTGCTGAATCAGATGGGCTTCCTATGACCTCTCCATCCATTTCTCTCAGTGCCAAATATTTCTGGCAGCTTTAGGATATTCCTTTCCAGAAAATACAAACAGAAAGAAGGAAGGAAGGATGGAAGGAAGGAAGGGAGCCATGCTGTCACACCACTGCACCAAATGTTATACATACACAGTCATGGAGAGTGAAGGTACAGCATACTTTACATGAAGTTAAACCGGAAAGGTGACTTAAGTGGATTTCCCAGAACCTATAATGGGTCACACCTTATCTTCTACTGTCACAATGCTAACAGTCATCAGCAAGTCACAGAACTGAATTTTAGGAGTAAAACAACAAAGGTCTTTTGGGAGAAGCAGGAAGTGATGGCTTTAAAAAATTTTCATGATCTGCTATCAAAATTTGATAATAAATTACAAAAACAAAACACCAACCTTTTTGTTTTGTTCTCTGTTTGGTTTTTTGTTTCTGTTTAAATGGTCTTGTATTGTTCTGTTCACAAAATATAGCACTGAAGTTTACAGGGGTAGAGTGTGCCACATGAAGGCTGAGGCCCACAAAAATAATTTTGGAGGTCATGTATGGGCCACCCTTCAGTTAAGATTTTTACACTGGAAGCATTTCAAGGTTCTTATAGGTAGCTCATTTTTAGCACAAAACTACCATGAAGGGTCTATGCAGTTTTCTTAATACTAGGGCCATTTCTGCACGACAATGCTCTTCTGTGTCATTGCACTGCAATTTCAGATCTAGAAGAGAGCATGTCAGCAACACTCCCCTCTGCACTTGCTTGCTCTCTGCAGAAGGGAAAGCAATGGCACAGGCTCTTCCTTCCGCAGAGCAGCTAGACACTTGCCATTTTGTGCTGGGGTGGAAAGTGTTACAATTGCATTTCAATGGCTTCTGCACAAGGGTAAGTATGGGAGCACTGCAAGATTGGTGGTGCAAAGCAGAATTTTTCTATTTTGCAAACACTGCATGAGCTTTGCAACAGGATGGCAGCAGGACAGCAATGACATCATGCGGAAGCACGACCTGCCGACCACTGTTATTCTGTCACAGAAGCAGCACAGCAATGTCATGCAGAAAGGGCCTAGATTATTATTAATTTCTTAAAATATTTTTTATTCTGCCTTTTATCAGGAAATCTCAGGGTAGCAAACAGATAAAACAATATAAACAATTTAAATAACTCCAGAATGATTTAAAGAATTTTTAAAGAATATCAAAACAAAAACGTATTAACCTGACATGTTCAAACACCTTTAAAAACGTAGACGAGTTTTTTTTTTAAAGAGACAGTGGCTAAGATTCTAAATCTTCAGACACAACTATGATGATCAAGCTCTGGCCCTTTTCGCAGCGCCGGCGCTCGCGTGACGGAAGAGGGCGGCTCACACAAGAAGCCTTCTCCAGGAGGCTGCCGCTTCCCCCTCCTTCCTTCCGCAGGCGAAGGAACGAGCGAGGAAGCGGCAGCCTCCCGGAGGCGGCGGCGGCGGCTCGCACGTCCGTCCATCCCCCCCGTGCGCGCGAGAAAGGCGCTTGTCCCGTCCATCCCCCTCGTGCGCACGAGAAAGGCGCTTGTCGTGTCTGCCCCCCGTGTGCACGCGCGTGCGAAGCAGGACGTGTCGCGTCCATTGCGCTAGCGCCCCGCCCCATCCCTTCCTTCCGCAGGGGCGGAGGGAAGGAAGCGCGACCCAGTCGGCTCCCCGACGCTCCGCACAAGAGGTAAGTGCGCGCAGACGCCGGGAGTGTTGTGCGAGCACGGGTGATTTTCGCTTCGAAGCGAAAATCAAAAAACCCGCGCTCGCACCGCTTCAGCCCCTTGAGCCCGGCGGAAGTGGGAGTGCGTCGTGCGGAGCGACGCTCCCACTCCCGCGAGGCTCACGGGGCTGTCGCGCGAGAAAAGGCCCGTGCGAAAAGGGCCTCTGTTGCAGTGGTTGTGTCTCATGATACCACCTCCCCCAAAAAACCCTACCTTTTCTGTTTGGCAGCACTCCAGCTGAAGGGTTTCTGAAGCATTGCAGGTGACAGCACTGGGAAATAACATCTGCAGCACTCTCCCAGTTGTAGGACATGTTGAGAACAAGTAGCTGGAGAAGCCATTTGGAATCCTGCCAGAACTACTTGCCTCAATGTACCCTGTGAAGGGGAGAGTGCTCCTAGCATCATTTCTTGTTGCCTGGATCTACAGCACCTTGGAAATCTTTGGACGGGATGCGGACAGGCTGAAAAAGGTAGGTTTCTGGGGTCATGATCAGTTGTGTTTTCCTTAGTTACATGACTGTAAGGTCATCTTACAGTCTCATAACTACTGTTTTTGGATCACATACTGGGAAAAAGGCATGATATGAATAAATGAAAAAAAATACATGCTTAAAGGTAAATTAGATGCAAAGGCTTTAATAACAAAATTATCTCTCTTGTGTCCTCCCTCTTCATCACTGGTGGGAGACAGTGCAGCACCCCACCAGTAGATCTTACTCAATCAAGCAGGCATATACAGGGCTCCATCAAATACTGAAGTCCCAAGCTGTTTAGAGCTTTCAGTGACATCATCAGCATCTTGTATTTAGACTGAAAGCAAGTAGTGCATTTCCTTTAAGATTAGTGTTATGTGTTGTCTGTATGGTGCCTCAGTAAGCAAAGTTGTTGTTGCATTTTGCAATAGCTGTAGCTTCTGCTTCATCTTCAAGGGCTCACACACACAGAGCAGAAGACAGTAGTCTAATCGGGAAGTTACCAGTGTGTGGATTACTATGATGAATTTATCCTGGTTAAACCAGGTGGAACTGGCACTAATTCAAGTCACAGAATCACAGAGTTTGCTTGTTCATTTGTATTTAAGATCTTGTATAAGAACACTAATACTGCATGAGACATCTACCTGGGTATAGATTTCTATTTTCTGACTGTTTAAATAACTTGAGATTTCTGTTGATTCTCCAGGAATGAAAGCTGATACTTATCTAGACCTTATTTCACTATGAGATCCTGTTATAAAGGTCTTTCCTTCTATATCTTGGAGTAGTAGCTGCTCTTCTCTGTAGAGTTACCTTTCAACACTCCTCATAGTGTATTTCTCATTTATTAATAGATACACTGACTTTCAAAGGAATTCTTTCCTTTCTAACTTCCATATTCAAAGACTTTTCTTGGTTTTGATCAGTCCTAGAAATGCTTACAAAAGCCGCAATATTTACAATATTATGTATGGACAACCTTTTTAAAGGAACAAGATATTTGCTTTGTATGAGATGTATTTTTAATGTAGGAGGAGCAGAACCATATGCATCAGACAGGTCAGTCCAAATTGAACCTAAATTGCTTCTGTCTGCTTTCACATCATAGATATATTGATCTTTTCTACTAATGTGCTCACATAAATCCTTAGATTCCAGACACTCATTCCTTTGAGCAGGGCTGCTCAAGTTGCTTCTCACATAAATGCTAGGCCCTGTGGGATAACTTTTAAAAGCATATTAGTCTAGCTTGAAAACTGCTCATTACCACATTAAAAATCCCAAACAGCACATGTTCTCTCTTTTTGATTCAAGCATCCTTCCAGCATCTATTATATCCTTTGAATGCTTTCATACTTACCCACAAGTTTCACTAATTGCTTCAAAAGGTGATGGATTTGGAAAGAGTGAACCTTGTAGAATTTTGTAGAAAACTCTACTTAAACAAACAAAGAAAAAAGCAAACAAACAAACTCCACAACCCCTGAACAAGAAGGGAAAGATTTCTAGCACATGGACCTAATCTATTGCACAGAGGGTAGAGATCCATAGAGAATACAACTAGACCTACCCAGGCACCACAATTCCCATAGCTCCCAACTGTAAGAAATAGCCCTGTATTTCTGCTCACTGGTGCATATTAGTGAAGATTCAATTTCTGGCATTTGCTAGAACTCCTCTCTGAAATCACTTCACTTCTCTGCCCCATTCTCCATGAAGTCTGGATCTCAAACAAAATAATTATGGGAATCCAAGGGGGTCAGGGGTGTGGCAATAGAATGGAGGAGATTGTGATTCACCACCACTGCAATGATTTCCCCACAACCGACTCAATGTGATTCCTCTACAACTGTCATGATTCCCCCACAACTGATCTATTTGGCACTTCATAAATTTGGTACATATGGTGCATACATAAAGTAAGCTTTATGGCTCCTGTGTTTTGATGACTTCTCTACTTTGCCACTTTGTTTACAAATTATCCTTGGTTATGTTCACCATCTTTTATTTTCCTTTCTTCATGTACGTGAAATAAAATGGGGGGGGGCTCCAGATTTTTGCTGAGAGAGAATGCATTGCAGCCTAGTTCAGTTCCCCTTACGCCTTGGCAACTGGTGTTGAGTGCTAAAGGCACCACCCAGCCAAATGCATACACTTTTAAGTCTCATGACACCTAATTTCTGAGGCATTGTTCATCTGCTACATCTACATATGCACTTGAAATATGGTCTGATCCATTCTTCCAATTTCTGTACATACTGAATTTGGTCAGTGTGGGAAGGTGAGAATTTCATTTATCTTTGGTTCCAGTAAGAATTTACCAGTTTTTGCACATTTCTTCATATTCAGGAGGGAAAGAATTTCATTTTACTTTGGAATCAATAAGAATTTACTAATATTTGCACATTTCTTCATATTCAAGAGAGAAAGAACTTCAGATTTATTTTCCTAATGAAAGTAGTTGAAAGTGAAACATAGGTTCTTCCATCCCTGGGGGCGGGTAGACTGTACTTACAGTTAAAGAAAAATATAGAGTGGAAAACAATTTGTAGTTTTCTTAGGGCTCCCATTCCTTCTTGGCAAGTATTAGTAAACCCTCTAGACTTGTGTCCAGGGCTGGTCTCTCCACTATAAGCGAAAATTGTCATGGAGCCATGAAGGTGAAGTTTACTAGATATTTTTGCTGAATCCTCTGAAAATCTCTTCTCTCAAGGCTATTAGAAAGAACTGTGTATACTTGACCAACTGTTATTATTGGCTAAAGCAATCCACTGATTGAAATTGTTTTCAGTGATTTTCTCAGAGCTTGGAAAATCTACCCTTTTGACTAGGATTCCCATGATAGTAGAAACTTCTCCAGGTTCTAGATGTTCCAGGTTTCAGTTCCTGACTTAATGCACCCCATATATGCCATCCTTTGATTTGCTCAAGCTATTCTATTATTAACCGGATGCACAATTTTAAACACTGATTTAATAATGGTATGGTATAAATACATCCCTTTCCTCACCACACACACACACACACACACACTGAAAAGCCCAGTTCATTTCTCAGGGTCATGTGCAGGGCTATATTTGCTTTAGATACTTTTAGAGCACAGTAGATGCTCTACTGTGGAAGTGCCAACTAAAATCACTTCTAAAATCATTAATAGTCATAATTCTTCCATCACACATATGAAACATATGAAGGACCATGATGGTACTTGGCAATCACATAAACAATACTGATCAGAGAACACTAGTTAGCCTTTCATGATGACCACAGATCCTAAAGTCTTTAACTCTTTGAACATAACTGGACAGATCCCAATTGTGTCCATCCAGCAATGGAATAGGATATGTGTGCAAGACTAATGAAACTCCACCCCCACCCCCAAAATCTTTTCCCACAGGTTAGATGACTGTTCATAGAAAAGTGTGAGCACAGATGGTATGATGTAGTTGAGAAGAGAATGGGAAAACATCAGTAGAAATCTGTCTGAAGAGATCTGTTTGAACAACTTTATATGTAACTTCCCCTCCTCTCTCTCTCTCTCTCTTTCTCCCTTTCTTCCTTTCTCTCTCTCTCTATCTCTCTGTGTGTTTCATTTTAAAATAGGTATCATGCCTTTGGCTATATGTGAAGATTTCAGGGTACCCAATAGCTTGTAAAATAATATAGTAGCCAGCAGTATTAGACATAAGGAGCACAGTGATAACTACAGCAACTTTTTAAGCATAAAAGAAAAGTCAGAACTCAGCTGACATTTTAAAAGGAAACGTAAAAAAAGACTTAAAAGCAAGTACCAAGGAAATCTCCTTGGTGACTGAGTTCCCAGAATAGGGTGCCAAAACTGAGAAGTTCTTCTCATTTGTCAATGGCAGCCTGATTTCAAAAGGCAGCAGCAGCTGAAAAAAATTATCCAATAATGATCAGAGTACATTCAGAGCTTGGAAAGTTTCCTTTAAGAGAAATTAATATAATGAAGTGCCCAAACCATCTGCAACTGAGTAGCATAGGATCATGTTGGATCTGCTATAGAGCATCACCCTACCACAGTTCAGCATGTCTTTATATCATGGCCCGGAATGTTATGTTTTTAAAATGATGTAAAATTAATTTAGTAGCATTAAGTGTAAGAAATGGGAAAATTAATTCATTGCCAACATCACAAACAACTGAAACAGTTTATTTGGTTCAATTTACACTTGCCAAAATTTCCTTTAAATTATTAGCTTCCAAGACAGACCATGGGATTTATGCAGAATGGCATGGAGGATGCTAACCTTGAACACATTTTGCTATGGACAGCATCAAAAGTGCTTCTTAAGTCATTTTAAAGTTGCCTTCCCCTAACTCATTTCCAGCACTGGGTGAGCAATAAGAAACGCACTTATGATCACAAAGAGGTTGAACAGGTTTTACTTTTCAATAGATATGGGGAGGGCATAGATTTCACTAAAGTAACCTTTTGGCTCAAGACTAATAATTCAATCCTCAGCAACTCCCCTCCCCCAACATATTTGAATTAGGGGAGTGGGTGGAAATCAGTAGAGAGAAGAAGAAAGAAGTATGGAAGGAGCAAGAGAAGAGAAAATAGGATTGTATTAAAGAGAACTTTTTGCTTAATTATCCAAGTGGCTATGAATGTGTGAGTAACAATGAACATACTCAAAGATTACAAAGGGGTTAATAGCAGCTCACTGCAAAAAATAATGTAAAATACTGTATATTATAAAAGAATATACAATAGAAACCAGAATAAAATCAGTAGAGGAGCAGAACTGATGAAAATCACCATACAGTCTCCAGTTAGAAGCACACATAGGCCAATAGGTGGGTGAGGACACTAGCCTTTCCGGTATGAAGGGGCTGGCCATCCTGTTCCATTCCATTCCTCACTTTTTTCTTCCTTTCTTTTTCAATTCCTCTCCAGTCCCAGGTCTTCAATTACTACCCAGCTTTTCTGCTCCTGGGTTTTCCTGTCTAGCAACAAAGCTATAACATGCAATTCCACAAATTCAAATCCTCCCTGAGAAAGAGCCACTCATTCTGATAAACTCTCATGTTCTAAAACAAGTAGCTTGCTAATGCATAATATTAACTTCTGTTTTTATCAAGCAATCTACAAGTTAAGCCACATCAGTAGGAAACACTAACAAGTTAATAACTTTGTGAGTTATGTGTGCAATGAGGCACTGAAGTTGTACAGAATTTTTAAAGTATATTATGTCAAATCCAATTGCTGGGGTGGGCTCATGCTGACAAAAATGTGAGACAAAAGCTTTAGTCACTGATCTAGGAATTTAATTCAAATTAGTTGACTCTGACTCTGGTGTCAATGTGAGAGCAGTATAATGTGAATCTTTGCTGAAACAGTTAGGAAAAAAATGGCATTGTTTCTGCAGTTCTATTAATCCACACATTATTGCATAGTAGGAAGAAGTAGACCTGAGCCAGTGGCCAATTCTGGGCATATGAGTGCCCAGTTTTGTTGTGGCGAGGAAAAGATGAAGACCTTCAGGTTGTTCCAAAACAGAAAGCTTTATTTTCCAAACCATTTATTTACTGCGCAGGGCAAGCAGCGGATATATAATGTCCAAAACTGCCAGCCCCGATTGATTAAAACACTTAGTTCTTATACCTTTGGTCAACAGCGTCAGCAATCAATCACATTTCTAGTCTACGTCAGCCATTACATTTGGAGCTTAATACCACCCCCAAAACAAGGGAACAAAGGCCTCAGTCACCAAATAACACAAAGATGAGGCGAAAGTGTATGCTTGACTCCCTTTTACTTCCCAGGCACCTAAGCATAGTGTTACAAGGCCAATCATACTTTCAAACTGAGATAAGGCAGGGACATCTGCTGTCCAATTCACTTATTTTTCTACTCATGCAGTACTTCTCTGAATTTAACTCTTTCATTCCCCCCTTCATGCCAAATTCAATTCCTTGCAATTTGAAGCATGCGCTATTTCCCTATTGCCTTTATAACACAAAAGATACATAGCAGCAAAGAATTCCTCCAGCAGTCAGGTATACAAAACCTGTGAATAGGGTTTTCACCCACTACTGTAACAAGTTCACTAACATGCATTCCATGGTGCCTCCGGTGACAATGGGGATTGAGATAGAGACCCACGGTTTTAGGGGAAAGATTTATTGTGCACAATGTCCCAGTGAGATACTTCTCAAAAGTCTGGGCCCGTCCAAAAAGAGAAACTGACATGTACAAGTGGTTCCCACTATTCTCTTGCCTAATCTTACTAATGTTGCAAAGTAAGGGAAGCTTTGCGAGACACATTCCATCCCCCCTAACACTGTCTCACAGAGTACCATTGTATTCTTTTCAAACACAGACAGATTTCAATCAAAGCATATACTGCAGCCTTTCCCCCTATTACTCTAATCATTACAGATTGAAAACAATTTAACATGCAGAGTACAGAAAAGCAGATTTAGGAAGGCCATTATTTATGCACAAAGCAATTCTACAAACAGTGTCTTTTACCCATACTTACTTAGGGAACCAAATAATCATGTCCACATGCCTGCCGAGTACAAGAATGACTTTCTAACATTGAATACTTCTAAATGCATTTTTCCTCTTCACAATCAAATTCATTTACATAATAGTAAGACAGTTCAACCAATTTCATGCTGGGCTGACAACCAACAACGCATCTGCCTCACATGAAAAGCAATTCTCTTCATTGGAATCATGATGACTCCCAACCTTTCAGATATGTGTTGCCAGAATCATACCCATTGCTTTCATTATAAGCTCTTTCCATTTCTTGCTCAGCCTAACTGTTTATCCCATACCTTCATTGGTTGGTGCCCTGGGTGAAAGGGGATACCCTCAATGGCCACACCAATTCATCCCAGAAGACAAACCATATACCCATTTACCATGGTAAAAGCTGGTTTCTTTCTAGAACTCATTTATGGAGGACCAGGCCCCCTTTTTCCCATATAACCTCAATAAAACCATTGCTATAACTAAAGGAAAAGTCAACATTGGGATGCTTTCCTTGGCAGGCCTGTAGAGATTCAGGGATTTCAAACTTTACATAACAATTGGGATAGTCTCCTAAGTTTAGCCCATTAGAACATACTCAGTCATTACTGACATTCAGGGTGTTCAAGATCTGATTGACCAGTTGGTGAAACCAATTCACTTCCCAGCCTCTCCTGCCCAGCATTCTCATCATCACCATCATTACCAACAATTACCATATACACATATCTTCCAACCCCACAGAACATCCGTCTGTAGTGATAAAACAGGCTTCCTGCCCCTCCTATGCTTGCCACAACCCATAATATTGTCTCCAACATTCAGGGATCTGGCCGTGTGTAGAGCAGTGTGTACGTCCCAGGTCACACCTGCAACAGGGCCTAGTCCCCGTCTTCTTCCTCTCCAGTTGCTAAGTCTGACCGTAAGTAGAGCCTGACAGCTTCCGGGTGTGTGTCAGGCAATAAGGTCTAGCTTAGATTTCTTCATTCCCAGTTGCGGATCTGACTGTGCTTAGAGTGACCAATTTCTCCTGGTCTGGCCACAGCAGAGTCTAGTCCGAATTTTCTCCCCCCTTTTCATCTGGAGATCTTCAGTTTCAGAGGATTTTACAACCCAATCAGTAAAGGCTCTCTTAGCCTGGCATAAAGTATCCAAAGCTTCAACCCTGCGACCTTTACAGCTGTAGGGCCAACCAGCAACACCTATTGCAATCCCCTCCACCTATGACCCAGTTGCACAATAAGGGGAATCTCTTTTCCCACATTTTCCCCCTTGTACTCAGAACTTTCCCTAATTACTAGCTCTCTCCCATATGTCTCCTTAAGCCACTCAAAATGGCCTCATGTTTTGGCTTGAAAGGGAACAAACAGCCTTATGGTTCTGTGAAGTGTGTATCTCATCCTATGCCATCCTATGACGGGGCTCTGGGAAGAACAAAAATACTCCTGGTTTTTCTGTTGTGGGCTGCACATGGAATAAAAGTGGAAAGCCTCTGTAAAATGGCCTAGGTAGATGGTGGTATCATATCACTTGCCCTGTGTTGGCATCCAGTCCAAAGACATAACCAGGGCTGTTGTTTGGGCCCTACACGTTGAACTACTGTTTCTTCAGGATTTTATCCCATTTCCTCCACTTTTCCTGAGTTCTGAGGTCTGCAGGTACAATGTGACTTCCAGGTGATTCCTAGAACGGTGGTTCTTGCCTTTGGTGATCCTGTGGACAGATGGAGGTCTGTTGCTCTTGAGCATATGTGGTGTGTGGGCCTTTTAGGGCTGCTGTTGGTCCCTTAGCTGTCTCACAGCTTGCATCTCTCTTTTCTCTCTCCCTTGCCTTTTCAGTCAGCATCCTTCAGCTGCAGTTCCACTTCCAGCCTGGAGGGGCGCACAATCGCCTCTCAGAAGTGCCCCCTTATTTTCTCCCTTCCAGCTCAGAGGTACACCATCACCTCTCCTCCCAGCTTACTCGTAGGGGTGCTCTGTCACCTCCTCCATCATTGGTTAATCCTCTTTCTTTCTCCGCTTGTCAGCCAGTCATAAATCTTGCTTCATAGAGCCTTACAATCGCAGGCCCTTTAAACCTTCCTTAATTGTTCTGTGGAATCTTGAATCCTGAAGCCTTTTCAAAGACTTCCTGAAGAGATTCCTCTGCTGCATCATATGAGAGGTTGCTAACAATAGGAGTCCCTTCAGATTCCTGGAGCCTCCTCCAAACACTCAGATAGCCTTGGGTTTTTACAACAGCCCACAGCTCCCAGTATTTCCAGGCGGTCTCCCATCCAAGTACTAACCAGGCCCGACCCTGCTTAGCTTCCGAGATCAGACGAGATCGGGCGTGTTCAGGGTGGTATGGCCGTAGGCAGCTAAGCCTCTCCTTTTCAGCTCCCTTCGGTTTCATGCAGCTTTTTCCTACTATGTTAGATGGCACCTCCTACTGGCCACCGTTCTACAGCATCCCCTCCACCTCCTCTCAGGTAGGAAAGGGCAGCCAGGGATTGTGGTTTCCTGTAATTCTCCACCCACAACTTTAAACATATTGACTGGCTTTTTCTAGCAGAGTCTGACACTGGGAAGAATTCCCAGTGTATTCAGATCCCATCAGGGGTCCATCAAAGACACTCTCCCCCCTGTCCATGCCTGTGGGGAGTTCTCTCCTGGATGGTCCGCTCTACCTGCTGAATAATTTGGCTCCTTTCTTCAGTAGTGATTGGCAATCTTGCCAGTTAGGCATGTGCATTGCCATGATGCTAGAACACAGTTCTACTATCTTTCAATTCAACAGATCAGACGTGGTGAAGGGCACATATGCATAAGCCTAAACAGGTATGTAGGGGGGTGTTGTAGATTTGGCATCATCTGAGTTAGCTGCCTCAATAGAAGGCAACTGCATTCCTAGCCCGAATGTCCACAGGCAAATCTTCCTATTGAGGGGAGGTTACAATTTCCCTAAGTTGTTGAGTAGCTTCTTTAATAAAAAATCTTCTGGTTCTGCTGCTTAGAATCCTCAGGCAGCCTCTCTGGTGGGGTCTGCCGCTACTCCCATCCTCCCTCTCCTTCTCATTGCAAGCTGGGGGTGGGGAAGAACTGCTGCTGCCATTTCTTCTCCCAGTCAGTCTCACCCTTTTCTCTTCCATGCAAAAGCAGGCGGGTCTTTCATGCAAACGCTGATTCTTTTGCTCTTCCCCCTCCCTGTCTGTCTCCTCAGGGGAGAGGCAGTTTCCTGTTGGTGTGTTTAATTCCCCCGGGGGGGGCACCCAATATTTTACTTCTCTTGTTACTACAATTCCCATGTGCCCCAAAGTTCGTATGCTAAATGCTTTTTTTTTAAACTTATTGTCAAATAGAGATTTGCAGCCCCTTTTTTTTTCTTTTCTCTCTCTCTCTTTTTTTTTTTTTAACTAAGTTGTTGACGTAATAATGCCAGAATTGCAAATTCACGCTCCTCATTCCCTCCGTCTCAAGAGGGGGAGGGTTGCATTCAGCCCGATGGCCACAAGGAGTGAGAGAAAAAAGCCATGTCTTTTGGAGAAGCAGCCTTCCCTGTGCTAAAGCTGCATTGTAATCTTGTTTTCTCTCTTTGATGTAGAAATGTATCAAAAAGGTAGACACAACTGCTGCCACACTAGAAAGAATAGTTCATTGTTCATTGTAAGGGAAAAACGAAACTAACACCTCTTGTATGACATGTTTGTCTATACGGGCTCTCAAGGTGGGGTTTTTGCTTTGTTTTTGTTGTTTTTCCCTTCTTCTCCAGATGCAGCTTTTCTCTGTGCTTAGAGAAAACATTGGGACTCTGTATTGTTTAGAAATGTTGCAAAAAGTACTGGAGGAGAAGTTTCCAAAGTTCTCTTTTTTTTTTCTTTTCTTTTCCTTCTATGTGAGCCAAAAGGGGGGGGGATTCTTGATGGCTGAAGAGTTTAAAACATGAAACAGGCAGCTGTCACCAGAGTCTTCAGCAATGTTTTCCAAAACTTCGCCATCCTGTATTCATTTACCTGAAAGCCTGCTTTTTTTGTTATTATTATTATTTTTCCTTGCTTCTATGACATCCTCACTCAGCCTGCCAGGCTGAAAATGAGTTATCGAAACTATCTTCATAGCCCTCCCTATGTACACACTGACAGAATTCTTAAGCATTTGGCTAAAGAAACTTCCATTCTCCAAAAACCAGCAACTATGGAGTTAACATCTGGAGGAGGAAGGAGGGGTCACGGGGGGGATAGTACTGCTTCCAGCAACACAGGAGAGATAGAGAGGGAGGGGCAAGCAAAGAGATGCCGCTTTGGCTTACACACACACAAGCCTTTGGGGAAAAAAAATTTCTTTCATCAAATCAGTGTTTTTCTGCCACTTCTAAGAATCTGCTTAAAAGTGCATCTCTTTCTCAGCCCTTTTCACTCACCCCCCTTTCCTGCTCTGAAACTGAGCTAAACAGTTTGAGCTGAACAACCAGGTAGAATGAACAATTGAGGTAGGAAACCTTTAAGTTCCTATGCCAACTACTTTTTCAAAAAAGCTTGTTGTCAGATAGCCTTCTTCTCTTTCTTCTTGGAAGTCCCTCGAATTGTGAATTACCAGCCCATTAAATAAACAGGCTTGTTCCTTGCCTTTTGCAGAGTGATTTTCTTTCCAGTTGATTGAATCACTGAACTGTGCGTTTGGAGAAAACAACAAATCCCTATTGTTTCCTCACTACTTCTATTAACACCTACGGTTTGCTTCATCATTTACATACTGACTTAATTTCTGCTTTTTCCAAGCCCCTGGCCAGATAACTTCCACCCCTGCAGGCAACTTCATGGTTAACTCAGAGCCAGGAGAGGGAGGGGCTCTGGGCAATGGCACCCAGCAGAGGGAAAACAGAGCGCTTTTCTCCTGTCCTGGGATTTTCCTACAGCACAAATAGCACACAGCAATGGTAACGTTTCCACTGAATCCTTTCTTAAGATTCTTCAGCATATTGTCCAGAGGGTTTGCCAACTCACCCCCCTCCCATATCCTCCCGCTGTTTAGACAAAACACAGAAGGGGGAGGGGATTTGACGCGCAGGAAAAGGGGGTCCTGTGCGCCCACACAAGAGGATTTTACAACAGACTTTCTATGTCGACCTGGTCACCCAGACGGAGTCAATGGCATGAGCCAGGAAATGCGACACCAAGCATAAATCTGACTCTGGTCAGACCAGTCACACCACACTCACACCAACAAACGGCCTCCCACCACCGTTTACCAGACTCGAAGAGATGTCTCTTTACCAAAGTCTTCGCGGCTTCACTCCCGGCCCCACTAGCCATGAGTTACTAGGGCGAGACTTAGAGAGGTGATCAAGCTCTCTCTTTCCCTTGAAAATGCAAGGGAGTCAACTTCACCAATTAGCCGTGGGAGGCCTTATGCTTTCTGCATGACCAGAGTCCATTGACTAGAAAATGCTGCTGCCAGGGAAACCACCCCGCTCAAAGCCAAACCTCTTCGACCAAAAGCAGTCGAGGGCGCCCTGGGTTTCGCCAAGAGGGGGGGTGGTGACCCCAACACTCAAGCATCTGTCAAGGGGGGCCCCAAAAGCCCCTTCTCTCGATTCCCGGCCAACGCACCAAAATGTTGTGGCGAGGAAAAGATGAAGACCTTCAGGTTGTTCCAAAACAGAAAGCTTTATTTTCCAAACCATTTATTTACTGCGCAGGGCAAGCAGCGGATATATAATGTCCAAAACTGCCAGCCCCGATTGATTAAAACACTTAGTTCTTATACCTTTGGTCAACAGCGTCAGCAATCAATCACATTTCTAGTCTACGTCAGCCATTACATTTGGAGCTTAATACCACCCCCAAAACAAGGGAACAAAGGCCTCAGTCACCAAATAACACAAAGATGAGGCGAAAGTGTATGCTTGACTCCCTTTTACTTCCCAGGCACCTAAGCATAGTGTTACAAGGCCAATCATACTTTCAAACCGAGATAAGGCAGGGACATCTGCTGTCCAATTCACTTATTTTTCTACTCATGCAGTTCTTCTCTGAATTTAACTCTTTCAGTTTGAGTCTGACTCACACACGATTATTATGCAGCTTTGTTGTTTATATTTGCATAGCAAAATGTGCAAAAACATTCATTTCAGTAGGAAGAAACCTATTGAGATTTTTTTTTTCTTTTGTACATGCAAGAATGGAAAGTGAAAATTTACATCCCTGGACTACATTTATGTTACATTATATTATTATGATGGCCTATAGCTAAATAAAAATCAATTATACAATGTGGTTGTTGCTATTAAGAAATGACATGGGTTTTCTCTGAGGTTGCTCCTAAGGAGGTATCCCCCAGAGAGATGTACTTATCAAGGCTTACTTTGCTTCCTGCATATTTTTAAAATGACTAGCGTAAGTCTTTTTAAGTTAAGAAATTGGGACTTTAAAATGGTACCAAATAATTCTATAGTATATATTATGAAGGCTGGCTGATAAAGGAAGCTGTTGTTGGAGCTTCATTTTCTGAATCAATAGATTGACCTTTCCACTTTAAATATCACTGGATTTTTACATGTCTGGCTGGATTATTTAGCAGCAAGCAGCCAGCGGCAAAAGATTAAAATCTCTCTGATGCTTTCAGAGGAAAAGAAATCCACCATTTTCAGACTTATGAGCCAACTTTGAGACACTAGCAATTTTTTTCACAACTGAAAAACTTGTGTTGTGAAGTCTAAGGCAGTTGTATGAACAAATGGTGAAACTGGCCCTGAGCATTCATATTATTTCTCCTTTACTACCCATATAATCCACTTTCAGATTTCACAGTAAATAGACTTAAGGCTGCTGATGCACAAAGTTGTGATGGTACAAGTTTTGCTGGCTTTTAAACTGTGCTGGAAGACATTTCTATGACAGTTAAGTAGATCCTCACTGTTCAGAACAAGAATATCTACTCAGGATCCCAGCTCATTTGTGCCCCTTACAGAGGCAACAACATTTGGTGGCAAGCATTCTTTCAGTCTTCCTGGTTGCAGGACATACTAGAAGGAAGTAATGTTGTTATGCTGGGTGTTTCCAGCTGGTCAGTTAGATACCTCTGTTAGACTGGCTGAGAGGGGATTTTCAGAGCAGTCTTGACTCTGGTCTTGTCAAGAAATATAAAATCATCCTTGGGATTCCAGAGCATCATGTAGTTTCTGTCACTCAACAACAGTGCCTTGGATGAATTGGGAGAGAAAGAACAAAAGATTGGAAGGGCATTGGCGGTAGCAAGGACAGAAAGAAAGTTATATAAAAGAGCCACAAGAAAGTCCTTGAGCTGAAGCAAATTATACTATACAAGCTTTAGCCACACTGAAGAAGCCAAAATCACAATGAGGCCTTCCACATCGTGAGTGGATCATTATTTTTTCTCTTCTCCTCTGTCATTATTTACAATCAGGGAGAAGTTGGAGCCTTATAAAGAAGTGGAGTCTGGAGAGCTGCTCAACTAATTGGGAGGAACTAAGCTAATAGCAAGTACATGTTGGGGAAGTATACCACCTGAGCAAGCACATGGCAGAAATTCCAAGCATATGGGCTAATCCAGGGAGTACCTGCAATTGTCTGAAGGTATCAAAGACTGTGCAGAATATCGAAATGGCCTCTAAGTGGTAAGCCCTACTTAACTTGAAACCTAGGAAAGAAAATTTGAGCAGATAAATTGATAGAAGGCTACCAGACTGGATGGAATTAATGTAGACTGAATTGTCTGGGAGAAACACTTGGCCATAAGTGCTCCCAATATGTGAGGATTTAGAAACATTTCACTTCTCCACATTTTACCCCAACTCACAACTCCAGCTCCTATCCTTGAGTGGGCAGCCAGGGTTAGTAGGCTTCTCTACCATTCCAAACACTACTGAAAAATTCTTTTTAATGTAACCCACTAACACAACTTTGTGCCACTATTGGCAAAAGGACGGAGGACAAAACTAAGGGACAAGTCTTCTGACTAACTTGGTTGGCATGCATCTGGACCCAAGAAGAGATCAAGCTCTCAATTCTTAATGCCTTGATACTCTTCTTCCCCATCGTATTAACTTAATTTCTTCCCTATACATCTGTTTTGTTCTAACTTTTTTTTACTTAAAAGTCTGTGGTTAATAGTCTACTGCTCAAAATGTATTTATTTATTGCAAATTTTTCTCAATGTTCTTTGACAGATGTGGCTTCTTCCATCTGACTCAGTTACCTCAGCTGTTCTTGTCTATGGCGTCCCCACCACCACAGCAGTTGCTCTCATTCACCTTCTTTGATGGAATACAGATAGATATTACTGTGTCTTCACATTGCCATTCTCTAATTCTTCCTTTTCCTCTCTCACGAGTTTTTCTTACTTCTAAACAGCATTCCATTTGTCTGTTTTATCCTGCTAATATTCTTCTTGTAGTTATCGATTGTCTTCCAGTCTCTTTGTCTAATTTTCTGTGTGATCTTGAGCACTGACTTTTTTCTTTCCAAGCTTTTCTCTTCAGCCCTTATAGTACAGGAATTTAATATCCATATCAATCAGATGGTGCCAACACACAGTCCTGTCTTGCTTTTATTGATTCCTTTGGACTCTTTTCTACTTCTGCTCATTCTGCTGGACATCCTTTGCACTTAATGCTATGTCTCATTTGTCCTTTTCATTGTCTGATCAGCTCAGCTCCTGCTTTGGAGTAATTTTGGACTGGATTCAGATTTCACTCAAAGGCAACTCAACTCAAGTTGCATTAATTTCAAAGGAACCTATGAGCCACTGGCCAAGTGTGGATCTATTTTTTTAATGCTTACGATATTATATCTTGGTCCCACAACCTCTCCCAGTTAATTATTTTCTACAGTTTTTTTTTAAAAGGTTTTTAAGTTTTTTTCTTGCTCCTTTTGGAGCAAGAAACACTGCTTCCCTACTGTTAAGTCTCTCTCAGTCCTTTCTTTTAAGAATGTGTATTCTATAGATGCCAATGTCAGGAAAATACATTTTTGGAAATATGGTCAACTTGTATTCATGTATATACCTGGTCTATGTTCACATCCTACGTACATCTCACTTCTTTCATGTTTTCTTTCTGCTCTTTCACTTTTCTTCCTTTGTAATCACATCTTTAGAAAAATGATCATCAGTCTTTGAGTTGCTGATGCTTTGCTCAGTGCCTTCTGTGTTTGCCCTTATATTTTACTTCTTTTGTGACTACCTGCTCATTCTGTGCATTTCTGTTTCCAAGTCTCCTTTTCCTCTTATATACCTTTATCCTTCTTCTAGTTCAACATCTAAAATTACCCCAAGCCTTGTCAATATAAAGACTGCCTAGTTGGTGCTCCGATTTTCATTGATAAAGAAAACTGTGAGTTTTGCTTAGGATAGACACTGTTCCAAGTTTATAGCTGAATGTTATGTTTTCTAAACTGGAGGCACAAACATTTATGTGTTTTCTGCTCCCAGTGTGCATAGGGATTACACCATGATATGATCTGACAGAACAAACTTTTGAAAATTGTTTGTATGTCTGTAGACTCTTCCCCCATGAATCCAATCAGGAACTGGCCCATTGTCTGAACCTCCCCAAATTTCAGCACGAAGTGCTCCTTCTATTTGCACCACAAGCTGCTTGTATCTTCTATTATTTCTCAAGACACCGTTTGAACAACTACTTCCTTTTGCTTGCTTCCCAGCTTGCTTTTTTGTATCGATTTGTCTGATGATAAAATCTGGAAATCTTGCAATTTGCATCTGTTTTGAAACCCTTTTATTTGGTGTAATAAAGGTACTGCTCTGGTGTAGATTTTGAAATCACCTACCCTAGTTATGTTTCTTATGGTTTTGCTCATTTTTAATCTTTCCACTCACATTTCTACTACTTCCACTGTTATCACTTCTTCCACAATTAGAACTACTAATACTTTTTAAGAACAGTTTTAGAACAGTTTGCACCAACGATTTTTTCCTTTATGTCTTTGATATGTTCATTTTTCCTGTTTCAGATTAATTTTTCCTTGGGCATTTGCTTTCTCTTCTGCATGTTTACATAGATGCCTTGAATTAATGTTCCAATTTAACTAATTTTTAGATGGCTTATATTTTTTTCTTCTCTTATCTCAAACTGATACAATTTTGATCTTTTTTTTAAAGTACATGTCTGTCATTCAGCATTGGAGATACAGATTTATAACACAGAGTTATGAGTCTATCACTTCTCGATATGATACAATAGAGTTTATTGTGTCCGCTGGCCATATCAAAAATGATAACAATTACAATACTAATAATAATAATAAAAATAACATTACATAACAAGTAAAGTGTAAGTATCACTTCTCTATATTTAATAAAACTATGTAATCTTACTGTGAACTATATACATGCCACCCAGTCCATCTTATGAGCTGGCCACCAGACTGGATGAAGGAGTTCCATTCAGTTTCTGACTGAGGTTCATGGAGGAGATCATTCCCTACCTCCTGCCACCAAATGAGGCTTATGAGCGGAGTTCTGCTTCTGATTGTCACATCCTCATTCACTGGCAGGCAGGAATGGAAATATGATCCTCCTTGCATCCAAAACAGAAGCTCAACAGACCTCCTTCTCCTGATCCCCCTGCTGGCTCTTAAGGTAGGCAGGGAGGTCAAGAGGTAGGTCAAGAACAGTTGGTATACAAAGGAGTACGCAATGCAAAGGCTGTGATAATTTTTGCTTTTCAAGTAGCACAAAAACGAGATCACTGAGGATTGATTGGGAGTGAGGCAATTCTGATTTGAAACCAGTGTCTTCTATTGAACATGCTACCCAGGTTTCAACCATAATTACCATAACATTGGGTGAGCCAGCTCAAAAGGGCTGGCGGGGGGCGGGTTGGGTTTGGTCTGTAGTTCTTATGTGACTTCAAATCTGGTTTTGCACATCCCTTTAAGGACCTCTATTATCTACCATAATACCCCAAATTTAGGAGATTTTCTTTTTTCCATAATAACACACCAATACCTTGGGAGGGGGATGTTGGCCATATCAAAATTTCATACTTTGGGGGTGCTCTTGGCCATTTAGGGGAAATTGTTTTTGTTTTTTTACAGTCTGACAAAATGTGGTATGTACACCAATGTGGCTGTAGAGTTTTCTGTGGGGAGCAAATGCACTGCCAACCATACAGGTTCTTGCCCCTGCACTAGGGAGTAAGCCCCCTTGCACTTAACATTTTGCTTCTGAGTAGATGTGCTTTGGATAGCAGTGCGTACAAAGTGATATTATGTATCTGCTATAGTTTTAAAGAAAGAGAGATAACACAAATATATTCCTTTCAGTGTTCTTCCATATGTTTATTCTCCCAGAAGACAAGCAAGCAAACAAGGAAAGCTGTTGTGTAATCCATATGTAATAGCTAAGTGATAAATAAATAAAATCCCAGCTTTATTTTTCATATTTATTATTGTTAAGAATGCAGAAAAATCTGAGAAAATTTGTTTTTATTTCTATTTGCTAATTTTATTTAAAACATCTTTGGCTTTTAAAAGAAATTCCTCAGAAATTTCCACTAAGCCAGATCACCAAATTGATTTCAAAAGACACTTTACACTCCTAAAATCTACCAGCCAGTTTTCAACATTCCATTTCTGAGCAGGGTGCTGGAGTACACAGTGGCTTCCTAGCTCCAGGGATTCCTGATGGGATGGATTCAGTTCAATCTAGATTCATTTCAATCTGCTTTCAGATTTGACATTGGGATGTAAACAGCTTGATGGATGACCTATACTGGGAACTGGACAAGGGAGTGTGCTCATTTTTGTTCTGTTGGACCTTTCTTTTTTAAAAAATAAAACAACAACAACTTTGATTACTTTACTTCAACAAAACTGAAAATACAAAATGATAAACACAATTATGCTGCAATGTGACAAAAATATTCCAAAATGATTCAAGATATAATCAGTTTTTTCAGCGAAGTTTAAAAGCAATTTTTTTCTTTCTTCTCTTGCTGGTGAGCAATCCTGGTTCTTTAGTTTCCAAAACAGAAAGTATCAGAGATCATAGAACAAATTGTTCAGCATTTATTCTGAAATCCTTGTGGACTTGTGGACTTGGGATATCAGACATATTGTTTACAAAAACAATGAATGGCTTCCATAGCTCAGTAAACATATCTGCCCTAGTTTTCCCTCTGAGAACTCTATATTTGGCTCTTGATTTTTTATTTATTGCCAGATCCCACAGCCTCATCCACCATGTGAGAAGATGCATGTTTTCAATATATTTCCATTCTTTAGACCATTCTTGTCATTAACATATGTCTGACTTGGATAGGGGAGCTGAAAATCCCTGAAGCCACATATCCAAATCCCTTCTCTGTCTCACACACACACTTGTAGAGAAGCTATAAATAGATATGTTTTAGCTCCAGTAAAACTTTGTTAGGGCCTAAATACCCAAAAGGCACAAAATCCTATCTGATCTTGGAAGCTAAGATAAGACCTGGTTAGTACTTGGATGGGAGACTACCAATGAAAATGAGGTACTGTAGGAATATTTTTCAGAGGAACAAACTGGCAGAACCATCTCTAGGGCCATTTCTGCACTAGACTGTTTATAGTGCTATGATTCCACTTTCAATGTCCTATGGAATCCTGGAGTTTGCAGTTTCGGGAGGGGCCAGCCGGCCTCTCCCGAAACTGAAAACCCTAGGATTCCATAGGACGTTGAAAGTGGAATCATAGCGCTATTAACAGTCTAGTGTGGAAATGGCCTGAGTATTCTTTGCCTAAGAAATCCCCATGAAATTCATGAGGTTGCAATAAGTTGAGAGGTGACTTGAAGGCACAGAGAGAGAGAGAGAGAGAGAGAAAGAATTTTGTTAATAACCTTAGGAGTTTTCTATCTAGTCCACAGATACATGTGTCCAAAAGTTTTTGTTAAAAAAAATCATTCTCAGAGGCTTCACCAACTGAGGTATACCTATACATTTTTAATAATGAATGACACTTGTGAGGGAATAAAATGTATGTTATATGTCTTCTAAGTGGATTTAAATGAAGTACATATCCAAATACTGTTGCAGTCTCTCTCTGAGATGGAAGTATCTAGATGTTTTGCAAGCAGTTTGGACCCCATATAGACGTTTTCATTGCTCTTCAATAATCATTAAGCATTTTTACGTATTATGCATTTATGAATAATAGTAATCTTCAAAAGCAGATACTAATTTTTAGTGCTGTCCCAATATGTACTCTTCATTTTTGAAAGTGTGAGCTTGAAGTCTTCTGAACCCTGACTTTTCTTTTTCACTCAGAATAAAATGTATCTGTTTGATACTTAAAGGAATGTCTTTTTTAAAAAAAAGTCTTTTGCCTTATGTAAGGCCCCTTCTGCTTAAGTCTCCAAATTTAAATAAAGAGTGTAGCCAAAAGGGATATACTGGATATGGTACTGGCACTCTAACTTTTAACTTAACAAATCTTTCAAAACTTGGTCATTTAGCAATATTTAAAGGGAATGTTCTTCCAAACTTATTAGTTTTTCTTATATAACTAAAAATAAAGCATAAAATTTACAAAGAAAAAATATATCTTATGAGATCTTTATTTCAGACAGTAAACAACTCAGGTCTCCAGAAATGATGGGCAGAAACCTGTCCTATCTACTTAGTTAGATGCATTTAACTAAGTAACATCTTCTGGCCTGACCCCTCCAAACCTGGTGGAGACATCATTCACCTTTGCTCCATCATTGACAGAATGGATCTCCTTCTCCCTATGCAGCGGCTGTCCTGTAAAATAGGCTTGAGAGGGAGTTAGAATCATGGCAATAGCATCAAAATTGTGACCAAGGCCATTTCTACCCTACACTGTTATAGTGCTATTATTCCACATTCAACATCCTGTGAAATTCTGGGATTTGTAGTTTATTGAGGCCAAAGAGCTCTCTGACAGAGAATTCCAAATGCTCCTCCCTAAACTGCAAACTCCAGGATTCCATAGGATGTTAAGAGTGGAATAACAGTTCTATAATAGTGTAGGGTAGAAACGGCCTAAGTAACATTCATGAATACAAAGCAATTACGGATGCTATGCTATGGATGGGATGCTATGCAACCAACAGAAGGGAACTGCATGATAAAGAAGAAATAAATAGATGATGGAAACAATACAGTGAAAAACTATATAAAAGAGATGTAAAGAGATGTCGGATTTATTCAAAGAAGAAACATTTGAAATTGAACCTGCAATTTTAGAAAGTGAAATGGAAACTGCACCCAAAGTATATGGGAGAAATACATCACCAGAGAAGAATGCCTTCCAATAGAACTATTTCAAGGTACAGAGTCAAAATCAACTCAAATTCTAACAAAATTTGTCTGCCAACAAATATGGAAAACAAAAGACTGGCTCACAGATTGGAAACAATCTACATTTCAATCACTAAGAAAGGAAACATCAGGGATTGCAGTAACTTCTGGACTATCACATTAATCTCCCATCCAAGCAAAGTGATGCTCAAATTTTTATAACAAAGATTTTTGCCATACATGGAGTGAGCTAGCTGGCATATCTGAGCTGGGTTCAGAAAAGGAGGAGACACTGGGGATTACACTGCAAACATACATTAGATAATGGAACACACCAAAGAATTTCAGGAGCAAATCAGTCTGTTGCTTTATAGATGATAGCAAAGCTTTTGATTGTATAGATCATGAGAAAATATGGATCACTCTTAAAGAAATTTACTTAGGACAGGAGGCCACTGTTAAGGAGAGAATATGGAGAAACAGAATGGTTTCCAATTGGCAAGGGGGTCAAGGCAAGACTGCATTTTATCATCCTATTTTTTAACTTATATGCTGAACATATTGTATATAAAGCTGGATTAGACTCTGAGGAAGGAAGTATGAATATTGGAGGAAGGAGCATCAACAATTTAAGATATGCAGATGACTCTATTCTGTTAGCAGAAAATATTGAATATTTGAAACAACTATTGAAGAAAGTCAGTGAACAAACCTGCAAATGCAGGTATAGAGTTGAAAATTAAGAAGACAGTAATCACTTGAGATGATTATATAACTCTAAAGCAGATGATGAAGGCACTGAGATAGTCAAAGATTTCCTATACGTTGGCTCAGTCACAGGCCAAACTGGAGACTGCAGTCAGGAAATCAGAAGAAGATTAAGGCCTTTTCTGCACGACACTCTTATAGTGTGATTATTCCACTTTCAACCTCTTAGGGAATCCTGGGGTTTGCAGTTTCGAGGAGGGGCCACCTGGCCCCTCTCGAAGCTGCAAACCCCAGGATTCCCTAGGAGGTTGAAAGTGGAATAATCACACTATAAGAGTGTCGTGCAGAAAAGGCCTATGACTTGCAAGAACAGCTATGAAAGAACAAGACAAGATCTTCAGCTGTAAAGATATATCACTGTATCTTAAAGTCATGATTGTCCATGCCATTGTATTTCCAATTTCTATGTATGGTTGTGAAAGCAATCAAGCCTGATCTCTTCCTAGAAAGCCAGGATGACTAAACTGTTGTATTTTGGATATATCATGAGAAGACATGACTCATTAGAAAAGACAATAATGCTTGGTAAGATAGATGACAGTAGGAAAAGGAAAACCATATTACAAGTGAATAGATTCAATTAAGGAAGCTACGCACCAAGAGGTCACTATAAGTCAGAGTTGACTTGACAGGAGTTTACAACAACAACAAAAATTCCTTGAGTTCTTAGGATAGGTGGGAAAGCGGGAAACAAATAAATAAATAAATAGCAACTTTGGTGTTCCTGACTCACAGATAATGTTATATTGTGGCACAGGGGTGTGCAACTTCAGCAAATCTAGGGGAAATATTTTATGTCCTACGAATCTGCTGCAAGTGAATTTTTAAATATTTTTTAAAATTAATTTTATCAGCTTTTTATCATTTACCAGGCAAACGAAAAACCTTTGTCTACATTCATTTTAAGCACAAGAATTTTTTTTCTTCATTCTGTTAAAGTGAAAGTATTTGAAACTAAAGACAAATTAACAGTGGCATGTGAACTTCTTTACAGACAGCTAACCAAATGAGAAAAAACAGCTCCATATGTGCTGCAGAGGAGGGGAAAGAATGTTTAAAGTGCATATTTAACTTTTAGTGGCAAAAGTATTAAAGAGAACCCTTTAATACTTTTGCTTCTAAAAGTAAAACATGCACTTTAAACATTCTTGTGGAGTGGAGGGTTGATGAATATAGTTTTTGCAGAAAATGAATATGTAATTCACAACTAAGATGGAAATGTTTAAGAGCAGATCAATGTATATAAACATCAAAGCTATATTTCATATAACCCTCAAACTGTTTAAATATGGCAGAGGAGATGTACCCTGTCTTGCAAAATAAAGATAGAGAAGTTGAGAGAGCCAGCTAAAGCTATCACTATTGGGAAATAATAGCAAGAAAACACTACAAATGTAAAAATGATTAAGTTAGCGAAGCTGTTTATCCAAGCCTATGATCTTCAACCTTTTGTTCAAATTAAAAAAAAACAAACAAACGCTTTTCAGATAACTTAACTGAAACTTTCCTGGCAGTAGTCTATGACAATCCTATTAAAACCACCTAGCAGAAGTCCCTCATTCAATTAACTGCTTCCACGTGGTCAGAAAAATCTATGGGATTGTGTTTGAGCATGGAACAGATAGACTAATAAGAACCTGTTGAAGTAATAATGGAAGCATGTCAAGAGAAGATGGGATGCTTTTATGTTTTGGCATCCTTCTTTCTGAATTGACTCTGAATAAAATAGAATAATGAGAAATATGGGCAATATTTTCCAATCTGGACAGTCCAAAAAAAGTTTCTACAGGAGCCACTTCACTAAATTGAAGCCTAGTATACAGATTGCAATCACAGCTGTGAGCTATAGTTATACCTCATATGTTTTTCTAACCCTTCATGATGTCCTTATCTTAACAGGCAATAGTTCAATATGAAAAGTTAATACATTAATATTCCTTGCATTGTCCAGATATTAGTGATGTCACTTAGTGTTTCCATTATTAAGTGTTAGGAGACACAGGGGTGGATGAGAGAGTCCAGCATTTACATCCACACAAAACCATGAAGTTCACCAGGAGACTTTGAGTTGGACAGTCTGAATCTTTCAGCATTTCTCGAGATTGTTTTGAGCATAAAATGAAGCAGGAAGCATGTATTCCATCATCTTTTGTGGAAATATCGTTTATAAGAGACCTTCTCCAGGCTGAAAAAAAAAGGCCTAGAACTGGTGTCTTGAGATGAATCACCACAAATGCCTGCTCTTTTGGATTCTTTCTATAAGTATGGCTATGGGAAGTCAAATACCTGTACTTCAAAAATTACCATTACACCACTGGAGACATTATAAAATGTGTTATATATTGTTATTCCCACAATAATCCTAATCTGTGATGTAGTTGAATACTGGAGGTAAAATAATCCTACCAATCCCCCTGAATTTCTAACATTGTTGCCATAGTTTTGTCCTTTTCATGTGATATTTCTTCTATGTGGCTGTGGATCACTGTACATAGGAACTGATGATGATGATGATGATGATGATGATGATGATGATAACTGAGACAGTTATGCCCATGTAGGCAGACATGCACAAAGCTTCCTAGAATCTTTAGTGACTTACAAAATTTGATTCCTTTCACTTGCAATAATACTTTTCTTTTTTAAAAAAAAAATCATGCTGACAAATTAAGCGATTTGGAAAGTATCATAGCTATTGATTAGCTTTAATGCTCATCATTCATTATGTAAAAGCCATCTTGTAATCAGGGTGTTTTTTCCCATTCAGTAGGAGCATGACAATGATTCCCTATAGGTAGACTACTTCACATGTATTTATTCATGAAGCCTATAGTGCCAATCAGCCCCACGTAGCCTTGGGATAAATGGACACATCTCGTAATGGGTTTTATGTTAATAGTACTACTTTTACATCTGGTTTGAACTCAACTCAGTGTGCAGCTGCTATAATTGGATGTGGCAGTTCTAGTTCCTATAGTTAAATATAACATTTGGCTGAAAAGAACTTTTGGTTGACAGCAGAAGAGATTCAATGGATTAAGTTCTGAGTTAATCAATGTTTTCATGTAAATTAGTGTAGCCAAGTGGAATCTGAGTGAAAGAAATAGCATGCTGCTCCTGTAAGTGCTCTTTGCGTGATCAGGGCCAAAGGAAACCTGAGCAACAAGCCAAATGGATGATAAAGTGTGCTGACATCTAGGCCTGCAGATTAGAAGTAGGAAGTCAGTCCTTACAGAATGCTGGCACTGGAGTAGTGGGAACTGACTAGGATAAAACAGAACAAGGTTGGGAAATGAGTTGGTTAATGTCATTGGAATTAAAACAAGGAGCTAGTATATTCTTCTAAAAGAAGGGAGATTGGGCAGCTTGTATTGAAGGCCAATTTAGAGGGATGAGGCCAATTTAGAGGGATCGCCTAAGAGTTCATTACACCTTCCACTGTGAAAGCAATCACTCTTAACACTTAATAAATCCTTGCTACTGATGACTTCTTTTCATTTTCAACAGGGTTTTTCAAGATTATAGACATGTCATGGCCTGAATATCCATGGCTCAAGCTGAACTGGGAGGAGTATGCTTACCTCTTGTCCAGAAAGGAAGAATACATATATTGTTGTTGTTTTTTCCTCCCCAAAAGGTTTCAGGAGGGGGCAAAATTACATTAGAGAGGAAATTGTGTCCACCAGAGGTGATTTGCTATTTTTTCTGGGTTAGAGGTTAGACAAGTGGGTCTGAGGTTCCACAGTGAAGGTCCTGGGAAGCAAAATTCTGCCCATCCAAGACACTGGAAAACAGCACAGGACAAGCTGAAATACATTAAAAGCTGGAACTTCTGAAATGTGAATGAATCCCACCCATAATTACTACAATTATCTGGACAGAATATTGTCAATAGTACTGGAACACTATCCACAGTTTGATCTGAAGGCTTTAAAGGTATATGTAGCCACTGCAATGAAAGATAATAAGGCAGCACTTCATATTCAGTTTTTAATATTAGAGTAAACCATTTCCTACCTTGGTGTCACTCTTTACTTTTTTAAAAAAGATTTTGTTCTGATTTTAAATTTGCCATAGTATATTACACATAGGCATATCCCCTCTTATAATCAATGACTCCTCTCCTGTGAGGGCATCTAATAAAAGTTGAGGCAAAACTATATATCTCCCCTTCTCACCATATAGCATTGAGTGCAGGACCATCCCCCAAACCAAGGTTGCAATTTAATATCAATGGCTGTACATGATATAACTGAAAAATTATTTGTGAGTGTGTGTGTGTGTGCATATCATGCCTTGAACTGTATGAATCACCAGGAATTAACTTATGTTCTGGGAAAGCACTTCTTTAAAAGTGTTTTTTTTACAAAAGATTCTTTGAGCAAACAGTTTTGTTTAATGAATATCTGGGGGGGGGTTGATATGCAAATACAAAAGAATGAAGTGTCAAGAAATAGGAAAGACTATAGCAAGTAGATTGTCTACAATTTAAAAGGAGAATAAAGGACAAGCCAATTTGATTTCAAACTGGAAGTTTTAAATCAAATCAAGTCTTAGTTGGTCAACTTTTGGCTACATTTTTGAGATTTAGTTTTCATGAATACTGTGAGCGTGACAATAGAATTTTACCTAAGAAAGTCCTGTGCATTGTTGACTTGTGTTTCATAGCCAGCCAGTTATTACTTATGCAGTTAATACACAGGGGAAAAAAATCAAGATTCAGCAGATTGAATTCATTTTTTAATTTTTTTAAAAATAAGTTCAATATTATGCAGAACACTGTCCAAAAATAAAAAAAAAAGGCTCCTATACTTAATGATGGATACAGTTAGCGTATTTTCATGGCTTCTAAATGGAATCTGCAGTTGAAATATTAGACTGTTTGTTGAATGGCTAAGCAGCATGCCTGGTAGTATTTCATGTCTTCTAGCTTGTTTATAAACCTCTAATGCCTATAGATTTCTTCCTACAGTCTGGTGAAACTTTCTATTCAGTAGTCAAGATTTTATACAGCTGGGAATTGATATTTGGCTCAAAACAGTAGACATACCAGAACCTGGAAGCACTTATTATTTACAGTGGCCTATTAAGTTAACTGGTTACTTTTTCCTGTAGCAATCTGGACTGGTGTTACTTTTTTTGCCAATAATGGACAGGGTTACAATTCCTTACTTTTCAGGGAACTTAACAGGGTTTCTCCCTATTACTTGTTACTGGAGGTGTGTCCTGGCTCAATGTGATCAGTGGTAGGAGAATGAGAAAGAAATACTTCTGCAATACTTTCTGGGTTCTTGCACAGATAGCAAGGAATAGAGGATCCAACAATCCAGGAAAGGGAAAGGGGCAGATATTTGAGACACATTGAAAACATCTGCATTAGAGATACTGCATAATTGCAAATTTAATGTTGCCTGTTCCAAACAATGGCACAGGGTGCACACTTAGATTTGCTGAATGTGAGCTATATGAGAGTTTATTAGAGGAAGGGGTGTTTCTTTGCATGTCTTAGGCATGAAGTTTAGATCAATTGTTTGGGAGAGAGAGAGATGAGGAAGAAAGAAGGATTAAGTGAATGAGTATTTCTGTACATCCACACAAAGTATCTGTGTATAGTGCATTTGGTTGCCATGTGGTCTGCAACATTGTTCCAGTATCAGTGTATGTCAGGGCGTGTGTGTGGATAGGTGAGGGGTATCCATACAGAACAGTGATGATCAGAGAAAGGGGAGGAAACCAGAGAGTTTTTCCTACATTTCTCACTGGTAGTCATAATAGCAACGGGTTAGTAGTGAGTAATCCAATGAGTTACTTTCTGGACTGCAATAGGGGTAGCTATGGCTGTGTGGAGATCAGAGAATTACCCTGAGTGACATAAATAGTTCTTTTTATTCATAAATATTCTAAGCTCTGAAAAATCTCCAGTCCAGATCTTCCATTTATTTTTCTTGAGCTATACTGCAGATATCAACTGACAGTTCTAAAATGCATAATTCATCTGACTTTAAGGTAGCTTACCATGATCTATGTGATCCAGATGACAAATGTGTCATTTACTAGAAGTTGTTGGACTGTAGGTTCTACCACCCTTAGGAGGTATAGTCAGTGGTGAGAGAAGGTGATAGTATAGTCCAACAGCATCTGGAGGTCCATCTGTCCCCATTTCCAATGTAGATCTATCATGATATTGCTATGATCTACAGTGTGCATTTCAATAGGTATTTTGGGGTAAGAAGAAGAGTTTTTGAGGATTCAAAGTTACGACCAGAGTGGTTAGTGGCTCCCATGTCATCAGGAAGGTGAATCTACTCCAGGTGTCAGTCCAAATTTTAAAGGAGCTATCCAAGGAGCTAACCTATTTTGGAGAAATAAGTTTCAGTATCTTTCATGGGTTCTCTGAAGTTTAGGCCAAAACATGGAACAGATTTACACCTTTCTGGCATGGAAGCCCCTAGTTATGACTCTGTTGTATATTTGCTGTACAGTGTATATGGATTTGATGAGACATGTGATAGGAAACAACATATTGCCCACGCATAGCTTTTCCAAACATTTCCTTTCTTTCAGCATGTAGCAACTCTTACCTGTGTCCTGATGCCATCAAACTATGCTTTCTACCTGCCTTACAGCAAATAGTGATTGTGGAAAAGGGCAACATGCAATGTGAAGTTGTCACAATACTGTTAAGTGTTGCTGTTTGGACAGGCAGTGAAGAAGAACTTGAACAGAGCACAGTTGCTGGCCACATCCTCACATCATCTGTAATATTGAGTTCCTTCATGTAAAGCAATATATATATATATATAGTACTGATCACCTCAAGGTCAAGGATCTACTCACCAAACAGACACTAGCTTCTAAACTTAAAAAGTCTGCTAAACCATAATACTTTAAATAATCTGAGGCAATATGCTTTGGTCAATATAGTAACTAAAATTTAATGGATAACAACATTCATTTTGGAAAGAGAGAAAGAAGAATGGAGGAAGATGACCCTATCAACAGCATAACCTTCAACGTGAATAGCAATAAATGAAGATGAAAAGCTTGCTATTAGAAGAAGCACATTAGCAGTGTTGTCATGCTTCCTGAGATTTCTTTAAAAAAAACAACAACTATTACAGCAGAAAAAGAGGAACATAAATAATTAGCAACAAAAATAATGCCTTGCCTATGATATCTTCAAAAAATATTACTTCTAAGTTATTTTCAGAATTAGCTCACCATAAGCATTTCTACTTTTTACTGTAGATTCTATAGGTAAGATATTATAAATAATCATATATAGGAAGTAAAGAGGGGCTATGAGTCAATCCCAAAGAAAATATTCAAAGCAAAATGTATATGTCATTTCCTGGTCAATCAACACAACAGTAAAGGAATCGCCCTCCTTAATAGTGATATGGATTGATCTGCAAGGCTATAGGCTGCAGCAGACAAAAGTAAAGACAAGACAGATGTGGCTTACGCGTTTGGTCAAGTAGGAGACATTATTCACATTGTCTATGTTTGGTTTGGAGGCCAAGTACAGTGTGTCAATCTCAAAGGATGACCTAAAGTGGCCATCAGACATGTTCAGGACTGAAACTATGTTTCTATTAATACAAGTTAAAATAACATCTACCTTTTTCACTGTAATATCACACTGCTGGGTCATGTTCAACTTATGATCAACAATAATCCCAAGGTCCTTTTCAAATGCAGTGCTACTGAGCCATGCTGTACCTGAATTTAAATGTATCAATTTAATTTCATTTTAATAATTTCTGCCCATTTTTCTAGTTAATACATCAAGGTCCTTTTCAATTCTGATTATAGCTCCCAATGTGTTAGCCACCCCTCCTAGTTTTGTACCATCTGGAAATTTGATAAGAATTCACTCCACCCCAATTTCAAAAGTCGTTTCCGCACTAGACTGTTATAGTGCTATTATTCCACTTTCAACATCCTATGGAATCCTGGGGTTTCCAGTTTAAGGCCCCTCCCTAAACTGCAAAGCCCACGATTCCATAGGATGTTGAAAGTAGAACAATAGTGCTATGACAGTCTAGTTCGGAAATGACCTAAGTCATTCATAAAATGTTGAATAGTAATGGACTTAGGACAGGACCCCAAGGCACTCTGCTCAAGATTCCTTCCACTATCACACACAGACATTGATGATGACTCTTTGAGCTTGGTTTTCTGGCTAATTCTTCATCCATCTGACAGTGTTTCCATCTATTCAATATTTAAGCTCTTTGCTAATCAATGGAATAGTTTATCAAACACTTTGCTGAAGTCCAGAAAAATGACACCCACAGCATTCCTGTCATCTACTAGTGACCTGATCTAAAAAAAAAAAAAAAATAGTTTGGCAGGATTTGTTATTGAAAAACCCATGCTGGCTCCTACTGCTCACTGCATTGCAATGCAGACAGGCTGCTGCATAATCAGTTCTAATATTTTTCCTGGTATTGGTCAGGCTGAGTAGCCTGTAGTTTCTTAATTTTTTTTTTTTTTTACCTTTTTTGACGAGACAGATAATGTTTGCTCTTCTCCAGTCCTCTGTTCTCCAAGAGAATCTTTATGCCATGGGGCCATTTCACCATACTCTGTCCCTGCTGTAATTTTAAGCTCAAGAGAAGCTTTTGGGGGGTGGGCAGGGGGAAGTTTACCATGTTTTCTTGAGGAAGAAACAAATGAACAAAAGGGAAAAAAAACCTTTCCCATAATGGTGGAGAAAAGAGACCTTCCTTTTGTTGTTCTTACTTCATTCACTGCCATTCCTTGTGTGATCAACCCAATTGCACTCAAAATTTTGCAAATATAACTAAATCTGCAAGTTCATTTCTGTAAGGGTCATCAAACTGACTCCTCAGTTTGAAGGATCATAGATATCTGTAACCTCACAAATATGAAAACTGATTCCTTCTCTTTACCTCCCCACAGTATACAATTTCAGGTAGCTTTGCCGATAAGGTGACTTATGGATCACTCAAGATACTTTTCAGTATGACAACCAGAACAATCTTCAACAGATTATTGAAGGACTGATACTTCTTTGTTGATGGCACCATGTACAAGGATGGGGAATAAATTTGCTTGGTTTGCACTTTTGTATGGGCCAGCCTAATTTGAACTTCCCAAACCAGAATGCAGTTCTCTCTCAAATGTTGCACTTGTCAGAATTTTGTGCTGCAACTCTCAGAATAAAAGAAATGTGCATTCAAATCAAATTTGATATAAAATGAAGTAGATGAAAGAATGGCATATGGAAATATGTACAAATGATTGTGTGAACTTTATACAAGAATAATCCAATCTTAGGAAAATTAATGATGAAGGAAATCTGCCTGTCTATGAGAAGGAGATTAAGAAGACACCGACTGCACAGTTCTGGAGGGCTATAATTCAAAATGGATCTCCTCAAGAAAAGCCCCTTTTAACTGGCAGGGCTCTCAACTTCCTCTGCTTTTTACAGTGTATGTTTATTCTTATTGCTTATCTCAAGAAGCCATTTGGAGTCACACAGCACAAGATGTTCTGCCCCAAAACTGTTCTAGTGCTATCATTCCACTTTCAACATCCTATGGAATCCTTGGGTTTGCAGTTTATGGAGGGGCCTTTAGAATTCTGAGCCAGAGAGCTCTTTGGCCTCAGTAAGCTACAAATTCCAGAATTCCACAGGATGTTGAAAGTAGAATAAAGGCACTATAACAGTGTAGTGTGGAAAAGCCCTAAGAGAGGCTGCAACAGTTTGCTTTTGGCAGAACCTAAAAGGAAAGTTAAGACTCCATCCCTTCTTTCCTCTCCCCACACTGAATTAACTCAGTTAAAATTACTTTTGCACTTTGAACTTAGTTTGCAGCAACTTCAGAAAATTATGAGTAAGGGAAGAAAGTGAGAGGGGGAACTGGACATTTTGAAGATAATTGAAAATCTAGAATAGCAGAGGGCTAACTGCAGCAGTCTCTGCCTCTAATGGGGTCAGAAGATATGCTTTTGCTTTATTCAGCAAGGAATGTAGATCACATTATGCTGATGGCAATACAGGTTGACATCCAAGAAGGAATTATGATGACAGATGATTTCACATGAAAAATGTAGAAGTCTTACAACACACATGAACTTACCTTTTGCTCACTCTTGCATGCTGAATTGATCAGTTTCAAAAGTTTTCTCCTTGCTTGATGAGATTATAATTTTTTTTTTCTTCAGTTCAGGATTGTGTATGTGTGTATGTGAGAGAGAAAATGTAATGTGGAGAACTTTTTTGCACAACTTACATGAAATATGTTGGCCAAGATCCTACATCACAGTATTTATTTTGTAACTTTACAGATCCATAGCTAGATTGCAAAAATGCAATGAAACCCTGCTAGTGGCTTATGAAAATGTGCATCTGGGCAAGAGAGCTCCTAATGTGCATTGGACATTTCTGATGTGCATTGTGTACCCCTGTTGTGCATTTCCTAGGCCATTTCCACTATAACTAGACTGTTATAGTGCTATTATTCCACTTTCAACATCCTATGGAATCTATGTTGCAATGTCATGGCAGCACTTAGATGAATATGGACTTGTGAAACTACTCATTCCATTTTTTCACACACATAAGGCCATTTATGAAGATGTAAGCTGAATGCCAGTGCAAAATACAACAAGTTTGGGTAAAACATATTTTTTATGCTGGTAAAAAAAAGTTGGCCTTTTTGCTCTTGCCTAAAAGTGAAAAGTCATTGATTTTTTCTGTTGGTGAGTTTCCATGTATCGATATACTTTTTCTCATTTGCGGAAGAGAAAAAGTGTGATTATTTGTGGCATCTCTAAATCTTAACTGAATTGTTAAATAATTATAAAGACAGTAATATTGTATACCTTTAAAATATCCTAAATTTCAGCAGTTCCTCCTTGTCCTCCCCCTCCCCCTCCTCCTCACCATTGGCTTATTTTTGGTATCTTAATTTAACCACCACAGGTATTTATAGCCACAGGCCTGAATTTTTAAAATCAGATTATACTGATATCTCCCAATATAACAACCAACATTTTCCATGTTGGAAAGGTTTTAGCATCAAGAGGGAAGGACACAACTCTACAAAAATATTTTTTTCTGACCATGTAACTCTGTAATCCAATTTATACTCAGTTGAAAGTATACCTAAGTGAAGTCAGTAACAGTTCCTATAAACATGCACACAAGTTGGCTGCATGTTTAATATGCTAAACTCTTCCTCTTCCAAATCAATGGCATGAGGCCAGAAAATAGATAGAGTTGGCACTTTCTTTTAAAGTTGCATAAAAATAGAAACATTACAAAAGGTGCATGCATGTGCAATAATAGTGTTGCTTCTGATTAGAGAAATGGTGTCCACATTGCACTTCTTGAAGAGGTATATGATAGAGCCAGGCCAAATGCAGTTGTTTTAGCCTGTGCTCCCTCAATCTGACTAGTTTCACCTTTGTCTAGTCAGATGGCATGTAGTAGTTCCCCAAGGGCACATTTTTGGAAAAATTTGCATAGAATTAAACCCCACAAGGTAGATATTTTACAACATTGTCACCTGATGAATTGTAACCAGTGTCCCCAGTTTCAGCCACCTGTTAATTGTTGTTGTTGTTTTACAGGTGAAAAATGGTTGTGGCAAAAATTGTCCAACAAATCTATCAGGATTCATTTTACTATTGGGGTACCTGTTTGATTGTCTGTTTGTTTCAGATAATGTAATGTATTGGGACAAAAATATCCAATGACATTTTGTGGCTGAATCATGATGCATTAGGTCAGTAGATAAGAAAACTTGTACAAGATAAGCAAAGTTTGCTTACAGAGTCCATTGTAGCATTAAAGTGACATACCCTGGTTATCTGTAGAATAACTCTTAACTATTCCTTCACTGGGCTATAGCAGAGATTATTTCGATTTTTTAAAAAAATATCCTGTGAATTCATTAACGTTAACTAATAAATTCATTAACATTTATTTAACATTAATGATTTGGCTACCTTGGATTCTGCACAAGGAGAAAAGTGGGATTAAAAATAAATAAATAAAAATAAATAGACATTTGGTCTTCCAGCAAATAAACAAATAACAGTATTTATGTTTGTTTCCTAATTTGAGGGCTTCAAAACAAGGTTTTTGATCTTTAGCATTGTAAATAATAGTGGCTGGCTTTCTCAGTTGCAGCAATGGATTTGTAACAGAGTTGAAGATCTGTGACTGCTTCATGTTCACTAACACTGTGTAGTCATGATCATGGAACTGCTGCTATGACTGTAAATGCTCTCCCAAGTCTACTTTACCAGCAGCCACACCAAAAGATGAACGTTCATTCAGCCAGCAACAGGGGGTGGGGGAGAACCATCCCTCTCACCAGCAAGTGAGACTGTGGCAGTTAGAAGCAGAACCTCTGTCACAATTCCTTGTTGCAGCCTTGCTCACAGTCAGGAAGGAATGGAAACTTCCTCCTCCTTGTGCTGTGACTGTCATCTCAACAGACGTCCATCTCTCAGTGCAACTGCCTGGTAAAGTAGGTTGGGGGGGGCGGTTGGCCAGCAGATATTACTTAGTTACATATTTGTAACATATTTGTATATGTAGTATAAATACAGTTGCTGTATTGTGTTGTTTAGATTGTTTTTTCAAAAAAATGTGGGAAGGGGTACGTTCCTAATGTCAACATGATTTGGCTCTCAGCATTTGACTATTGTGAAATACCTTTTTTAACTCTGCACTCAAAAATTCTCCCATGAACATAGGATATGTTTAAAGCCTGTAATACTCTGGAATTTCTGTAGGGCCAAGGTAATTCAGTGGAAGATTATATATATATATGCGCCTGGATGGGGGTTACAAAAGGAGTTATATCATCTCACACAGAATATATTTTACAAGAAGTCATTTTGCACAGGTTTTTTTTTTTTTAAAAGCTCCTGGCAAGGATATAATGACACAGGGGTCTATGTATTTATTGCACCAAGCTGACCAAATTAATTTTGAGTTCCCATCTACCATATTATGATTGACCCAAGAATCGAAGCAGAGGAAGTAAAATAAACTATGGTTTCCCCTTCATTTTTGCTCTCTTTTGAAAGGAAAATTCCATTTACTTTCTGGGATGCTGCTATTTCTACAGTTATTTTTGCAGCATCTAGCAGCTTCACAAGAGAAAGGTCTAAAGTCACATGCTGCACTTCTGCTACTGAAGCTAAGTAGGTCAAGCCCTGTAAACTGTCTGCAGGGGAGACTAACTTGGCACTACATGCTGGCCACTATGTGCTCCTAGGTGGATAAGGAGGATGTGTCACTGTAGTCAGTACAGAAACTGGGGCTGGGAAATGTCTCTGCCTAGGAACTTGGAGAACTCCTGCCAGTCAGAATAGATGACTGAACTAGATGGACAGTGGTAAAAACAACAGCAGTTGCAAGAAATAAATCAAGTTTTACTCCCCTAATTGCAATTGGACAATTATTTGTAGAGTTGCCAACTAACCAGAAAGCTGAGATGACCTGGTTTTAGTCTTCTAACAGTAGGATGGGCAATCAGCAGGTTTAGTATTTTTCTACAACTCAAGCTGCTTTTGAGCAGGAAACATCTGTCTGTCTATCTATCATCTATCTAGGTGGGCCTTTGACAACCAGTGATTTCAGTGGGACTGGGTTTATGCTCCGGGTTTTAGTCCAAATTTTAAATTTTAAAAGTACTATCCATGGTGATGCACCTAATTCAGGGATGGAAGCCACATGGAGATTGACATGGAAGCCACCAGCCAGTCCTAAGTGTGCTAGAGATTGTGCACATCCAGAAAGCGTTATGCAAAAATAATGTTTTTTGAGTCACAATGTTCAGCATTTTTCAGCCTTTCTGCTATCAGGTTTGCTTGTCTGGCTGTTCTTTACTGTTGGTGGTATTATATATTGGATTTATGATTGCTTTTGAGAATTGATTGTTAGTTTATTTTCATTATGATGATTTCTGGTTATGCTATATGCTATTGTGGATAATTTAACAGAAGGGTGGGTTATACATTGATTATTAATAGCAAATATTTTCTTGCCCAGATTAGACTAAAAGAAACAAACTTGATGACCATCCATCACACTTCATGCAATTTAGAAAGATATTACAAACTGGGAAATGTTTCTACATAAAACACCAGCTTCAGTCACAAATAAGAGTACGTTTAAAATGCTAGAACAAAAGAGAAGAAAGGGGATTAGCAATCAATATTTGTTCTAAACAGTTGATCATATCCCATTGATAGACACCTGAGCCTATTACCATTTGTCCTTTCAGCTGTTACTAGGCGTCGGCTGATTAGTAAGAATCATCTTTTTAATCATTCTTCTTTGGAGGCTTCATTCAGTTGGAAACACAGAAATCTTTGCTGAGGCTGCTCTGCCAGCTTGCTTCCCCTCTCTATAATGGGACTACAGTATAGTGGAGGGTGGAAATCATGTGACTTTCCAATTGTTGTCAGACTGCAAGTTCCAGCAGCCCATGCTAGCATGCTAAGGTTGATGGTTGATGGTGACGACTCCTGGAAGATGCAGTTCAACAACAGCCAAAGGGCTGCATATTTCCCACTGCTGGCTTCACCCATGTTACTTTCTGTAAAAGATCAGTGGAATGCTCCTTCTGTCTCCTTAGGCAAGGTCTTCCAATGTAAAAAAAAAAAAAAGCATACAAAACACTCAATTCTATTAGCTTCCTTCATTAGACAATCTGTCTTCAACATGAATTGGACAACTTTCTGAATCCATTCAACTAGCACAGAATATATAGTGTAACCATAGCATGTATATCTTCTTTCACAGATTTCTTATATATTTTGTTTCTAATTCTACTTCTCAGTCATCTGAATTTGGCCTTTCATGAGCTAACTATACACTGACCATTTTTTTGTTTGTTGTAATGGGTAGAAAGGGACAAAAATATGGCTTAGCAATGGGAATCAGGCTCAACCATTACTTGCAGTGGCTTATATGGACTTAGTTGCAAAATGTATGGGATAATAACTTAAACAGAACACAAACAAGTACAGAAGCATTTGGACAGTTTGAAGTAAGGAAGAGCATGAGCAATATGTAAAGTTAGCATGCAACCAGTTCAATATACCATTACTGTAGAAGATTAAGTGGAGGAATCTGGCCACTTTTCTGCCTAGCTTTGTGCTTTCATCCAAAGGGTTGTTGTTATTTGCCATCAGGTTGATATCAATGTATGATGACCCTATTGAATGAAAGATCTCCAAGCGCCATAGTCAGTAACTGCTCTGCTCAGGTCTTCTACTCTCAGGGCTATGTCTTCCCTTGTTGAGTCATTCCATTTATAATGTGGTCTTCTTCTTATCCTACTGCATCCCACTTTGCTAAACATCACCATTTTTTCAAGTCATGTCATCTCATGATATTTCCAAAGCATGACAGCCTCAGTAAGGATGTGAAAATTTTTCAGTCCTCATCTTACTTTCCCCATCTGGTATTCATGTTCCACAGGACTGGGGAACCTGGCCTTCCAAAGCTGATGAATTACTACTCTCATCCTAGCAGTATGTGAAGAATCCAGTTCAGCAGCCTTAATTTTTAAACTTTGACCATGTCTTACTTCCAGGCTGTCTGGGATCTGGATGTAATTTTCATTCCCAAATCCTTGGTTACATGGATGGATGGCTGCAGATGCAAAAATACATATTTGAGAAGTTTACATAAAAATACGTACATTTTAAATATGAGAAAAGTACTGCTTAAATGTGCTTTACTCAACAAGCGCAATGCTTTCTAGAAATGTGTGCATTTTTTAAAAAAGAATATGTATAAAAATGTGTGGCATTGGAAAAAAAATACTCAACAAAGAAATGGACCTTATGTACACCTTTAAAAAAATCCCAGTGGAACTGGGCATAGACCATGGAGGGAAGATGTCCACAGACATAAATTTTTTGTATGTGCATATTCCAACCTCTTATCTCTCACCATTGGCCAGGCTGGCTGGAGCTACTGAGAACTGAAGATCAGCATTCTCTGGATGACCACAAGTTCACCAGCCCTGCTCTACAGGGACCAGCACTAATTAGGTGAGACTGACATCAATGAAGAGTCAGAACAGCTGAATCCCATCCTAAAGCTCTTCTTCAGTGACTGGAACTGACTCCTCATAGCAGCTGTTCCAGGTTTCCCAAGACCACAGACATTGATATCTAGGCCATGCTCTCAGCAGGCAGTTTAGATGGCTCCCAGAATCAGCCAGCTGCTTGTGTAAGAAGCAGCCTGGTCTACTCAACAAGAAGCCTGCCTCTGGTGATGAAGGACACTTGTAGCTCCTTTAAACTTCTCCAGATCATGGTGTCTTTTTATGCAGCATTAATGTTTAATAAGGTTCTTTAATTCATTTCCTGTTTAGCTGCAACCAGCTCAGGGAAAAGCACTTTAAAATGATTAGAAACCACAATGCCCTCCTTTTAAGCTTCCCTCTGAGAATCCTTGCACATCCATGGCAATTCTTACCAGGAATCAAATATGGGCTGTCTGCTATGGTTTCCTTCACTTCCATATATGCTTGCCAAATTAGATTTTATTTTTACTGGCCTAATTCCTGTACATTTAACTTGAAGATTGCCCAGTACTTTACAAATTTGCTTAAAAAGTAATTCTTTCCCCATAACTCTCTGTCATTAAAAGAACTTGAACAGGATGATATAACAACAACCTGATAAGCTCATTAAGATAACACTGAACTCCCAGGTCCACCAATCCTCTGTGTCCCATCAAAAGAGAAATTATGTCATGATTAGACCCAGGAAAGCACTTACTGCATGTGTTTTGACAAACCCATGTAGCAAACAATTCATCATAGCTTCTTTCAAGAAATGCATATTGATTACACTAATTGATTTATGATGGAGACAGAAGAAGAATCAAATACAGAATAGTCTCTAGCAAATGAAGTTTTACATCAAACAGTTGCTTTGGATTGTGGTAGGGAAGAACAACTGGACAGAACAGCTTCAGGGATTAGGATAGAAATGTAAATCTTTGTGCTCTTTGTCCACTTGAACAAAAACAAATTATTCCAGAAGTATTCTCCCTGATGGATGAGAACACAAAGATTTCTATATAGTTCCTCATTGCTAGTTGCATTCCAAATACTGATACTTGAGGTTTGGCTGTATCTGCCACTCTGTTATAGGAAGGCATCACTCCCAAAATAGCATTGCAGCAATATATGCTGTTCTCAACAATGTTTCCTATCAGGAAACCTCTGTGTCAGTCAGGAAATGAACAAAAAATACTCTCATCCTTGGAGAGATTCCCCCCTTTGGAGCATGGGATAATGTTGGCGCATGATGCTTAGTAGATTGCTTTAATTTGCAAACCAATAATTTGTGCAGAAACCTTTGACTTTCTTCTACAAAAATATACAGAAAACGATGTATAACATGTAAGAAAGTATAATTATGTATGTAGTACGAAGACAAGATGTTTTAATTTTGTGTTTTTATTTAATAAAAAGATTTTTTTAAAAAAAGAAAAGAAAATGTTGAAATTTATCCTTCCCATAGGTTCAGCGTCTTGAATAGTTTCTTTAAAGTTTGGATCCATTGATATGGGAGCAACCAGCCATCATTGCAGCAGAGAACCTTCTGCGACAATATTCACCAAATAGAGTTATATGAATGGTTGAACTAGAGATGGAGGAGTAATATTTAAAACTGATATTTTCTTTAGACTTCTGCCTCCAAACATAGATCCCTTATGTCTAATGGTAAGTTCCATTTCTGGAGTAGAACTGGATTATAGATATCCAAAAATCTGATTGTCAGGTCATTCACTGTTTCAGCAACATAAACCTGGAGGCCTTTTCTTTTATTCTTGCCCATAATGTGTGTTTATCTTCATAACCAGATCTCTACCCCTCTGAGCTTTTTTGCTTGGTGCCCCCTCCCTGTCTTTTTGCTTGCCTTTCATTTTTATGTGGTACCCACCATGGTTGACTGCAACTGTTTCTTCTGAACTCTGGTAGTTTCCTTGGGACCTATGCTTCCCAGTTCCCTATCATTTGGGGTGGCCCTCCCAGCGGCCCTGTCTGTGAGATGTTCAAGATCAATATCAGACAACAATGAAAGGTGTTGGTCAAAGTGCCACTCATTTTTCCACCATTCTATGAGCACTTTTAATATAACTTATGAAGAGTGTGTCATTAGATTAAACCCTGAATTTATATAAACAAATATCCCTACAGAATATCACAATATTTATTTGGCAGAAATGAAAGCTGTTTTCAGAAACAAGTTCTATAATGCTCTTCTAACTACTATGAAATGAGTGTATGCATTTGAAGTGTGTGATATTATGCTGATGGTTAAGACTGGCTGCCAGCTCTTCTTGGAAGGAAGCAAAGAAAGCCTAATACTTCCTTCCCTGTCTAATACAGGTTTATTGTGTTCATAAAATTATAATGGGTATGAAGATTCATAGAGGAACAAACTCAAAAGTGCTGTTCACTGACAAACTAGTGCTAATGGACTTTAACCATCACAGCATATACTATTCTACAACAAAGTTTTCTTGCGACTTGGAAGAAGAATTAAAAACTCACACATAAAAACTCACATGGCTCTCTTGAAGAAATGCTGTCAGGCCATAGTGGTGTACGTCTGTGTGTTGGGTCTGGTGGCAAGTGAGTGCTTCAGTACTTTCACTGACAAAGTCTCATCAAGTAGGTTGACTGAGAAAACTCAATAGCTCTAAAACTTCAGGCCATCAGTTTCCCTAGTGGCATTTTGTTTGATCTTTAAGCAGTCTTGGTTGGCTGTTTTTCCCCTTCAGCCATATACATTTTCGGTTCAGTAGTTTGGCTTTGAACTTCTCCAATTATTGACTTCCCAGTTTCAAGACAGCTTAACTGGTTCCACATATTTGTCAGGGAATAGCTTTTCATAGAATCATAGAGCTGGAAGAGACCACAAGGGCCATCAAATCCAACCCCCTGCCATGCAGGAATACACAATCAAAGCATTCTTAACAGATGGCCATCCAGCCTCTGCTTAAAAACCTCCAAAGAAGGAGACTCCACTGCACTCCAAGGCAGAATATGTTGAACTACTCTTATCATCAGGAAGTTATCAAAATGAGCACAAATGCTATTATATGTGTGTATAGATAGACAGAAAGGAGGAGTGGGGTAGATAGATATAGATAGTCACCCCAAATGAAACATAAAATGCATGCTCACACCAACTGGCTTCTGCAGCCTGGAATATAATAAAGATGCATCCCATGTGGTAGACACATCATCCCTCGTTTCCTGGTGCAAATGGGAAGGAATGGGGTAGGTTATAAGTGGTCTCAGGGCATAATCTTAAAGTACATGGTATAACAGTGTCATTGATGTTAAATGAGCCCAGAATTTGGCAGTACCTGGATGACAGCATACTCTCTAGCTGTCCAAATTTGGCAGGGATATCCTAATTAATCCCCTGTTGTCCCACTTTTTCAACTGCTTTTAAAATGTCAAGTTTTTCTCCTCCTCTTCCGACTTTCCCCATTTGTCCTCAGCTGTTGGTACAAAGTGAGTTCAATGCCAAAAGTAATTTCTCTCAATCAACTCAGCAGGGTGGAGGGGGGTAGAATCTTGCTCTTCCCGGTAAACTCAGGCAAGCTCATGCAGCCTCTCACAGCTTGTTTGTTCTTTTTTATTAATACCTTTTGCCATTTTGACCACACTCTGAGATTGCTTGGCCATAGGTCTCCTGGTTTTCATCTGTTAAATGCTGGAGGATATGTGATAGTTGATTTGTGTGTGCCACCGGGAATTTCACAATGGAAGAAAGATCAGGTTAAAAAATCATTAGGAATGAATATAAATTTGTATGGCCTCACTTATACTTAGCTGACTTACTTACTGTGGCCTAGTTCTTTAACAACAACCACTAATTATATATACTGGTTAGCTATCAGAGACATAAAATTACGACTGTTTTTGAAAAATCATGCAATTGCAGAACAGAAGATGGTTGATTGGATGGCTGGGTATCTTGAGACTATACACAAACAGTATTTATAGAAAGCAATTTGATGGGCACATGGAAGGGAGGTAAATTCATTCTGGTTTTAAGTAGTAGCCTCAGTGCAGTGAAAGACTCACACTATAAAACACCTCTCCTTGAACTCTGCAACCTGTTTTATAGACTACTTGGTCCCTCCTCAAAAGAAATAATGTTAGTGTTACTCCTCTCCATAAAGATGTCAAGTAGGCTGAAAACACATATTTTTCAGATCCATTTCCTTTTCAGAGCCAGATTAAAAGAAAGCCTTTTGATCTGCAGTAATTACCTTTTCATTCTGAACATCTTTCCACTGCAGAACACTGGGGGACCATTCTTTAATGGAGCAGCAAAGCAAAGGAAACCATCTCATAACCCATAAAGTAAAATGGCTGAGGCTAAAAGAATTCAGAGCCCACCATCTTGAATCAACCATCCCACCTATTCATTTTATCATCTCTAGACAAGTGTAGAAATCAAACATGCCCAGCTGAGTTTCACTGCCTTGTTATCCTGATGCCTATATTCCTCCTTAATGCATATCCAGGGAATCACTTTGATGCTGTGCCTTCCGTTTGTTCAGTTCTGCTGAAGATGATCAAAAGAGAGAGAAAGAGTCAGGGGGAGCAGGAATACATACTATAATTATCTATAATCTTAACCAAAATTCTTTTCTCTGACATGTGTGGCAGCAACTGCTGCTATGCAGAAGACTGAACCCATGGGTCTCACCTTTCCCTCTCATATTGCTAATTGTGAGATGGAAGAGCTGGAAAGAATAACTGAATGTGCTTATATGTTTTCCTAAAGAGAAGCTACGCTGATATGAGACTGGGAGTGTGGAATCACATAGGAAACTACAACTGGGCATCTTCAAACATTGTGTTCTTTTGAGATGTGCGCCTAAAGACTTTTATTTTTAACTGTGAAATATGAAGATGGCCAAGACAATAGGTCTGAAACATACCATAAAGGTCAAGGATTCAGAAAGTGTAGCCTATAGGCCACATGCATCCTCAAAGCAGTTTTTAAAGCCCTCAAGAACCTTTCAAAAGTTTTGAAAATATCATCTATAGAGAGAGGGGGAGGGGAATGCTCCTTATGTTTCCAGTGTGCATGGAAATGGAAAATTTTGTTTTCCAATTGACTCTCTGCTGCTAAAGATGTGTGTGTATGGTGGGGGAGAGTCCTGTTGGGCCTAGAGAACATGTAGAAGCATTCTAAGCCATTAAAAAAAGGTTTTAAAAACCATTCAAGGATTGGAACTTAGCATAGTATGGTATGACTTTGATTCTTCAAGGGCCCATGGAAACCTCTGAATATTCGACAGTGGTTTTGCCATTTCCTTCCTCTGAGGCCCTTTTCGCATTAAGTCTCCTCACGCGAGCGGGGGAGGGCGGCTCGCTCCAGAAGCCTTCTCCGGGAGGCTGCTGCTTCCCCCTCCTTCCTTCCGCAAGCGAAGGAACGAGTGGGGAAGCGGCAGCCTCCCGGAGGCGGCGACAGCTCGCACGTCCGTCCATTCCCCCCGCGCGCGTGAGAAAGGAACCTGTCCCCTCCATCCCCCCCGCGCTTGTGAGAGAGAAAGGTGCTCGTCCCGTCTGCCCCCCCGCACGCGCGCGAGAGAGAAAGGCGCTTGTCCCATCCGCCCCCCGCGCGCGCGCGAGAGAGAAAGGCGCTCATCCCATCCGCCCCCCCGCGCGTGAAGCAGGACATGTCGCGCGAGCGCCCCGCCCCGTCCCTTCCTTCCACAGGGGCGGAGGGAAGGAAGCGCGACCCTGCCGGCTCCCGGACGCTCCGCACGAAAGGTAAGTGCGCGCGGGTGCCGGGAGCGTTGTGCGAGAGCGGGTGATTTTCGCTTGGAAGCGAAAATCAAAAAACCCGCGCTCGTGCCACTTCAGCCCCGTGAGCCTGGCGGAAGTGGGAGTGTGTCGTGCGGAGCGACGCTCCCATTCCCGCGAGGCTCACGGGGCTGTCGCGCAAGAAAAGGCCCGTGCGAAAAGGGCCTGAAATACAGCCTAAAGTACCTGGTATTCATCTCTTGTCCAAGTACTAACCAGGGCTAAATCTGCTTAGCTTCCAAAATTAGACAGGTTCTGGTGCCTTTAGGCTATTTAGCTGTACTCATCAAAAACTTGGGATCCATTGGGTTTCCTTGAAAAATGTGTGGTAAACCTGGTAACCAAGTAGCTATGTGAAACAGCTGCTATCTTGGGAGCAGGCAGAGAACAAAAAGTTACCTTAACTACTCTCATATTGATGCCCAATCCTGGAATGTCAAGACCAGACACATGGCATTGGGATAAATAAGGGCCACTTATTTGACCTAAGAACTATTTACATCTTGTTGTCTTGGAGATGAAGCAAGCAGGAGGAGGAAGCTGCTGTAGGTCCTACAGAGGCCAGGTGACACTCTGGTGACAGCCTCCTCAGACTTCCCATGAGTGAGCCACCTGAGCCCTAAATGCAAGCCAAATACTTGAGTTGCTTCCTAGCAGACTGAAAAGGGAAGGTAAACCCAGGAGAGCTCCCATTGAAGTCTCAGGACTGTGCAAGCAAGAGTCCCAATCTCAAAATCCCAATTTAAAGTCTCAGGACCTTAAAGAGACAGAGTCAGAGCCTAACCTTACCTTCAAAGGGGTGCCCAAGGTGTCCTTCAGGAGCTTATATCCTCCCCCACTACCAGCCACAGACAAGGGACAAGGCTCTGCTTAGTTCCTTTCCCTTACCAGGATGGCCAGGATGGCCCTTACCCTCCTGTTGCAGCTCCTTCAGGAACAATCTATTGTCCTTTCTGACAAGTGGATTCCATCTACTCAGTAGAACTCTGGCTGTCAGAAGACTATTGCAAGGTGTTGCACAGGCCCTTTCCGCACGAGGAAATTAAGATGGGCCAATGTGTCTTGTAACGGAGGTTGTCTGCACCTTGGAGCGGACAAGGTTTGGATTATTTACCTTCGTTCCGCACCTAAGTCTGATTAAATGCACCCCCAAGTGGTCCTCGAGTGCGCTATTTGAAAAATGGAAGAAACCAGTTTTTCAATTTTCCAGATCGCGCCAATTCGTACTTTCGCAGCGGTGCAGACATGCACATTTGCACCAATGCAATCTGGTGATCAGTGGAGGTTGGGCTGTGGGCATGGTCAGCTTCAGCAGTTGGTCCGGCCCAATAAACGACAGGAAGCCACCATTTGCTCATCCTCATAGTGCAGATCTATGACCTTGCACTGCTCCGAATCAGCGTGGAACATACAGAGTAGCCCTGCTGAAGGACATAAGGGAAAGTCCTCCTTGTTTCGAGCCCAGAAGAACTGGTAAGAAACGGCACAAAGCGATTCACTAGCCTTGTGCAAAAAGGGTCATAAAGTGGCCTAACCCCTTGGTGAGCACATTCTGCACCTCCTTATTGGTCCTCCTATGGGGCATGTTGATGTGTTTTAGGTCCCCATCCCCACTTCAGATCTAATGGTGCCTTAGGATATTTAGTCTTCTGAGGCCTCAATGAAACATCCTTATTTGAAAGGTTTTAATCACTGCATTGTTTGCAATGTATCTTCAAACACTCAGCATGCTTACAGGAAGATGTAAAAGTTCTCGGTGTAATTATTTCCACCCAAAACCTTGCACTTGCACCCAGTGTTCTCTGCTCCCACCTCATTCTGTCTGCTTCTACCACCATCAGTCTCTTTTTCCCAGTATATTATGTTCCCTCACTGGATTCCTATCAGTGCCCTGGATTCAGGCACTTTAACCTGAGTCACTTTCTGGTGTTCAGCAGAGTACTCTTGCCTGCGATGGAAGAGAGGTGTTTCTCCTCAGTAGGTGAGATTATGAAGATTCTGCACATTATTTAGGTTAACTTTCACATTTTATAAGGATTTTCCCCAAAAAGTTTATTTGTGTGTGTGTGTGGGGGGGAGAATGTTATTTCCTCAAAAAAAAAAAAAACCAAAAAAAAAAACCCCTTGGTTTTGAGCAGAAAAATATTCCATTAGGCAATAAAATATTTGTTTGTGAAAAACACTGTATTCTGTGCAAAATGTACCACTTTTGTACAAAAAAACTATTTGTACAAAATTAATTTTCTGCACAAGACAACTTTTTGCATAAAACAAGTGAGGTTTGTTTGGGATTTTTTGGAAAATCTCCTTTTATTGGACAAATGTTTTGGCTTTGGGGGTCCCTGATATCAGTATGGTTTGGAACGGGCATCATATCTAATTGGCATCATATTTAATTGACACTTTAATTGGCACTGATATCAAAATCCAACTTGAAGGTGACCGGGAGGTCAAACCAAAAGAGGAAGAAACCTGACTGTAAACATGAGGCCACAGGCAGGTCAGCCTAAAACACCCTCTTGGTGTAACCTAGGTCAATTATCAGGTCAATCACTGCTGTTCCAGAGAGTAATAGAAGCTGGAATTTCCTGGAGAATGCCATTGTGAGAAGCCCAGAAGGACACTGATTGACAGATACCCATCCCTCATACACCTGGACTCTTTCTTCTTTCCTTGTAGCACCCACAATAGACAGCAATTACAACACCCATTGTCTTTGTCAATCAAGCACTAAGCCCATCAACAGGTGAAAGACCCATTGTTCACAACAGGTTCCCTTTGTCTTGCATCTGGAACCTTCCCTGCCAAAGGCCATTTTCAGGGTTCAAATACCTCTGATTTCAGGATGCCCAGTGCAGTCTCTCAAAGGTCTACCCATCACTCTGTCTGTCTGGATCCTGAATGAGAACTGTCCTTAGGTCCTACCTAAGCCAAAACACATTTCTGCTCTTCACTACTCTTCTGAACTGATAATTATAAATCCCCCCCAAAAACCCAGCCTCTCTATACATAATTTTCCCTCCCTTTCTCCTTCAGTTAGCTCTTGTGTGAAGGTTTGACTGTTTGTATTTTGTGTGCATACATGAATGAATTTTCCCCAATATAAACACATTTTTAGCTTACTTTTGAATCTTTGGCTGGTTCTTTTACTGTGTGAGCCCAAAAACATTGGTAGCAAGATCTTGCTAAGTTGGCCCCCTCTTTTTAGCCTCCTGATTTTGAGCTAATTAATTCCCCACCTTTGCAAGGAGGTAATGGCATCGTGAGGTGGTCCTTGTGGAACCCACGTTTTGGAGTAACAATGCAAAAAAAGTATCACAATGACTGACTGTTTTGTAAACAAGTTATCTTGAGATGTGAGGGCACCTCTTCTCACTGAGAACAAGAAAACTTGTGAGTATTCCTTACTTTTGGTAGACTGTACCTACTCGACAAAGGTGTTGCTTGTTTACAGATAGCTGCCTGCATGCCCCCCATTCTGCCAGTCCACTAGCCTCCATAGCACAATAAACCTCTGCCAGCATGTAGTGTACCACCTCTTCCTTAATTCTCTTCCTCCTCTGCTCCTACCTCCTGCTCCCTAACTGTTTGCCCTTTTGTTGCAGGTGTCCTAGACAGAATTCCTAGCACACTTTCTCCTTCCTGCTATCTGGGGAATGGTGCCTGCTTGTAAATGGTGCTGCTTTGTAACAGGAATTTGCCCACCTGTTTCCTTGGTTCTTTTTGTAGGCCTGCCTTCACTATGACCTGGCTCCTCACTCTGCTCTGACATAACACTGCTCATCTCACTGTTATTCTAATCTCAGCTCTCTGCTACCAAGCCTCCCATATTGCTTTGTTTAGCAATTGGCTTGAGTAAAATAAGTAAACCTTCAAAAGTATGCGGACTCTTTCTGACTCAAGCAAAATTACAATAAAACTCCAAAATATGTTGCCTTTTTGGAGATTCTGGTTAAGACAAAAACCACTGAAATGTGAAGTGTGCTATTCATTCTCACTTCACACTTCTTGGATTGTTATGGAACCACACACCAGAGAATGAACCTGAGGTTAGTTTCCTTACTTAAGAATACTTCTGTACTGTTTGTCATTTTCAGAACAATGCTTCACAATGAACACTACAGGAAAAGCATGCCCTTTCTTGGGTACCTTCCAAAAGAAATGACTGTTCTTTTATAAAAGTCACTGCACCAAGTTATCCAAAATTTACTGGCCTTGCTTTTCTGAGAAGATGCAATTATATCTGCAGGTTTTTTCCCTCAGTTATGCCAAAATATTGAAAATGTGATTGGCCGTTCAATTTTTTTTTCATCTGCAACCCTACACCCACATTTAAAACCACATAGCACAAAATTCCTTGAAACTATTTTTCTTAAATGTGGCTAGCATTGTTGCCTTCCAAGGGGGATACTATACCTGCAAACACCATTCAACCTATTTGAACATTTTAAAAAAAAAAAGCAGTTTTTGGAATCCTAATTTCTGAGTCTCAGTTTGTGTTCAACACCCAAATTTGGTCAAAGAGCTTTTGAATCAATATAAGACAAATGAGACTGTTTCCAGCATTGCCACACCGGAGCCAGGATATACACTAAAGTGCAAAACAACATGTAAAGCTTAGAAAAATAATATATTTATATTTAAGTCACATAGTCATAACAATAAAAAAATTGTCCTGTTGATACAAATTGACTTTTATCAGAAGATGTAAAAGGTCAAAATGAAATGAATGAAATCTGTTGTTGTTGTTTTTAAAAAAATTCAGGGTCTAAATCTGTCATCCTAAGATTGAAAGATATTTATTGGATGGCAAGACAGAGACAAACATGACCTAGAGGATTCCATGTGAGACAAAAAGCTGTATTACACAATGTTGGCTATAAAAGGAGAAATATATCAGGGACCTGTCAAGAAAGAAATTCAGAGCAGTGAAGCATTTAATGATTGCGAAATCCTGTATGACCTTTCACTCAATGTAAATTTGCATTCACTAAACTAAGTAGCAGAGATACTAAGAAACACAGTTACTGAATTGCAGAGATGCTCAATGGAACACTGGCAAGAGTGCCCAATGTGTACTGTGGGCCCAATGCACTTTGAGGACCACAGCATTTTGGTCCTAATTTGCTTTGGTACCATTGCACATTGCTGCTTTTGCTGGCTCTGCTACAAAGATATGCAAAAGCAGCCCTCTACAGGATATGGACATTGTGCTTCTTTGCAATTCTACTTCCTGCACATTTAAGTCCATTTACAAGTGTACAACACCCTAACAGAATTCTGGTCTGTATATTTTTAACCAGAATATATACTAAATAGATAATTTATGGCCATTTACCATGAAATGTCATTCATTTTTAAGAATGTTGTCCCTGCATTATACTGAGGCTGAATATTGAAGCTTAACACAGATAAAAAAAGGGAGGGGGGACCTGATCATTATTGCAAGGGAATATTCTCACTAAATAAATTATAAGTAGTTATCTTGCCTTTAATTTTGTTTGATTCATCTTGGATGTTGGGAGACACTTGTAAGAACTGAGAAAATTTGAGATCTGACATAATGAAATTAAAGGAATGTGATACTTCATATAAACTACACTATCATTCCTAAATTAGTTGTTTGCTTGACTTCTAATGCTCTTCTTAGTTGTTATCATGACTGGTTTAAATCTTGAAGCTTGTCTCCAACTTAAATATAACTGACCAGAGTCCTGTTGGGCATTTACCTATATGTAAACCTCATAGCTTTGGGGCTATACAGTAAATCCTGTCCCAGTGACCCCATGGGCCCCATTTATCAGGAAGCAGCCACTGCAGTTGATGGTGTTCTGTTCACCAATCACTCCGGAAGCAGCTTTCCCACTCACTTCCTGTGAGTAATCTCTGGTGTGACCAGCAGAAGCAGGATCCCTGCCACAATTTCCGTTTGTGCTGGAGATCACTCGTGCAAATCGGGATGAAACTATCAGCCAGCTGCTTCACAATCAACAGAAGAACAGATCTCTATTGATCACAGTGGCTGCTTCCCAGTAAATGGAGATCAGGGGGCTTTCAGGGTCCCTACATATTCTCTGATTTAGGGGGCTACATAAGGACAATGAATACAAAACATTTGCAAGTGTTTAACTCTAGGCTACGTATTCATTACTGCCCAACAGGACTACAGTCACTATTTATAACTATGTATGGGACTATATATATAAAAATAGAAATTTACCTGGCTTTGCCCAGTTTGAAATTGATTATGATTTGAATGAAACAACATTTTGACTAGAAACACCTACAAACTGTAAATTTTGTTTCATACAACATTGCATGAACCAAGGCTGGCCAGAAAGAAAAGAAAAGAGAAGAAATTTGCTGATTGGCCTCAAGCTTGTATGAAAATATATGAAATATCAGTGCTAAATCTAAATATAAAGCTCAGTCAAAACTGTTCATGACTACTTCCCCCTTCCAAAAAAAAAAAAAATGCTTTGTGGTTGATAGATGTGGTCCAAAACCTTGCCATGATCTTTATTTTGGTTTCATGAGATAGCAGAATAAGTTTGGTAGCTCTGTGATATAGCATGTAGATATGCGTAAAACACAGCTGTACACTCTCAATTATATAGTTTTTGTGTTTTCATTTAATATTAAATTAAAAGTTAAACTGAGTCACACCTTAGCATTATTTTCTGTGCAGAAAATGTTTTCTGCACAAAAATAGGTGTCCATGTAAAAAGAAAAAAATGTGAATTTTGTGCAGCGTTAAGTCCTGAACTGCAATTAATTTTTAAAAATTGCACAATTTTCAAAGACTTTCTCCAAGGGAAGTAAATTATTAAATTCATTTATTGCTTCCTTTGAGAACTAACTTAGCAAAGAATCACATCCCTAGACCTATGTGATTCATTTGTCTTTTAACATCCCAGATAATTAATTGTCATTGGAAAACTTTGGGCCTCATGGATAGTTCATAAATTGAGCTGGAAGGGTTGCCATTGTTTTGTAGAAGGGAGTTAAATCCCTCTGCTCCATTTATGAGTCAATTATTTAAGAATATGAGTATCATAGAAACATGGGAAGAGTGGCAGACTGGAAACAAAAGAAACTACTGATTCCTTTTTGCTGTGTTATTCTGTCATTTTCAAAATAAGACACCTCCACTTGAAAAGATGTGAAAGCTATCCCAGCTTTAAGACCATGCACATCTCATGGCAGAAAGAAATGAGAAAGTCTCACTGTGTGCTGCAGGATGCTGCTGCCAATCAAATACAGGCCTTTTTCGCACCTTACCTTCGTCACAGCAGTGGGGAGTGGCACTCACGCGAGCCGCTCACGACAGCCCTTCTGCCTCCCACATCGGCTTCCTGGTAGCGCGACCGTTGCACTCGTGCCCTGCCCCTTCCTTCCGCAGCACAGTCTGGGAGCTGTAGGCTGTGCTGGGGGAAGGAAGCGCGACCGCCCCGGCTCGCCGAAGCACCACAAGCAGGTAAATGTGCGAGGGCGCCGCAAGCATTTTGCGAGTGCGCAGTATTTTTGGCTTACAGCCGAAAATAAGAAAATGTGTATGCGCCCCGCTTTAGCCTTGTGAGCGTCGCACGAGTGGGAGTGCATCATACGGAGCGATGCTCCCACTCACGCGATGCTCAAGGGGCGCTTGCGCAAAAAAAAATACATGCAAAAAGGGCCACAGACTTATTGTAACACAGTGACTAAGGGCCTACACTACACTGTTTTAGTGCTATTATTCCACTTTCAACATCCCATGGAATTCTGGGGTTTGTAATTTACTGAGGCCCAAAGAGCTCTCTGGCTGAGAATTCTAAGAATGCCCCTCCCTAAACTGCAAACCCTAAAATTCCATAGAATGTTAAAAGTGGAATAATAGCACTTTAATAGTGTAATGCAGAAAGGCCCTACTACTCTGAACTCAGAAGCCTTCACTATAAGCATGCATTGACCACAAGATTAAATTTGAATTAATTCTTAAATATTCAGAAAGCAGCACGGGTTGGGATAGACTTTTTTGAAGGTTTACCAATCCTACTCATTTCTTCATTTCAGGGAAAAGAAAGCTTTGTGCTTTCCACTGATTGTCACTGGAAACCAACCAACATTTCCACCTCCCTTGAACAAAATTGGGTGAAATGTTTAGGGGCAGTTACCCTCTTTCGGTGTCTTAAAATGGCAGACAAATAGCAATGTGTGGCAATGTGTGGGTCCATGCAAACTATTGTTAAATTCTAAGTTTATAAAAAAAGGAAGCAGTTATCATTCTTGTATTTTTTCCCCAGAGTTGGATGAAACTGGCAGGCATAGTTAAAGATGAAGCTCAGGATGCTAATCATGCAAAATTTGCAAACAAATAGATACAAGGGCATTGGTGAAGAGATGCCTTTACAAACTTAGACCACAGACAAGGCAAAGGGTTAAAGTCTATCCCCGTTAATAGGGACCCTGTATTTACTTTTGAGTTGTAGCTACATGCTAATAATTAAAGGTAATATTAAATTTGAGCTCAAAAAGTGTGAAAGATCAGTTTTTCTATTAGACCAGAGGAACCCATAATTATAAGGTAGCCACTTTACATTTTGAACTCCGCAAGAAGGAACATAGTCTCTGTGTCACTAATTTAGTACAGAGAAGCTCATCTTAAAGTTAGCTCACATATTGTGGCTCCTGTGGAAAATACATTAAAAGGCTTTACGCTTAAAAACACATTCATCTTCACTAACTGTTTGGAAGTGAGGAGAAGGAAGCTAACTACATGACATGCTTCACACTGAGTATAGCTAAAGGTTCTGGCCAGAGATGGAAACATCAAGCCATAAGCACAGAAGGAATACCGATACTGTGGCTGTAAAATGTAGCTTGACTGTGAGCCAATACAGCTCTCTCAGGCCAGTCAGGGAATGGCAGTCGTCCAACCACCTGAAACTTCAGCAGCTGGAGCAGCTGTCAGATGACCTGGCTAAAGTCAGTGACTTCACACTCCTGTCCCATTTTTCAGGGCCTAGTTCTGAGCCAACGTACACACATATACACAAACACAGAGATCTTAGGTCTTTATAACCTTTGAACAAATTGTACAAGATTAAGAGATTATGCTTGCAAACTCTGCCGACAGCAACACAGAATGGACAGTTGGTTCAATGACACTGGAAGGAGGAAAGCCATCTCATAACCTCAATATACAGGCTAATGGGAGCTGGCAGAAGTGAAATAATACAAGAGGTATGAAGTATTGTATCTTTCCAGTCAGGAATGGTGAATGTTTCTGTAATGTTACCATGTGGAAAGAAGAAATGAGAGAGATTTAGTTCTATCCCTTCTTCTTTCCTCATGATGGGATTAAGGCTTGGGCTTGCTCACTTTCTCCCTTATTCCATGGCTGTGTGTGTATTCAACATTGCAGAACAGATGGGTGGTAGTCCATGAGCCATCAGATGCTACTCTGCAGCAAGTTTCCAGGAAACAATGCCAATAACATGGCCCGAATATGGTACTGATCTTTGGGACAAAATGGCCAGTCTGACATATCAAGTAGCTTGAGAACCACCAAGACTGCATGGAAAGCAATGGTACCCTAAATTTTATGATCAGGCAAGAGGCACCATCATAAAAATGTGGGATCTACCTTCCAGAGGAACAAGAGAAATCAGGAAACTGAGCTTATGTCAGATAATGAATGGCATTTAATTAGAACATACTATCCTCCTTGCTCTGAATTACATTTAAATTGCTTTTTATAATCATGATGCAACTGATAAATTTGGTATTATGTGCCTTCAAGTTGTTTCCAATTTTTGCTTACCTTAAGGAAACCCTGTCATGGACTTTTCTTGGCAAGAGTGGTTCAGAAGTGGTTGTCCTTACCTTCCTCTGAGGCTGAGAGTGTGTGACTTGCCCAAGCTCACCCAATGTGTTTCCATGGCCAAACAGGGATTTAAATCCTGGTCCCCAGAGTTCTAAAGCTCAGGCCACTTACACCATGCTAGCTCTTGATAAATATGTATGTTCATTTTTTTTTTTTTAAAGGAAGTCTTCTTGGAAATAAGGAACAGATCATAAGCCTAGGTGGCTTTGCTTGATATCTGATGTCTCAGAGCAAGGAAACGTCTAAGAGTCTGAGACATTCTTCTAATCTTACCATGGGCAGGAATGAGAGAAAAAATAGAATATCATAACAGGAGAGTAGCACAAACACCACTATACAAGATACCTATCCTTGCAATATTGTTGTTGTGATGGTGATGGTTGTTTTACTCACTTATATCCTACCTTCCTCCCAGCAATGGGACTCAAAGTAGCTAACAACATACCTAAAACAACACAGATTAAAAACTATACAAACATTTTGGTAAAAGTAAAAATATAAAGTTATCTAAAAAGCAATTTAAACAATTTATCACATTAAAACATTAAAACATTAAAAACATTAAAATTATTTAAAAGATTATATACACCATAAAACATAAAATGCACAGCACATCATTAAAAGCTCATCCCATTCAATTTCCAAAATCATGATGGCACAAGAATGTTTTCAGTTGCTCACAGAAAGGAGGCTAAGGGGGATCCGTCCTGGTCTCCCTAGGAAGGGAACTCCAAAGCTTGGGAGCAGCCACCAAGAAGGCCCTCTCCCTTGTTCCTTCCAAAGAAACCTGGGAAGGTGGTGTGAGAAGAGGGCCTCTCCAGGTGATCTTAAAGCTCTAATGGGCTCATAAAAGGAAATATAGTCCTCCAAATAGTCTGAATACAAGCTATATGCAAGCTGAACACCAGCACTTTGAATGGTGCCCAGAAATGAATGGTGCCAGTGGAACTGTTGTTTGTTTATGTAGCACCATCACTGTACATGGCACTTTACAAGTAAAAGAACAACAAAACAGTTTCCTGCTCTCAGGATTACAATCTAATTAAGACATGACCCAAAAGGGGATGGCAGTGTGGAAAGGGATTAAGTCCAGCAAATACAACTTCTCTCCTTCTGAAGCCACAGCAGTGGCAGTTAGGATGAGGGAGGGCCTTTCATATGCTTCTGGGCCTTTGCGCAATGAAGCTGTGCCTGATGGAGTTGTTTGCTCCCTGTAGCTAGCCCCTGTTGGCAATCTGGCTGCAGCTCTTTGGACCAACTGAAGTTTCTGAGCTCTTTTCAAAGACAGTCCCATGTAGAGCACATTACAACAATCCATATGTGCTTTAACCAAGACATATGTTACCATAGCCAGACATAGGCCCTTTTCGCACCTTACCTTGTCACAGCAGTGGGGAGCAGTGCTCACTCGAGCAGCCACTTGTGCGAGCTGCTCACGGCAGCCCTTTTTGCCTCCCGCATCGGCTGCCTTGTAACACGGCCATCGCACTAGCGCCCCGCCCCTTCCTTCCGCAGCGCAGTCTGGGAGCTGTAGGCTGCGCTGGGGGAAGGAAGCGCAACCGGGCCAGCTTGCCAACACACTGCACACAGGTAAGTGTACGAGGGCGCTGCGGGCATTGCACGAGTGCGCAGTATTTTTGGCTTAAAGCCGAAAATCAAAAAATGTGTGCACGCCCCGCTTTAGCCTCATGAGCATCGTGCGAGTGGGAGTGCATTGTACAGAGCAACGCTCCCACTCACGCGACGCTCAAGGGGCGCTCATGCAAAAAAAAAAAAAAAGGATGCGAAAAGGGCCATAGTCAAACTTCTTCAAGAAAGGGTGTAGTTGCAGCACTACCTTTTAACTGTGCAAATGCACCACCAAAATCTGGGCTTCCAGGTTCAGAAATGAATCCAAGAGCAACCCCAAACTTTGATCCTGTTCTTGCAGGGGAAGTATAATCCCATCTAACACAGGCTGAATTTCTGTCCCTAGATCTGTCTTTCAACTGCCCAGGAGCACCTCTGTCTTGTCCAGATTAAGTTTTAATTTATTCAACCTCATCCAGTCCATTAAAGCTGCCAGGCACTGGTTTAACACAGAAAAATCTTCCTTTGAGTTAGGTGGGAAGGAGTAATATAACTGGGTATCGTCAGCATACTGGTGACACCCGACCCCAAAATTCCAGACAACTTCTCGCAGCAGTTTCATGTATATGTTAAATAGCAGAGGGGACAAGAAGAACCCTGAGGGACTCTGCAGGCCAATGTCCAAAGAGTCAAGCAGGAAACCCTCACCATCACCTTCTGAGATTGCCCCTCCAAGAAAGAACAGAGCTGCTGTAGAACAGTCCCTCCAAGCCCCATCTCAGCAAGGCAACCAAGAAGGATACTATGGTTGATGGTATTAAAAGCTACTGAGAAGTCTAGAGGAGGTCCCTGTCTAGAGGAGCTCCCTTTGTCCAGTTTCCAGCATACATCATCCACTAAGGCAGGAATGGAAGAAATCGATCTAGATAATCCATCACATCATAGAACCCCTGGAGTTGTGAAGCCACCACATGCTCCAGTACCTTGCCCAAGAATGGAATGTTGGAGACTAGCCTATATTATCCAATATAGTAGGATCCAGGGGTGGTTCTTTTTCAAAAGATGTTTTACAACAGCCCCATAAGTCAGGTTGAGACCCTGCCTTGTTGTAAAGAGGCATTAATCACTTCCCTTATCCACTCAGACAATTCTCCTTTGGCCTGTTTAATAAGCCAGGAACAGATAGAGTCTAGTACACATGCAGTTGCACATCTTTGGACTACATAAATTGAAAAGTATCCATCAACACTGGACAAGCAGGGGCCAAAGCTACATTTACTGGACCTGTATCAACTCGAGCATCCATATCAGAGTGAATCAGAGTGATTTTTAGCTGCAAAGTGGTAGGCAAATTCTTCATAGTTGGCTGGGTAACTTAAAATTTCCCCCAACCCAAATTGTAACAAATCTCTGACCATTCTAAAGAGCTCCACTCAACAGTTTTTTGAGGATGCAATGGTGTTAGACAAAAAAGACTTTTTTGGCTGCCCTTATGGTACCACCATAGGCCTTCAGATAGGTTTTAACCTGTTTTCAGTCAGTCACACAGTGTGTTTCCTGCCAGTGTTACCCTAGTCTCCCTCTTACTTATTTCATTGCTGCCAGCTCCTTAGCAAAAAAGAGGTCTGGTTTAGCTCCCCGCTGTGAGAAGGGAAACTTAGGAGCAACTATGTCCACTGCCCTGGTCATTTCCCCATTTCAAAGATCAAGCAGGGCTTCAATAGTATCATCTGCTAAGGCAGTAGGAAACTCCCCCAAAGCCTTTGAAAATCTATCCAGATACATAAACTTCCTGGGGTGGACTGTCTTAATGGGTCCCCCATCTCTTCAGTGGCTCTGAGTTCCAGAAAGTCTAACCCTGACCAAGAAGTTATCTGTCTATGGCAATGGAACAGTAGAAGGCTCTTTCCACATCACGACCAACCCATTCTGTAAAGAAAACAAGGTCTAGAATGTGCCCAGCAGCATGAGTGGGGCCAGATACTATTTGGGGCAGACTCATGGTTGTCATGGTAGACATGAAGTTCTGAGCCACTACTGACAGGCTAGCTTTGATGTGAATGTTGATGTTCTCTAGCATCACTAGCCACTACAACACCACCTCTAAGACTACTCCAGCTTGCTGAGGCAGGCAGACTGTTAAGCAGTGGAGTGGGTGTTATGCCAGCAGAATCCCTAATCTGTTTGAACCACTCATTTTCAAATAAACAGTCAAACAGGATTGGGCACCTGGCCAGGGGTTATTAACCCAATAGATCTCTGTAATTCTATCTCATTACCTCCTAGGTCTTGCCTGCTGCTGCACAGAGAACCCTGATGGGCAAAACTGAGAGCAATTACTCCCCCACCTCATCCAACCAAGTCTTTGTAATATATGGCAGGCCAGGACATTCATCCAAGACCAAGTCTTGAATAGCAGCTGTTTTACCATTCACCAACCTGGCATTAAGCAGCAATATTTTCAGCCCAATAGCATTTAATTTACGGTATACTTCTAAGGTAGAGATAATCCATAAAAATGCATTCTGTTTCATGATTAAATTCTTTTTTTAAAATTAAATAAATCTGAAATGTTGAAAATGTACACTTAAGTGAGCTATTGTTAACTACCAGATAGCTATTGATAGTGACATTGAAAAGTTAAAGTATTGTAGGGAAAACTAGTAAGAATCTTGTCTCTCTCTTCTCTAGTCCACTCAAGTCAGTGTATATTTCATAAGATGTCTTGTCTTTGTGGTTCCTTTCCTGACTTTTGAACTCTCAGTAGCAGCGGCATTGCAAGCTGAGCTTTATTGTGAGACGATACCCTTGTTCATTCAGTTTAGAAGCATGACTCTCCAACTGAATGGCTTTGTAAATGAATGGCTTATAACAAGCTAGTGAATGGTTCACTTGTGGTCAATGTAAATCATTCTCTCCCAGTTTACTTTCACATCCTCTTGAGGATGGGCTCAGTTCCATGCTTGGCATCCTAAAACACAATAATGACAGTACAGTTATGGCAAAAGTGGATTTCTGACATCCAGGTAATGAGAAACCGAACACTTAGTGCCACTTATCCATTTGCCAGAATGAAATGTGAAATAGATTTGCATGCTGGTTGGGAGAGATTTTCTTTATAAATTGCACAGTACAGCATGTCCTGGAGCATGAGAATGACAGCCCCTCAATTATTAAACTCCTCATGAATGTTAGCCATAGTATAGGAGATGGTGAACAGCGTCTGACAAAAACAGAATGAAACAAACTGGCCATTCCCAGAGGACACAAACAACCTAATGAGCTTAAAAGTGCATTCAAAAAATCAGGGTTATAGAAAAAAGAGGAATCTCTCTGTGCTAGGATCCACACACTATACACATGATACCACACCTTCAGGCAGGGAACATAAGAAAAGTCCTGCTGAGACACATCTAAGCCCTATTTAGACTGTGTGCAGCATCCTGTTTTACAGTGGCCAAGAAGATGCCAATAAAAAGCCCTCCAGCAGAAGCATCTGAAGTTTCAAAAGTCTGGGTCAGTAAGCCCTGCAGCATTTCTGCCAACCAAAATTGGCAGCCTTGGGCTAGTTGGCCTTCTGGAATAAGCTCTTTTTTAAAATGGATGTCAGAATCCCCAACCTGTAATTCCCAGATTCTTGGGACTTTTATGTATAGAAATAAGCTGATAACTGATGCACATGTGACCATTGCATTTTCCAGGTGTGACAAGGTTCTAACTTGATCTCTCAAGTGGCTGGTTTCTGTTTTGAGGCAGTTGACTATGAAAATATTAGTTCAGCAGAAGTAGTTGGGCACTGTTGTGACTGAATTGGATTTTTGATGTTACTGAAGATTAAGAAGGCTTCCCTACAGATTTACTGTCCATTGAGATATGTGTATCAATAGCCCAACAGTTCCCTCTTTCTGTCTTGTGATGTGTCAAAGTTTTTAATTCTGACATTTATTTATGAATTTAGTGAGTATATCTTCCGTACTTTATTTAATCTATTGATATTACTTTGAAGATTTCTATGCCACATTTCAGAACAAGCCACAAAAAAAAAGCTAATATAAAACCATAAACCACCACACTAAAGCCACATTAAAATTCAATAAACTCTAGTAGAAGTACTATAATGGAAACACAAAAATAAAACAATAAAACATAAGTCTAACCAGAAAAGGAAATTACATCCAGATGTTGTTCAACTGCAAACTACCAGTAGTCACCCAGCGTTGCTAATGGTGAGAGACAGTGGTAACTGCAATTCAACAACATCTGGGTGGCCTCACAATTCCCACCCCTGGGCTAAAACTTTCATAGAATATATTAATCTAACCAAAAGCAAATACTAAATCCCATCAACCCAGGCAAAATGTGAACTGAGACAAAATAAAATGTATTCAATATATCTGTAACAGAAGATAAAATGGGGTCAAATGTATCCTCCTAAGGAAGGAGAGTTCCATTAATTGGAAGCCTCTAGCTTAAAGTCTTCAAAAATCTCACATAACCCAATTGAACCTTCAGGTGTGTATGGGAAATAATCAGAAGACCATTGTAATCTCAAGGAGGTATAGGAACGTCCTGACCCCAATTTGTTGCTCCATATTTTAAGTTTCTGTCTGCTATTGCTAAGAATTCTGAGTAATTAAGCACACTGTCTTTTGCCCTCATTTCTATCTTTTGCTGTGCTCTTGCAAGGTCAAGGACTCTGTTTACCTGCCAGTTTAAAATGTAGAGAAAACAAAGTTGCAGGTGATGTCTGCTAAGTGGCACCTGCCTTTGGCTTGAGATCAACAGCCAAGTAGCACCAGATAGTGGGTGTGGGGAAGAAGTTACCTTGTCCCAGATGTGTGAGAACTCTTGCAGATTCTATGAGAGACACTGATGGCCATTTCCACATCTTACTCTTTTCTGTCATGGTCCCAGCATCATCCTAGCAGCACTATTACTGGGATGGGAGTGTATCCCCAACACACCTGACTGGCTGCCTGCAGATGGGAGAGTAAGCAACATGCACCTTTCTTCCTCGGTGCAGCTGGCCTCCTTCCCATGCTGCACTGGGGAAGGAAGTGCCTAGATCACACTTCCCCCATTCTGCATGGCTGCTGGCGATGGGAATGTCACATGATCACAGGCTATTAACATATTTTTTCTGTTAATGGAATATCCCATGATCACGACAGGTGGGGATGCATTGGCAGTGAGACTGTGATGACATCACATGAAAGTGGATCACCAACTTCTGTCCCCATTACAGGACAGTAATATTGTGTGGAAATGGCCCAAGTCTACTGAGTCAGAGGGTATAAATAAACCCTGGACTGTAGTAGCTCTGCTTAGGCAGAAGAAATTTAGAGGCAGCTTAAAAGTGGGTGAAATGTCAAGGTGCAATTGCTAGCTGCGTCAGCTATAAATCTGTTATTGAGAATAAGGGTTAAGATGACCAGAGTGTTACTTTCTGGAATGAAAACATAGCAGAGTGAGGGAGGGACTGAAAATATGCTAAGTTGCAGATCTGAAGGGGGCGGACTGAGAGAAATGAAACTTATATGCTGTGTCTATAAAATAACTGTGTCAACCAATTTCTGGGCTTTTTGGCACTTTGGGGAAAGATCCCAGCCAACTAGCCCACGCGTAATAAATTTACTCTTTTTCCAACTCTGTGGTCTCCTTATCTTTAAGTACCTGCTACAGGACCATGCTCTCAGGTGGGGAGCTCTACATGGCCTGACAGCTGCAGTGCCGTGTATATTGGCTACCAGGGGTGTGTGTCTTCCCTGCCACTTTCTGCTTGGTGAGAGCAGCTATCTCTTTATATTATCTAGGCATGATAGGCTTAAGTGGATTTCATCTGTAACTGTATGCTAATGCTGCTCACATGCCAGTCCCCTTTTGTCACCTAAACATAGAGACCATTAACTCCCTCTAGACTTCATTGTTTGTGTTGCAACGCCCATTGTCCATTCAGCTGAGAGAGCAATTCACACTCATACCTGTAGGATAGAGTTTGGCTATAAAAACCCTCAATTTTGACCACTCTCTTCCTTTCTTGACTTACTTAATACCATGTTGTCTGCTTGATTCCCGAATGAGAACTGTTCTTAGGTGCTTACCTAAGCCACATCACTGCTTCTCTTTGCTTCTCTCTGGACCAGTAATTATCAACTGAACCCTAAAACTCCTCTATCTGCAACTTTCCTTCCTTTATCTTTGGTTAGTCTTTGTGTGAGTGTCTGAGTGTTTGGGTTGTGTGTGTGTGAATCTTTCAATAAGACACATTTTTAGTTTACATTTTGAATTCTCTGACTGGTTCTTTCCTGTGTAACCACATAAACGTTAGTGGAAAGATCTCATTAAGTTACCCCCTCTCTAAGGCCTCCTAATTTTGAGCTTATTACTTCCCTTCTGTCACATCAAGGTACTGTCCTCACGGCTGGACCCCTGAGTCACCCATGTTTTGGGGTAATAGTGCTGCAAAATAGTGAGGGAAATTAAAGAATATCACAAGGTGAGATATATAAAAAGACACAGGATGGAAAGAAGAAACACTGGTTTCTCATATAGATGCTAATTTACATCTTTGTTTCTCTCCTTCAGAGGTGGCAGTGCTGACAAAAGTGATGAGTGTGCTCAGCCCATAGCTTAGATGCAGTGTTTAATGTGTGATTTAAGGGAGGATGGATAATAAAGATGTAATAATGTTCCTTGTCCAAAGAGTGTCATCATGCCCTCACTAGAGGAATCCTCTGAGAATATAATTTTTTAAAATATATTTCTATTAGAACACTAGGTTTAGATGTATAAACTATCAGATAAAGGGATATATAAAAAAACACATTGCAAATACCTAAAACAAAAAATGACAAAGAAGAAAAAAGATTACCTAATCTAAAAAAGACAAAAAAGAAAACTAAACTAATGTAAAACAGGGTTATAATGATAAACATGTGATTTCCAGTCCACCATCTGAAATAAAAGGAAAAGGAATACTATATATACTGAATATGCTCTATTACTCTCTAAAGGTGGATGACTTAGGGGTCTATCTGCAATGCCAATGCCTCCATGAAAAGATGGGAAATTATGGCTCAAAAGAAAGGCTTGCAATAGGAGGTGTAACAATGGGATCTTTTCACCTGTGTATACAAGTACTAACTGTGAGACACCAATTGGAAGTCAAAAGAGTGTTTTATAGGGAGCAATCACAAACATATGCAAGTTTCAAGCAGTCTCACCATTCAAGATTTCAAGAAGAAGAAAGGATTTCTAGAAGGAATAGAAAGGTTGGATAGTAAGGAGATTTTGGGATAAAGTGGGTGGTAGTTACCATTTCAGAAACAGAAGAGGTCAGTACAATGAACAGGAATCTGAGGGCCCTCATACAGTGTAACATACTGACTTGCATCCAAAGTACTAGCAAACTACTTGGGTTGGAGCTGCGGTTTAAGTATTAAGTTTATGTTTCCCACCCTGAAGGGGAATGTGTTGATAGTTCTCCAACAGAGAGAACAAAAGAGGTCTGGAATGGGCTAATGGTCTTGACTTCAGGAGACAAAACATTGATGGAAGTTGTGATAGTCCCTGGGTAGGGGGAAAAACAAAAGCAAATGTCCACAGGAAGAGGTTACAGGACATTGATCATTGGTTGTCTTATCAGAGCTGCCTTGCTGGCTATTGTTTTCTGAGTTTGGGCAATTGAAAGGATTATCTCGAGCCCATTAAGTCAGGGCTTTCCAGCTAATCCTCATGAATTTATGACCTGGCCATGCTGGTGTCGTCTGTCTAAGCACAACATTCCCAGTCAGAGTCTCTTTTCAGGTGGCATTCAGCCATAAGTATATAATTTATATTTTGTGCAGCATGGTAACAGCTTCTTCAGCATTATAACACTAATATATACTTCCACTTCTTAATAATAAAACTACTAATCTTCAAAACCAAAAATTGAAATTCTCCCTCAATGGTCTTTCAAATATGTGATCACCATATCCCAGTCTTTCTTAAATATACTCAATGATCCTTCTTTAATCAAAATAGTTGGGAATGGAATAGTTGATTTTTTCCATTTCTGGGTGACAAGCAGCCTGGCAGCTGTGAACTGAACTATTCTTCTAAATTTCTTATCTATCTTGTCATTTATGAGTCCCAATAAGAAGAACTCGGGTTTCAGTTGAATCTTTAATTTCAAAATGTCTTCTATCAGACAAAGGTTTCTTTGCTTTCTCACATATCCATCAAATATGGAAAAAAAGTCTCTTTCTGTTTACTTTTCCAACAAAGGTTGATAGATCCACTATACATTTTAGAATATCTTTCTGATGCTAAGTACTAACCATGAATCATTTAATTTCCCCCCCAACATCATAACTTACTGTAAATTTTAAATCTCTTGTCCACATCTTTTCCCATTGATCCATCTGTATTTTATGACTCACATTTGTGCTCATTTAATCATATAGTCTTTTATTTGTTCATCCTCTCTTTTCAGCAAAAAGTTATATATTTTAGCTATTCAGTGTGCATCATCAACATATAATTGTTCCTCAAACTCAGATTTAGACATTTCAGAATGAAACAGATTTTTACCAATTTTAAAATGTCATTTAAACTCCTGAGCCATGTTTCCACACAGTCTGTAGGATCATGCAAATTTTCTTTTTAGAAAAGCACTAGCTCATCTGCAATGGCCCTTAATTTAAACATTTCCTTCTTTATTACAACACCTTTAACGTTTTTGTCTTGTATTAAAGCTTTGTTGAGAACTTCTAGAGTCAATATAAAAAGCAATAGTGAGAGGAGACAATCTTGTCTAGTCCCTTTTTGCATATCATCATTGTCATCTCACCATTAATGAAAATCTGTACGTTCTGTGACAAATATATTGATTTAAACCATGTAATAAAATTATGCCCCAAATCCATCTTTTTAAAGACTTCAGTCATAAATTACCAATTTACATTGTGAAAAGTCTTTTCCACATCAAAAAAGGCCACTTTTTCTCTCTGATGTTATAGTTTTTCACTAAATTTCTTCTTGAAGAAAGCAATGAGTAATTTTAACAGTTTTCTTCCCAGTGCAAGAAAGATTTCAAAAACCGTGAAGTTTTTTAAAGCCTATTCACAGTTTGGGACAATCTGTGCAAAACTGGTTGATGGTCATTTTACACAGAAAACAGTATCAAGTGTTTTCTGTCGAAATCAAATACATGCAATTTGTGTACATAATAAGTCCCCAATTAGAGCATAAGGCAACAGCCTTTTTCTATATAGAAGTATAAAAATACTGTTTTCTGCACAAAACTGCAGTGCATGAACTTAGAGCAGAGTAAGTTCCAAATTTCATATGACTCCAAGATTCTTCTTGATGGGGTTTCTTGACACTTGAGAAAAAAAATTAAAAAAAAAAAATTAAAATATTTTCAAATATTATTTCCATCTCAATTGTGTTTTAGTACCTAGCCCTATAAATTCACATTTATACACAAGTTTACTTAATACACCCCTTTTTGCAAGTGATTTTCCTTATAAAACTCATTTTAGAATATTTTCATTAATATTTCTGTGAGTGAGAAGAGGGGTTCCATGGCAAAATTCAGAGCAGTGCAAATCTTGAGTGATTACTGAGTTTCAGCCCATATATACATTTCTCATCTATATATGAGCAATTGTATACCCTGACATGAATTATATACCTTGGCATGTAAATGTAATTGAATAAAATCTTCTTCCATTAGTGTTTATACTTTTAAGTGCAGTTAATGTGACCACAGTCATCAGACTCAGGATGGAAGTAGAAGAAAGTGAGCTGTGGCCACAAAAGTTAAATATTTCAGTTTCAGACTCTAAAACTATCTCTGCCAAATTTCTAAAATAAAAGTAAACACTCAGTGCAAAGAATTTGGATCACAAGGTTCCATGGAATCATTTTTTGGTACCTCTGAGCACCATAGTTCCCACAGGTTGAACAAACTACATTGGACTGAAGAACAGGAACTCCAGCCTATTTCCAAAATCTTCACAAATATTACCAAGCAAATGATGAAAAAACAGTGAGTCCATTCCACTCCTAAGCTGCCAGATTTTCTCAAAACATATAATGATCAGTCTGACCAAAAAAGCTCATTGATATTGTTAAGGTAGTTCTTAAGAATAGCAGTATCTACTTCAGATAAGTCAATTTCTTCCCATGACATTTGTGTCCAGAATTTACAAATGTTTTCTTCTGTCTCGAGTCAAGACTTTTTTTTAAAAGAATTTTATTAAAGTTTTACACATATAAAATAACAGGATATATACCACTGTTGTGGATATATTCCCCCCTCTCCACTTCCATGTTTTTCTTCCCCAGTTAAGTTATATCTTATCTTCCACTTTTTATAGAGACAAAAAAATTTGCTATTCCATCCTCTAATAAATTTGTATTTTTAACCATTCCACTACCGCTTTCCATTCGCTTTCAAAGTTTGGGATTGTTTTTCAAAGAGTTTGCTAATTTTTCAAGACTTTAGATGTTACTCCTGATGGCAAATAACTTTTATTGTTTGTGATGTGTTTACTTGTATCCCTTTAGGATTTAGAAGGAAGCCTCCACTGGAATACTTGTAGACATTGTTATGTAGCATTTGTCTCTCTGGATGCATACTAAAGAGCTCAGTACAAATCTATTTTCCTGTAACAGATGTTGATCACTCTTTCATAAACAATGAGATACATTCATGTATATCATGAAGTAGGCTCTGTTCTGTAAGAGCATATTTTATGATAAATCAATTTAGTGCCATGAATGCATATGTGTTTGGGGTTTTTGACGCTTTTTCCTTTGTTTTCCTTGGTTTTGTTTTGCTTTTTGTGATGTGGACAAGATCCTTGGAAAGGTGAAAGTCACCACATGTATGCTGGATCCTTGTCCTTCCTGGCTTATAAAAAGAGCCAATGTGGGACTGGCCTGCTGGGTATCAGGGACAATTAGTGCCTCTCTCCAGCAAAGCAGGATTTCCAACCTACCTAAAAGAGGGAGTTGTAAAGGCCCTGTTGAAAAAGGCCTCCATGAATGCCACTTTAGTGGATAATTACTGGGCAGTTTCCAAAATTCCATTTCTGGGCAAGGTACTGGGGCCTACGGAGGCCTCCCAACTGCAGGGGCTCATGGGGGAGATGTAGCTCTAGATCTATTTCAGTCTGGCTTCAGGCCTAACTATAAATTGTTTGGGTCACTTTGGTGAACAACTTATTCTAGGAATTGGATATAGGGAGTGTGTTTGTGTTAGTTCTGCTGAAACTCTGAGAACCATGGTATTCTTCAGGGCCCTTTGATGAGATGAGATGAGATGAGATGGAGGCCCTGTAAAAGTGGCTCCATTCCTACCTGGAGGAGCAAACCCAAAAGGTAGTTTTGGGGGACTCCTGTTCAAATCCTTGGCCATTGGCCTATGGATCTCACAGGGTTCTATTATGCCCCCTTTGTTTTTTAACATATCCATGAAACTGCTGAAGAATTTGCTTGGACTTTGGGAGTCTGGTGTCGCTAGTGTACTAGTGACACCCAACTCTACATCTCCTTTCACTCTCAGACCAAGGAAGATGATTAGGTCCTAACTGGTGCTTGCCCACAGTAATGGATTAGATAAAGGTGAACAAATTGAACAAATTTACTCAAAACATATAATGATCTGTCTGAGGGCCTTCCCAAACTACACTGTTATAGTGGTGTTATCCAACTTTCAACATCCTGTGTGATCCTGGGGTTTGCAGTTTAGGGAGGGGACAGCTCAGTTAGAAAGCTGTTTGGCCTCAATAAACTAGAAACCCCAGAATTCCACTGGATTTTGAAAGTGGAATAATAGCACTATAACAGTGTAGTGTGGAAAGGCCCTGAGTAAAATAGCTTAATCCTGACAAGACAGAGATACTTCTGATCAGTTGCAAGAAAGATCAGAAATCAGGGACTGATGTGAACTGGGTGAGGTTAGACTCCCAAAAATGCAGATTCACAGTTTGTATCTAGTTCTGGACTTGGACTTGAACCTGAATGCTTAATTTTCAGTGGTGGCTGGGAGTGCATTTGCACAATTAAAACTTGTGCACCAACTGTGTGCTTTCCTTGGTGTATCTGATTGATTTATGGTGACCCATGCCTTAGATACATCCCATCTGGATTATTGTAATACCTGGGGCTGACTTTGAAGAATGTTCAGAATGTCCAAAGAACTGCAGGCAGATTGTTACATGGGCTGATTACAGGAAACATATGATTCCCTTGTTAGCTGATCTGTTTCTGGACACAGTTCAAACTCCCAAAAACAGCTCTGGTCCTGGATATCTGAATTACTATGTCTTCCCATTTGAGTCTGCCAAAACTCTAAGATCTTAGGCGGTTCTCCTCCATCTCCCTACCTTCACAGGCATATTTGTGGCAAGGGCTTTCTCTGTGGCTTTGGAACTTCCCCTTCAACGTCGGAACTTCCTCTTTTGGAAGACTAGGCTGGCTCCTACTAGCTTTACTTTCATTGCCATGTGAAGACTTCTTCTATTCCAGCAAGCATTTGGGAATGAATGTTTAATATAACTGGATTACTATTTTAGTGTTGTATTGGTTTTGGTCTGTGCTTTTAAATTCGTACTTTATAGTTTTTAATTCTACAAATAGTTAAATGTTATTTTAATCTTAACTCTTTGTGGTTTTACTTATATTTCTTTAAAATATATAAGCCACCTTGAGTTTCACTCTTGAGGAAAAAGTGGGATAGAACTAAAATGATCAACTGATTTTTTTTTTCATAGATTAGGTAGTCAAAGTCTAGAAAATGCTTACTTCTTAGGTATATGTACACAGAAGTACAGCCAGCCCTCGATTTTCATGGATTTGATTATTCGCAGGTTATTTTATACTATTGAATTGATTTATTTATTTTAAAAAATACTGTATTTGCCCCATCACAGAAAAAAAAATATGGAAGTGGACCATAGAGTCATGATGGAGAACCTAGAGATTCCTAGACAGAACACCTCTAGGCAGTGCTAGGTCCTCCAGGGTGACTCTATGGCCCACTTTCACCAGAAATTGACCATAGAATTGCACTGGAGGATCTAAAGATTTCTAGAGAAATATTCTCAGGTTAAAAAAAATAATGTTTTTTTTTATTTTTATTTTTATTTGTGGTTTTCCACTTTCACAAGGGTCTTGTACCCCTGTGAAAGTGGAGGGCTGATCCTAATTCATGTCAGGGATTACAAAAGGTAATAATGCCAAAATACGGAATACCCCATACAGTGTTCTACCAAGGCAATCATACCTTTTTCAGGATACTCCATTCCATAAAGACATCTAAAAAGACGCTCCACATTTTGTGACCTCTCGGCATTCTCAGTCTTTAATGGGCTGTCTTGGTGAGGTATTTCTCCTGTAGGAGGGTTCCCTTCCCCAAATACACTTTGTTTTATCCAAGATGCAGTTCCTCTTTTAATATGTGAGCATTGAATGATGAAGGGAAGTTGATAAATGCCCATTGGCTGCATTGCATTTTGTACATATATTCATGTGTAGCTAAAAGAAAAAAGTAAATGACACAGAAAGGGGCACACATTACCCCATCATTTTTGGCAAAGTAGATAGAAAAGTTTGTCTTTGAAAGGTTGCCATCCACAAGAGAGTGTAAAATCTGCATTTCCTTTCATCTATCTGGATTAGTGGATTATCCTGTAGCCAGTGTGGGTTACTGAATCATTTTATATCCTTCATCATTGAGTTCTTAAAACTGATACAACAACAGGTGCATTCCTAAGATTTGGCACATGTGGACAGGAAAGGTTGTAATCAAATAGTTGATTACCCATGCTGTATGTCACCATAATTATTCATTTCATAATCTTCTTGAAGCCTGTTTCGGTGGCCAACAATATCAAATTAAGAAAGTAAATGTATCTTTGTTTTTGTCTTTCTTTCTGAGAAAAGCACAACAAGTGGTGTTCTTTGAGTCTTGTCATGTTGCCCAAATGAAGTACATCTCTTTAAAAAAATACTTAGCAAATGTGTGCTCAAAAAATACTATCAAAATCTCCTTGAAGAACATGAAATCTAGGAAGGAGAGGAAGACTATCAGAAATATTTCAATGAATTGTACGATTATATATATATGTGTGCGTGTGTGTGTGTTTTATAAGATGGAATTTCAATAAAATTATTTTAAAAAATACTATCAAAATCTCCTTAAATGGCAGGAGGCACTGCCAGTAGTTTCAGCTTTGCACAGTTTAGTTTTCACTTTGTTACTGGTTTAAATGGATTTTGTTGCAAGGCCTCCCACATTCCCATCCTCACTTGTGCAAATATAAAAGAATGCCTTTCCCCATCTTTACATCTTTAAGTTTCCTTCTCTTCTGGGAAGGTCAGACCTTGCTACTCTGACCCATGCTTCTGAGCTTGACTCCTGCAATGCACTCTATGTGGGGACATACCCTTGAATGACATGCTAACATTCGTTCTGCTCATCACACTCACATTTGACATATTTTCAGAACTGTGTTCATCCCTAAGCCATTAGTAAGAAAGTGAATTTGTATTGCACAAAATAGTCTCATGTCATGTTTAATATGTTTCTTTATTACTGTGGTTTGAGACTTCTTGTCAACCCTACAGATTTCTTGGTGGTATATAAAATAATAAAATGACAGCCAAAATGTAATTGCAGTTGTTGTTTTTTTAAAAAAGAGCAGAATATTCAATACAACGAAGAATTCACCTACTTAAAATGCTATGTTACACAAGAAGAATTTGAGCTGAAGCTATTGTAGTATTAGGCCCAGGCCCAGTTCTGTACAGATAGTATTCCATAGTTGGAGTGCCCCAACTCACAATGCTTTTGCCCTTGTTGAGCACTTGGAAAAGATTATCTTACGTCACAGGCAGGCTGGTTTAGGGAGATACACTCCTCCAGATATTTGGGTCCCAATATATTGAGGGTCACATAACGAGCAGCCTGAAGAAATTATTCAATATGTCGTGTTCAGCATCTCACAGCTGACAAACTCCATGAAGATAACACAGTTAGTGAAGATAAGGGAGCTAATGCAGTTTGGATTTCTTCCTAACTTCATTCTCTTTAGTAGCTGACTGCAGATATTACCTGTACAATGCTATATATACACTCTTGAACTCAAAAGGTACTCTTGCATGAGTGTTGCTAAGGCAGCCAACTATTAGTGGGCCCAGACTGATGGAACAGGGCAGAAAAGTCACATTACATGCATCTGACTTACAATCAGAGCTATGCCTTCTAATGCAGTCCTTTAAAAGCAGTTATTCAAAACAATGTTACATTAACTCAGTAATTTTCTTTAATAACATTCAAATGTGACTTGTTGCTTCACTTCTTTCTTGAGAAACCCTGACACATGTTGCATGAAAGAAAATAAACCTCATCATGCATCCCGTCCCATAATCTACACCAAGGCCACTAGTGAGTTTGTTCAGTTATATGTGTGGCAGAGAATAGCAAAGCTTCTCTGTCCTCTACCCCTGCCTTCTACTCATGGATATTTTACTAGTAGTAATTTTTAAAATATACAATGAATGAGCATGGACATTCAGCTTTACCTATGACAGTCTTCCCCAGTCTAGTGCCTTCTAGATGTGTTGGATGACAATTGCAATTCAGGCCAGCTAACACAGCCAATGTCTATGCTTGTTGGGGATGATGGGAATTGTGCTCTAACAAATCTGGAAAGTACCACACTAGAGGATGCTGACACATAGGCCGTTTCCACCCTTCACTGTTATAGTGCTATTATTCCACTTTCAACATCCTATGGAGTCCTGGAGTTTGCGGTTTAGGGCGGGGCATTTAGTATTCTCAGCCAGAGAACTCTTGGGCCTCAGTAAACTACCAACAGACAATCTCATAGCCACAAGAATCATGCTTTGCTATAATGTTGAATCTTTAATGTTTAAATCTTCTATTATTACTATTATTATTATTATTATTATTATTATTATTATTATTATTACTACTACTATTATTATTATTTGAATCTTCACTCTGCCCATTTCTAAAAGATTTTGAAGAGATGATATATTTAAAAAAATTCTAGTGTGGGTCTATTTGGGGGAAGGTGTACCCAACTTTATCTCTGATCTTTTGTAGGGGTCCTGTCTTTTCCTTCTCATCCACTCACAAAATCCTTTCCTTTTACATCTGCAGCAGATATGAACTTCCTTGTAAATTACATGGTACCACCAACCAGGTATGAGTAGATCAAATCAACAGCTCAGCAAAGGAGAAAGATAATCTCTTTGCTGGATGATAGTCTTTTTCTGAACCAAAAATCTGGCTCACCTTTTACACAGCCAATCTGCCATTTCCACGCTATACTGTTATAGTGCTATTATTCCACTTTCAGCATCCTGTGGAATTCTGGGGTTTGTAGTTTTCTGAGGCCAAAGAGCTCTCTGGCTGAGAATTCTAAAGGCCCCTCCCTAAACTGCAAACCCCAGAATTCCACAGGAGGTTGAAAGTGGAATCATAGCACTGTAATAGTGTAGTGTAGAAATGGGCCTAGTCTAAATAGACTAGTTAAGGCCTGTTCTAATCAAGCACTGCTAATCTCTTCAGAACAACCAGCATGGTAAAGTTCTCTGAAGCATCAAAACTATATATTAGCTGCAAAAATAAAGTGTTACTTTAGTATATTTTATTATAACTAAAAAGTGGTTTCAATGGTGGATTATGAGTCTTGAAACCAGGGCTCGAATCCTGCTCAGTCTTGGAAACCCACTGGATGACCTTGAGCAAGTCACATTCTCTCAAAAGCAAACCCCCTTTGAACAAATATTGTCAAGAAAACCCTATGATAGGGTCATCATAAGTCAGAAACAATTTGAAGTCTCACAGCAACAACAACAACAACATCTTTACAGAGCAAGAGACAGGACTTTGATTTGCTCATTTCCCTCACCCACCCCCACTCCCAGCCTAGCAAGTTATGGACATGTAGAAAATCTGACTTTAAGTATTCATTTTAAAAATTTTGTATAGACTAATTATGAATAATTATGCCTGGGCAAAGCTGTCACTTTTGCTTTGTCACATATCTGAATTTTGAAAGTTTTAGTAAATTCTGATCAAAAGAAAACTGGCATGAAATTCTCACCCATCTCACCCATCTCTATGTATGAGAAATCCAATTTATATAGGCAGCATCAATTGAGCAACTGTTTCATGTGAAATCTGTTGGAAAGGTGGGGGGATTGTACATACAAAAATGCATATTTTAAAAAAAATCATACAATTTGCAATATGCCCACAATTACATGTACACATTTGTCTCTATGTATATACTTCACCATTTTGTCCACATGATCCACTCAACACTTGATCTCCTTTATAGCTCTAGTTCACTAGAGACATCAGGACTGAAACTCAGGGGCATTGGAACAGAGTACTAACATGTCCATCATAGTTTGCCTGTAGCTGAGTTTTATTCAGTGGGATTGCACTGATCTTTCCTTCATCAACACATTCTAGAGCTTGTATCTGAATAACCTAAGGGAGTCTTAAGCACTCGTCTTTTTACTCTGCAAAATCACCGATTTTATAATGCATGACATTCAAAAATCTGGGAGTTAAAGTTCTAGCCATTGATTTGAGGGAAACTTGTGGGGGTTTTCAATATAGGTCATATCCTTTGTGATTTGACTTAACAATGGTGCAATGTCACATTGTCATAAAAAGTGAACAGAAACCTGGAAGGTTGAAAGGTTCTGCATCATGCTCCTTTTTATATGACAGATGGAATCCTTGTCAGATCTTTTAAAAGAAGTTTTTTAAAAAAGACATGTTGATGCTGCAACTGAAGGTTCTGATGGATTCTAAAGTTATAATCCTTTATATACTTTTGAAGGAGTCAGCCCCACTTAATCCACTAAGTAAATTTCTAAATAATCAAGTGTTGGATTAGATGTTTTAAAAAGTGATCAATACCAACCTTTCACCATGCAGTTTTCAGGTCCTAGTTTGTCCATATTTCTTGGCTAATATTACTGCAGCATTTTCTGGTGCCAGTGTTAATTCAAAGCACCACCAGTCTCTCCTGAAATCCTTTTGTTGTCTTGTTTTATTTCTATGGCAGTAGCTGTAGCTCCACACGTCTAAAGAAAGTGACAGAAGATTTTGGCCTCTGTTGAAGTTGCAGGTGGTTGTGAATGACATCACCCAGATTTGCCATATGGTTAGTTGTGGTTTCATTCTCATGTCATTTCTGTAACATGTGAGACACGTCCACTTTATATAGATATTTAAAAAGATCAGAGCATGATCATTGGACGAGGGAATCTGGAAGCTATAGTCCAATTTTTTTCCGAAATCTGAAAAAGGGCTGGAGACAAAGACCAGAAAAGGAGTATCATCTCCCAACTGCAGCTTGTAAGGACCAAGAGAAGTCTCTCTGGCTGTCGATGGCAAAAGAATTTGTCTAGGTAGACTCAGCAAGCCAGCATTTAAGCACTTTGGCAGGAGACTGATCAGAGCCTGGAGCAAAGTAGTTCAAAAAGGTGACTTTCCCAATTCTGAGGCTGATCAGTTCCTTTTTTACTATGCTTCTGCACAGTTATGGGGAGAGCAAATTTTTGGAGCCAGGGGAAATGGGGTGGGGGGAAAGTTAGCACAAAGAGCTTCAGCTTTGCTTAGGATTCTAACCCAGTGCCAGATAATAATGGGGTTAGATTTCTCTACACTTCCTAAAAAGCTCTGAAGGACATCAACCATGGATTCTCCTTGTTGGAGACACAAAGAAAAAGTGTACAAATAGCTCATAAACAGAATGGTGGTTGGGGTAGCCCACCCTAACAATGGGAGGTAAAGCAAAGCCACCCTGCTCAGACCATGATCCTCTGTTGCAGGCGAATCTACAGCATGTCAACATGCTGAAATCTACAGCATGTCAGTTTAGTTAATTTAAGATTGTGACATCCTTTCTCATGGAAAATTTGAATTTTTAATACACACACAACTCTGACTTATACCTTGAAGTTTTATTATTTCCTGCATTTGACATAGGCTGGATTAAATGAACTCTGGGATCTATTTTAACTCTATGAATATTCCATCTCAATATTCCACCACTACCACATGGTATATTAGACAGATCAAATAAATTTTAAGCATGTTTAGCTCAACCATTTTTTAAAAAAAAATGTAAAAATGCATCAAACACATCCCAGTACATCAAAATGTCTTATTAGCTTAAATACATGCTTCAAAGAAAAGAAGATATGCACGGCTTTCAACCTTTGACCGCAAGGTAAACTTCAATTTGCAGCAAGGGATCAACATTATCTGGCACTGATGCAATTTCTACCAGAAGTCACTGTTTCTGAAATGGATGATTCAGCAACCTGTAGCTCCTGTGATTTTTTTTTTTTATGTCAAAATGAATATTTCATTTAAACTTGTCACTCTAAAATTAGGCTAGCAATATGGATAGATCTGGGGAAAAGAAAGAAACATGAAGCACATATGTTAGCAGTTTTCTTTGTTCCTTGTAAATCATGTATTTACAATGCATAACTTAAACCAATCAATCATCTTATTTTCACATGTCAGTGTCCGACTCTGGGTGTTGTTGTTCTTTCCTTAAATAAGATAATCTACCTGGTTGATGAGAATAACCTGGATTGTTCAAATTCTGCTACAAACAGTCTCTGTTTATGAGATGTTCCATTTTGACACTGTGTTGGAGAAGGAAGGAAGGAAGGAAGGAAGGAAGGAAGGAAGGAAGGAAGGAAGGAAGGAAAAGAAGGAGGGAGGGAGCGAAATAGCTAGTTGGCTGGCTTACTTCCAGTAGGCTCCAAAAATGTTGTACAGTTGATCAGAGAGCTGGGAAGGTCTCAGGACCAGTTAGTGATACTGTTTGGTTTCTGGAGGTGAGGGGTTTCTAGAGGTGGAACTAGAAAGGCAAAGTGGGCTCTCAGATGTATCTCGGAGAGATATGCACATGTCTAGGCTGAGGTGTTAGCCACAGCTACTGTGAACTGATCCAAATGGAACTGCATCCAAAGGGAACAGCCTTGGTGGGGTAGTGGTTAAATGCTAGTATTGCAGCCACAACATTGTGAGTTCGATCCTTCAGTACTCCAGGTTGACTCAGCCTTCTATTCTTCTGTAGGTTGGTAAAATGAGTACCCAGCTTGTTGGAGGCAATTAGCTAAACACACTGCAAACCACTTAGGGAGTGCTTAGCACTGATAAGCGGTACAAAAATGTAATTGCTATATTGCTATAACTTGCTTGTGTAAGAGCTACAGCGACACCAACAAAGACAATGATGCCAACATCAGATGAAGTGTGGGTGGTATGACAACCACCAATTGAAGACCTAAATACCAGGCTAGTGACAGAGATCTGTTGGTTAGCATCTCTTCAGCATTGTGACTTTTTGTAGGCTGCACAGGAAGGTTTGTTATTTTCACAGCTGGCATTTTCAGTTTTCTGGGAGGTTGGTGGTTTGGGCATGGTAGATGGTAGACTCAGTAAATCAGGATGGATTTAGTGGGTATAGTTTTTTTTAGATAATTTGAAAAACATAAATATAGGGAAGAGAAAAAGGAAGAAGAAAAGGAAAAAAATGAAAAAGAGGGGAAATGCATAGGATAGGAGCATGGGTTAGAAATAAGCTGACCATATTTCCAAAAACACTTTTTTTTCTGAACTTGGAGTCTATAAAATACATGTTAATGCATAGCTAAAATAATAAAGTCTTCTGACCACTGAACAATGAATCAGGAATATTTATTAGCTGCCCTGGAAGGGTCTTGCAAATTAAGAGCCATGACTACCTTTATTGATGTACTCCACCTGTAACGTGGTCTTCCTGTTTTCCTGCTGCTTTCCATTTTTGTGTCCATTATTGTCTTCTTCAGTGAATTATGCATGTCCAATGTGTGATAGCTTTAGTTTAGTCATTATTGCTTCTAATTAGATCTCTTTTTGATCATTCTAAGCTACTGCTATGGATTTTATTATTTTTTATGTATTCTTTGTAATCCAAGGCTTGAAAAGGTTACTTTTTGAACTACCATTTCCAGAATCTCAACCAGCGTGTTCAGTGTGCATGATGATGATGGATAAGGCATTCAGGAATTTGAATATTTGTTGAAATAAACAAAAATGGTATGGTGGGCTAATTCAACATATCGGCCATGGATGAGTATAGTTTGCATCTATGCTACTAAAGCACTTCCATACACACACACACACACACACACACACACATTATGGAAATGATTAAGAATATCCCTCATCAACAAGGTTTTTTTTGCAATAGACTCAGGGAGTGAGGGTACACATGGTGAATTGATGTGCACTTTCCTTCGTCCTTTTCGCAGCGACGGAGGAGGGCGGCTCGCGCAAGAAGCCTTCTCCGGGAGGCTGCCGCTTCCCCCTCCTTCCTTCCGCAGGCGAAGGAACAAGCGGGGAAGCGGCAGCCTCCCAGAGGCGGAGGCGGCTCGCGCGTCCGTCCATTCCCTCCCGCACGCGCGCGAGAAAGGAGCCTGTCCCCTCCATCCCCCCTGCGCGTGCGAGAAAGGAGCCTGTCCCCTCCATCCCCCCCACGCGCGTGCGAGAAAGGCGCTTGTCTCCTCCACCCCCCGCGCGCGCGCGAAGCAGGACGTGTCGCGTCCGTCACGCTAGCGCCCCGCCCCGTCCCTTCCTTCCGCAGGGCGGAGGGAAGGAAGCGCGACCCGGCCGGCTCCCGACGCTCCGCACGAGAGGTAAGTGCGCGCGGGCGCCGGGAGCGTTGCGCGAGCGCGGGTGATTTTCTCTTCGAAGCGAAAATCAAAAAACCCACGCTCGCGCCGCTTCAGCCCCGTGAGCCTGGCGGAAGTGGGAGTGCATCGTGCGGAGCGACGCTCCCATTCCCGCGAGGCTCACGGGGCTGTCGCGTGAGAAAATGCCCGTGCGAAAAGGGCCCTTGTTTCTCATTCAGAGCTTTTGAAAAGTACAGTGTTAGGAAATGAAGATTGGGAGAAAGAGTTTGGCATATGGAAAATGCTCTTTGATTTACATTACTGAAGCAATAGTTGTTCCTCCTCAAGCCAATCCTACGTTACAGTGACCTTATCCTAGAGTTTTCTTGGCAACATTTATTTGGAGGAGGTTTGCCATTTCCTATCTATAAGGCTGAGAGTATCTGACTTAACCAAGATCATTTTTCTGGTTTCCGTGACTGAACAGATATTTAAACCCTGGTGTCCAGCATCCTAGTCCAGTGGTCAAACAACTACACTGCACTGGTTCAGTAGTGAAGTCGTTAGTGGTGTTTAATAGAGATGACTGAATATGAAACCGTTTCTTCCTCATTTCTTTAATATGGCAATCTCAGCACCAGTCCCCATAAGTATCTTTACTGCATGAAATGAGATTGTCTTTGACATTACAGGCAAACTCAGCATCGCCCTTTCCTGAATGTGAAATAAGCTAGTAACAACAGTGACACAGCCTGTATCAAGCTGACTTTCTGATGTCAATGAGCACCAGGTACAAAGCAAAATACAATATTAAAATGCAAAAGACCTCTGCTTTCTCCCTAATGAAAGCCACCTATCCTTTTCCATTCTGCACATTATCCAGAATGACTTGCAAAGGATATAACTTCAAATTCTTGGAACAATTTCTGCCTATAATTAAGTGCAAGAGAACATTTTTAAAAGCATGCAGCACTTAAGTTATTCCCATTTATTCCTCTTTTCTTTACAAAAAGAAGGAAAGAATGTAAGAATCTGGACAAAACATCAAACTTTGAATAGCTTTCACACATACACACATGCTACATTAGAAGGCCACTCTGTGACAGTAGGATCATCTTTTGCAAGGGAATGTGTATCCTGGAAGATAAAAGCCCAGACCCAATTCTTAGGCCCTTTTCACACAGCATTTTCCATGTGAAAGGGCGCCTGGAGCGTCACGCGATTGTGAGGAGCGATCTGTACGATGCACTCACAATCGCACGACACTCCAAGGGCCGGCAGGTGCCACTCATGCACCTTTTCAGTTTTGGCTAGAAGCTGAAAATGGTGCGTGATCGCGCATTGCTCCCGGCCCCCCCGTGCACTTATCTGGCCTGCAGAGCCTCCGGAGCTGTGCCAATCATGCTTCCTGCCCCAGTGCAGCCTGAGAAGGTCCCAGGCTGCACTGTGGAAGGAAGAGGTGGGGCTCTCGTGCAAGCAGGCAGCTCGTGAGGAGCCGAAGGACCCCAGATACAAGAGCCTCTTTCTGGAGGCTGCTCACGTGTTCTCCATGCCCCAGCACCGGAAGAAGGTAAGGTGCAGAAAGGGCCTTAGTCACAACCAGAGTAGACCCATTAAATCAATGGGAACTTTGCAAATCAATACTTATATCAATGCCATTGATTCTAAATGCCACTGAATGATTCTAGTTCCCAGCAGTAATTTTCTCCCATACAGATGTTTCCAACCCAAAGATCTTCAAAAGCCATAACCAGAGTGCTCTGGAAGTGTGGTAAGACAAGGGGCCACTGGTAAGAGGGACTTTTTTGCTAGTGGCCACTCTAGTCATAGAGCATCTTTTCCACTGAGACTTGCCTGGCTCCCTCTTTCCAATGGTACTGGGGAAAGTCTAGACCTTTCGAGTAATATGCCATTTAGTCTGGGTCTTTCTTTCTTTCTTTCTTTCTTTCTTTCTTTCTTTCTTTCTTTCTTTCTTTCTTTCTTTCCTTTTTTTTAAAAGTAAGTATTAATTTTAATCATTTTTATTCTGTAACTTAATGTAAAATTTGTTCATACAGCGCCTAGATAACTTGCATTTTAGGGCAGCTATGTACATTAAAGTAAATAAGTTGGTAGAACAATACCTGCAGCAAATCTTGGATCTTGCATGTTCTTCATTTCCACATAAAACTGGATATATTTTATAAACTTCACCTCCACATTTCATACACTCACAGCACCACATTCTCCACTTTGGAATCTTTTATATTGTTCTGAAGATATAGGAAAGATATATGAAGAACATAATATCTTTAACACAAAAATATCACGTGATCAGAGTTATATTTTGGGTTATGTGAGGATGGTGATCACCCAGAGTGAGAGAAGGAGTGCCAGACTGTTTTGTCGTGGAAACCATTCCAAATACAGCTACACATACAGGCTCTATTACTTAGGGGCACAACACAGGATTAGACATACTGTGGCCAGGTTGGGATTAAGGTCCCTAGATCTTAGGGCCTGACCCCTCTCCTCTGGTTCTCAGGGTTAAGGGAAGGAATCTCAGGGTGAAAATGTTTCATATATTCCTCATTTATTAAACTTGGCTTTTGTTTTGTTTTGTTTAAATGGCATACCCTCTGCAACTGTGGTTGATGACATCACCAAGGACCACCCCCTGTAATATCAACCTTGTAGTATCACCATCCTCTCCCCATGACATCACAAGGGGTTTTTTCTAGGTGTCATGCAATCATAAAATCATAGAGTTGGAAAAGGCCTCATGGGCCATTGAGTCCAACCTCTGCTCAGTGTGGGATCTTCAGTTAAAACATCCCTAGCAGGTAGCTATCTAGCCTCTTTTTGAAGATGTCCAGAAAAGGAGACCCCATCGCCACTCTAGGCAATTGGCTTCATTGCTGAACCACTCTTACTGTCAAGAAGTTTCTTCTAATGTTTAATTGAAATCTACCCTCTTGTAACTGAAAAGTGTTAGATCTAGTTTTACCTTCTGGGGCAGCAGAGAACAGGCCTTTCCCTTCCATTCTGTGACAACCCTTTACATATTTAAAGAGTGTGATCATGTCACCTTCAGTCTTCTCTTTACCAAGCAGAACATGCCCAGATTCTCCAACCTTTCCTCACATCTTATCATTTTTGTTGCCCTTCTCTGAACCTGCTCCAACTTGTCTATATTCATCTTAAAATGAGGCACCTGGATCTGAAAACGGTATTCCAGACAAGGCCTGACCAGCGTAGAATTTATTTTCCTCAACTTGGAAAGTGTACTTATATTAATGTGGGCTAAGATAGCATAATGAACTGAACATTGCTTGCTCATGTTCAGTTCATTATCAACAATAACCCCAAGGTCTTTTTCACATGTAGTACTGTTGTGCCACATGTGCCCCATCTGATACTTGTGCATTTGGTTTTTGTAGCCTAAATTTAGAAGTTTGCATTTGTCTCTATTGAATTTCATTTTATTAATTTCTGCCCAGTTTTCTAGTTTATCAAGGTCCTTTTCAATTCCAATTTTATATTCCAATATGTTAGCCGCCCCTCCCAGTTCTCAGTCATCTGCAAACTTCATAAGGATTCCCTCCATCCTGTCATCTAAGTCCCTGATAAAAGTATTGAAGAGGCATGGCTCTAGGATAGAACCCTGAGGCACTCCGCTCAAGACCTCTTTCCAGTTTGAAGTGTAGCCATTGATCATGTCTCTTTGAGCTTGGTTTCCCAACCAGTTATGGATCCATCTGACAATCTTCCCATCTATTATACATTTAACCAGTTTGCTAATCAAGATATTATCAACTGCCAATCAGCTGCTTTGCTGGAATCCGGATAAATGACATCCACAGAGTCCTTACCATATATTAAACAAGTGACTTCATCAAAATGATGTAAGATTACTTTGGTAGGATTTGTTCTTGACAAACCCATGCTGGCTCTTATTGATCACTGCATTGTCATCAAGACACTTGCAGAAAGACTCCTGTATAATCCATTCTGATATTTTTCTTGCTATTGAAATCAGACTGACTGACGTGTAATTTCCCAAATAATCTTTTTTTGCCTTTTTTGAAGAGAGGGACACCGTTTGCCCTTCTCCATTCCTCTGGCACCTGACCTAAATCCTATATAAGCAAGTTCCTTCAATAAATTTCATATGGCCCTGCATGTTTGAACTCGCTTACATTAACTAGGTGACTCCTGACTTATTAACCCTTATCAAACTTGGTTTGCAATCTGGATTGCTTACAAAGGTCTCAGCTGGTGCATGGAAGCATACAGCCCTCTGTCTGAGAGAAGAAATAAAGCAAAACAGCTATTGAGTAGTTCTTCCTTTCTGTTGTGACCTGAAATCCTTCCTGAGACCCACCAAATCCTTGGTCATTCTCTTGCTTTGAACATTTTTGAACCTTCCCCACTCCTTGAGGCTTCCTGCTTTCAGCTTCAGCTCATTCTAAGCTTTAGCTTTCCTTACACTATTTCTGCAAGTGTGGGTTGCAAATCTGTACTCTTCCTTGATGATTCATCCTTCATTAAAATCTTTATACATGGTCTTTTCTTCCTCATCATGTTTACTGTGCTTTTTCATGTTGGCTTTTTCAGATGTTTCCTATTTTTCTTCTTCCATGGACTTGTTTGTGATTGTGCTTTTAGCAATTCCTTCTTCATGTGATCCCATCCATCATGGATGTGTTTTTCCTTTAGCTGCTCTAGCCTTGAGATCTCCCTGTATTTCCCTAAGCTTGATGAAATCAGCTTTCCTGTAATCCAAGGTTCATATTTGACCATAGTTTCCTTTGTCCTGTTCCACAGTCACAAATTCTAGCATTATATGATCACTCCTCTAAAGTACCAACTAATTTGAATCCAGTGACCACCTCCTCCCTGTGGGATAAGGTCAAGAACAGGAGTGCTGATACCCTTGTTCCCTCCTCTACCTTTGAAAGAAGAGATTATCTGCTGGGCACATCAGGTTTGGGAGCTAAAATCTCAGGGCCTGGGATAATTTTGGCTGTGGCAATCCTAGTTGGGTTTTGTTGTCTTTTATTGTTTCAGCAGGCTGCTTGTTGGAGGAAGAGCTTTCAAGACTTTTCATACTGAAGAAAACTCAATAATCTGCACTGTCCTTGGTGAGCATATTCAAGTCTACATTCATACTTTGTTCTTCTTATCTGTCATCAAGTTGGCTTTGACTTGTGGTGACCCTTGGAATGAAAGACCCCAAGTCACACTGTCATCAACTGCCCCACTCCAGATCTCACATATTCAGGGCTGTGGCATCCTTGACTGAGTCTATCCATCTGCAATGCAATCTTCTTCTTTTCTGCATTCTACCTTACCAGGCATTATTGTCTTTTTGAGTGAGTCACATCTTTTCATGAATTGTCCATAATATCAGAATATCAGTTTAGCCATCTTTGCTTCCACTTCACATTCTAAAGTTGTGGGTTCATCTTCAAATGAGTCTGACTGAGGCAGCAACGCAAAGGGACTTTTCATCCAGTGCTATTTATCCTAGGGGCAAATGCAGCAGTACATTTCTGAAACAGTTTCTTCCCAGAAAATCCATCCAGTTAATACTTTGACAGATGTTTGTATTTCACACGTATCTTTAAAATTATATATCCATTATATGAATATTGTCTGATTCACAGGCAGTCTGGCTCTGCTAAAACTCTTACGTATACAGGTGAATTATTTTGAAGCATTCCACATAGAGATTCACTGTGGACCAAGTGAACATTTCTGCTTTGCCAGCCAAAGCACAGCTGATTTGTAATGTTCAAGGGCTACATTTGACACGTTTAGTAGTATATTATTGTCACCCTTGTACCTTCAATATTTTAGTGGAGATTACATGAAATTGAATTCCTTTTCATTTCACCCTGATGCTTTCCTTCTCTCTTCTCTCTCTCCCTGCTTGCCCATTTTTCCAAAGGCAGTATCCCCTTAATAGTTCTGCCTTACTGCACCTTTAACAGTCGTGTAGAAGAAAGAATTTCAGCAGGTTTTAGTTGCACGCCAAACTTCCTGATCTTTCTTCTCCACATCAGTTAAAGGTGGAGGGACCCTCTTTTCTTTTCTATTTGGCCACCTTATGCTTTCCACCCAGTTCTGATTTTCTTTTGATATTATTGCATATTCTGAGATTGATATAAAATGGATTGTGTAGTTGCTGGAGCAAATGAAGCAGAAATATGGAAAGAAGCACAAGGGTAGCAAGAATTTAAGAATGCAGTTTTGGAGAAAATTTTGTGGCACCTGAAAGTCTAATCAGTTTCATCTAGTGAAACGCAGTGTCCGTGAACACTAAGGCATAAGATATTAGATTAATCCTTCAGGTGCTACAAGATCCTCTCTTTTATTTTATCTTTGATACTTACCCCCAGGAACACTTTTTCTTCGTATTAGTTTCACCTAGTTTATAACATTTATACAATGTTTTATCAATTGACTTTCAAACCTGAGAAAGCAACCAGATGATAGCAATGGAATCACAAACTGCTAAACCAAAGCTAAAATAGCATAAAATGAAATCACAAATACAAACAGCCAAATTCCACAGATAAAACAACAGTTGGACAATAAAACAAACCCACTAGTCATGGGGATAAAGCAAATGGAAAGGTCTTCACATGGCACTGAAAAAAATAAGAAAGAGAATGTCACAGAAAAGTCTTTGGGGAGAGCATTTCACACAAAGGCCAAGACTAGTATGAAAGGCTCTTGCTCTAGTACATGTCTGCCTCACTTTTGAAATTGTAGGGATTTGGAATTTGCATAATATGGGATTGTTTCATAACACTGGGACAGATTTACATATGATCTGTACTGCCTTTTCCCATTTCAACCTGCATGCAATTTTAGTGAGACCCTTTGATGTATGCCCCACCACTAAGGCCCTTTTCTCACCTTACCTTTTCCCGGTGCTGGGCAGCAGGGCTCGTGCAGGAAGACTTCATAGGAACACTCTCGCATCCCTCCTGCTTGGGCTCCGCAGCTGCTTCCTGGTCATGTGAGCACCCGCCTCTTCTGTTCGCAGTAAAGCCTGGGACCTCCCGGCCCAGCTTCCAAGGCTCCACACACAAGGTAAGTGCATGTGGGGCCCTGGAGTGGTGCACAACAGTGCAGTATTTTCGGCTTTGAGCCGAAAATGAAAAAATGCACGCACATCAGGCTCTTGAGCGTCATGCGAATATGAGTGCATTGTGTGGACCACTCCTCACATTTACACGATGCTCAAGGGGCCCTTTTGCTTCAGAAATGCAGTGCGAAAAGGGCCTAAGAGAGACTAGGCTGATGGGTACACAAGAGAGGGCTTTTTCTGTAACATCACCCTGATTATGGATTTCTGGAATCATACTAAAGATGCAAATCATATTTGCAAATTTTCTTCTCTCTACTGTGAGAATGGGGGTCACTACAGATTGACATGCTCCATCCAAAAACCGTCATTGAATATAGGATTTTTCATCCTTCTAAGAAAATGACAAGATTAAAAGGGAGGGGTGAATGTATTTCTCTTTCAGTGGTTTTCGTATATAAAAAAAGCACTGATTCTGTGGAAAAAAAAGAATCACAATGCATTTTACACAACATGTAGCGTCATTAGTGTAAAACTGATGATTTTTGGTTTTGGTTTTTGGTTTGATTTTCTTTGCAAAGCAGTTCCCAAATGTGAAAAATCACTTAGAAAGCTGTAAAAGCTTTCAGAATATTGCCTCATGGGGAAAAAAAAGATTTGAACTTCTTCATTGTTTTTGCAATTTTTTAAAAAAAAGTCAGAAACATATCACTTTTTAAAAACCTTTAAAACTTTAAATAGTAAAAATTATACAGTACATTAATAGATTTAAATATTGTTTCAGATTATTTTTGTTGTTAACTTTTGTTTGTTGTGATTTAATTATATTATTGTATTGTCATTTGAAAATATACAGTGTGCCCTTCAAATATGTGGGGGTTCTATTCCTGGAACATCTGCATACAACAAACATCTTGAATGCTCTATCTCATTATCATCAATGGACACAATGAGCATACTCCCATGATGGTGTGGGCATACATATGTTTCATCCACTGATAATAATGGGACACAACAAGGCTTTGTGCAACCTTGCATTCATGTGTGTAGAGGTTACACCAGCAGAGGACGCACTATATATCTCTTGGAAGGACAACGTGGGCAGAAAGTGAGTTGTAAACAGTAGAACTATTGCTGCTGACAGTGACAACAATAACATAAGACTAGGCAGTCCAGGATAGAGCCATGCTGCTGTACCAGAGCGTATCTAACAGAAGCAGCACCTAGGCAAGTGTGGGAGTCATGCCTCTACCTCTGGGGCTGCTTCCTTCTCCTCCTCTGTCACTTGCAGCCCTGTTTCTTTTGCTCTCCTAGCACTGATGCTCAGGGCATATGCCCTACTTGTCCCACCCTAGATATGTCTTTGTGCTGTACACACAGAGAGAGAAATATTCTATAAGTTCTGGCATCATAAGGATATAAATGCATCTGGTAACCGCTTTACTTCTGCAGAATATCTAAAGATTATGGCTGGCACTCAGTATCCCAGGTAGAGATGTATAAACTAGAGTTACCTAAAATTACACATCTATTACTACTCTGTATTCATGATCTATTGCCCCAGTCATAACTCCCCCAACCCAGCTTTACTGGACATGAGCCACACTGAGAGAAGAAGACCTGTTCTGCTGGCAATTGGGGTATGGGTAGACGATGTATCCAATCCCTTCCCACTAGCAAGCAAGGCTACAACAGTTAGAAGCAGGACCTCTGTAGCAATTCCTTGTCACAGCCTTGGTTGGTGGTGGGTGGGAATTGGAAATGCCATCCATCTCCAGGTTGATTGCCAGAAGAATGCCCCCCCTTCTCTCATTTCAGCTGATACCTGTTAAAGTAGGCTTGCAGAGGTTCCCCAGGAGATGCCACTTAGTTACACATATAAAATAAAGTAGGTGATGTAGAATTCTGGCTATAGCTGTTATAATGTAGTTTTTACCTGAAAATTTGAAGGCCCACTTAAGTATGTCTATTAGCGTGTTAAATGGAGATGACTGAGAGTGGTGGCATGGTGAAGCAGCTTGGTATTTGAAAAATCTTTCCATAATTTATTTTCAGAGAGGAATTAATAAAGCTTAAAAAGGGTGGTTGTACTTAAAAAAAAAAGCCCTGCTTCATTTCTTCAATTGATACTGATGGTCCCACCACCAGTTCCTAGAAATATCTTTACTCCATGAAATAAGATTGTCTTTGACATCACAGCAAGCTCAGCATCAGTCTTTTCTGAATATGAAATAAATTTGTAAGTAACAACAGTGACACAGCCTGTATCAAGCTGACTTTCTTATGTCAATGAGTACTAGGTATAAATGATAACAAAATATTACAGGGCAAAGCACTCCTCCAGTCCCTCCCATCTGTCTTTTTCTATTCTCAACAGTATCCAGAATGACTTGGAAATGATGTAACTACAAACATTTTTTTCAGCCATCTCTGCCTATAATTATGTGTAGCATGTTTTTAAAAAAAAAAAGTGCAGAGAGACACCACTATGAATCATATCTCTTTGGTCAATGGGTATTATGTCAAAGGGGACTTAGAAACACAGAAGCATAGAACTGCAGAGTTGCAAGAGATCAAAAGAACCACTTAACTAACCCTCGGCCACTGCAAGAATCCACAGCAGGAATCCATCACAGGTGGTCATCCAGCCTGTATAAAAAGCTCCAAAAAAGAAAAAGAAAAAAAGAGAGTACCTCCCTTTCAGATGTGGCTTGTTCTACTTCAAACAACTCTTGTCATCAAGACAGTATTTCTAATGTTTAGTCAGTTTAGTTATAATTTGACTCTATCCATTTGGAAAAGCAGAAACAATTTGGTTCCATTGTTACCCCAAAATGTAGGAGTCCACCTGCAATGCCAGTTCCTCTGTAAAACAGTGGAGAATTATTAGCTCAAATAGGAAGCCTGAAAAAGTGGAGGTAATCTTACAAGATCTTTTATACCTATGTTTAGCAGTACTTCTGCAGGGAAGAACCGGTCAGAGAACCAAAAGTAAGCTTAACCTGTTTTATTGAGGGAATCACACACACAAGATCCAAGTAGTAATGCAATCACATAAGGCTAACTGAAGGAAAAAGGAGGAAAGTTTTGGATAGTGAGATTTCAGGGCAAAGTGGGTGATACTTACCAGTCCAGAAGAGCAGCGAAGAAGTAGCGATGTGGCTTAGACTCACATCTAAAGACAGTACACAATCAGGAATCAGAGCAGCAGAGTGATGACCAGCAATTGGTGTACTGTGAGTTGAATGGCCAAAATCTGGGGTTTATATACCCTATTTCTGCCTGGAGAGCAAGGGTGTTAATTGCAGAGAGGACAATGAGGTCTGAAATGGGATAATGGTCTTAGCATTAGGTGACAAGATACTAATGGTTCTCCTGATAGCAAAATACTTGTCAAACAGGTTTGAGGACAAAGGAAAGGTTTGCTTGGTCCAAGGAAAAGGAGCTAAGACAGTCAGTGGTCTTCTGGGAATCTTCCAGATGCTGTTGTCTAAAACAGTAGAGTCGTTAGAGCTAACTGCAAGCCTAATACCTCTGGAGTTTCCTGGTGATTTCCTGACTATGACCTGCCTATGCCTGGAGGATTCTTCTGACCTAATTTGCACTGCAGGTATTCAGCCAGTCTTTTCCTATTATCCAGCCTGGCCATACAGCCATATCAGGTTATATTTTATATTTGTGCTAATTTATACAATTTGCCAATTAAACCATATCCAGCTGTGAGAGTGTATGGCCTTGTAATACCATCTTCCACAATATACTTCTTAAGATGCCTAATTAGTTATGGTCATCTTGAATCCTGATTTTTTTCTTCTGATGAATTAGTTACCTCTGTCCTCTGTTTAGTGTCACCTGCTGTTTTGATAAGTGTACCTTTTATTCCTACATCTAGGTCATTATAGATAGTGAGCAACAGTGGGTGCAGTGCATGCACTGGGACAGTTCCTAGAAGCATCCCACCTGTTGTTCTTCTCCAAGATGATGTGTCAACCACTATTTGGGTTTGAGCCACCATCCAGCTACAAACCCACCTAATGTTAGATGGATTTCTAGTTGGATGGGGTGTTACCCTGATTTCTGGGGTCCCTTGGGAGATACCTCAATGCGCTCCACATGATGGGGAATGGAAACTAGCTAGAGCACAAGCAATAGCAATGCGAGAGGTAAGATAACCTAGCGGGGTCTTTTACCAAGTTTTTACAGGGTCAGACTAAGCTAAAAACCAAACAAGAATGTCCAATAAATTATTTGCCAATAAATGTCCAATAAATCATGCAGCAACACACTCACTCACACACTCACTCACTCAAGACCAATTAAGAAGTAAAAGAGAGGAAACTGCATAGGGGAATATTGAAGGGGCTGTAGCTGGAGTAATACTGCACCTTTCCCTGAAGTCCTTGGCCTGGGAAAACATCAGAATGGGGCTCAGCACCGAGAGGGCTGAGGGGATTACTCAACGTACAGAGAAACAGTCTGCTGGGATGACCGAGAGTGATCCAAAGAAACTCTCAAAAACTGGGACTATTTGTAGGGGAAAAAGTACCTGGTGGGCTAATCCTTTCTCAGGGAGAACAATGGCTGTTGCAATGAGAAAGAAGCTCCATAATTGAAACTTCCTTTGTGTGATGAGATTACAAGGTGTTGCCAAAGTCTCAGGATCTTCAGCTGCATTTGGTTGTGGTGTGAATTCATGTAAATGGTCCCCACGTGATAGGATATTTGATCTACTTGGGGCAAACATGCTAATCCCCTCAAGTCAGCGTCTCGGGGCTGAGGACTGTTTGTTTATTGTGGGTTTGCACAGCTTGAGGTCTCCCGGGGCTACGTGATTGGGGATTTTACTGGCCTGACCTGGTTTTCAATTGTTTGACCATTGCTGTCTATGTGCCCATCCGGGTGACCTCTCAGGTACATTGAATCATATTTTAATATCAAAATTATAGACCCTGGGATAGGGTTTTTCCAGTGGAGTAACAGGGGGACCATCTAACAGTAACACCATCTAGCCTAAGTTTTACCAGCTTTCCTTCAGAGATTTCATGAGGGATCTTGCCAAAAGCCCTACTGAACCCAACATGCACTACATCTACAACATTCCTCTCTTCTACAAAACTTGTAACTTGTCAGAAAAAAGAAACTTGATTAGTCTTACATGACTAGTTTTTGAGTAACATTGCTGTCTGTTAGTGATCATATCACTTTTTTTCTAAATATTCTAAATATTTCTAAATATTCTGTTCTAGAACCTTTTTTCATGCCAAGCTGACTAGTAAGTAGTTGACCAGATTCTCATATTTCCCTGTCTTTGAAGTTGGAGACAGTACTTCTCCTTCTTCAGTCACAGGCCCCTTATCTGTTCTTCAGAAATTCTGAGAGACAGAGGGTCTGCACTTACATCCAAAGTTTCTTGGATAAAGTTCATCTGGCCCTGAAGACTTGAACTAATTTAAAGTAACTAGGTGTTCCTGTACCACCTGTTCACCTATTTTGGGCTTCAACCTGTTCACTACATCATTTATTCTATTTTCTATTTTTTTGCAAAGTTGAGCACTGCTTTCCTTTTGAAATAAAGTACATACTGAATTGTACTTTCTTTCTGTTAGCCATGTGCATTTTGCTGTCTTTTCTATGCAACAGACCTACCAATTTCTTCTGATTTCTCTTCTTCTGAGCATTGCCCCAAGTCCCTTTTTTACTATTTTTAATCTGTCTTGGAAGTCTGATTTTATTAAGAGCTTTAGCCCTTATAACCATCTCTTCACAAAAAGGGGCTATTCATTTGTACTCTGTCTTGGTGATTTGCCCTTTCTTTCATATAAGTTGTTGATGCTACCACTGCTGTTATGTGTTTTCAGGTTGACTCTTATTTATGGCAACCCTCTCATGAGGCTTCCTTGGCAAGATATACTCCAAAGGGATTTGCCCTTGCCTGTCTCCAAGGCTGACAAAAATATAATTTGTTCAAGATCACCCAATGGTTTTCCACTACTGGATGCCAAGTCAAACCCTCTTTTTCCCAGAGTCTTAATCCACCATTCAAATTACTATACCACACTGACTTTTTAAATTTTAGCTCCATAGGCATCCACCCTTTAGATGCCTCCCATTTTTTTTTCTTATTAGAGGTGCTTGCAGTTACGCCTTCAGTATCTTACTTTTAGGAAACTCATCCCCATCATAAATTCTTTGAGTATTTCTACCCTTGGGATCTCACCTAGTATTTTCTTAAGCTTATCAAAACTTATTCTACTTTCAACATCCTGTGGAATTCTGGAGTTTGTCATTTACTGAGGCCCAAGAGCTCTTTGGCTGAGAATTCTAAATGCCCCTCCCAAAATTGCAACCCCCAGAATTCCACAGGATGTTGCAAGTGAAATAATAGCGCTATAACAGTGTAGTGTGAAAATGGCCTTAAAGTTGAGATTATGTGTTTCAGTATGAAAGGGAAGATGGCGATGAGGCAGCAACTGCTGTAAAGAGTTGTTCCAAGTTTGCTACTTCTTCTTTTCTTTTTTTACATTATATATCATTTTAAATACCAGCTCATTCTATTTTATATCCACTCCTTCAATGTGATGATTTTGTACAATGTGTTTCAGTACATTCCCTTGCCTCTCTATAATGTATGCCAGAGCATGTAGTCACTTCCATGTAGGGTTCTCACTGCTTCTGCTTCAACGGCCAGTTTTCCCTTGTTGATTAGAATTAGGCAATTCTCCCATTGGAAGTAAGCAATTCTCCCATTGCTTCTACCACTTTGTGGAGAATGAAATTGTCAACAAGACAAGTGTGGAATTTTTTGAACCTTATATTTTTGGCAGAGTTTGACTTCCAACAAAGTAGCTGAAGTTGCCCATTACTACTATCTCTCTCTCTTTTTTTAATGTTTGGTAATCTGTTTTACAAAGTCATCATCCAAGTTTTAAGACAGACTTGGAGGTCTGTAGGAGACTCCCATGATGATGTCTCTGATCTTTCTCTCTCCTCTAGTGTTTACCCAAACACTTCTAAATTATCTTTCATGGTTCAAAGTCATGCATCTCTTCACAGGTTTATGCATCTTTGACAGGCCACATAATTTCTCCTCCCTTCTTGTCAATCTATTCTGCTGTTTAATAGAATACCCCCCAATATTCCTCCGTTACTATATTCCAGTTATGAATTTCAGAATTTCAGGTTTTAGCAATGCCTACTAAACCATATTTGTTGTCCAGCATTAAAGTTCATCTTGTTTATTTCATTTGCCCTGGTCATTAGTGGAGATACATCTAAAAGAGTGGATCTTCCCCTCCAGCTTTTCTATCCATAGGTGGATTCAGATACTGCCACCTCAGTTTCCTCTTCATTCTTGATTCTATTATTCCTTTCTTCTCTGAAATGCTGTCTTTCTCTAAAATACTGTTTGATAGTTTGCACTAAACATTTGGATTTGATTTTTAAAGACATCGTGGTAAAAAGCAGTTTATTCATCAATGAGAGGTATCATTGCTTTTTTCCTAACATTATACATAAAAGGCGTAAAGCGTGTCCTTAGCTATGATTTCAGATTGATGACATTTACTGAGATTGTAAAAGGAGGAAAGCAGCTAAGGTCAAGTCAGTGAGAGGTTCAATTTAAACCCCTTACAATTAAATTGCTTAATAAGAATCATGTTAAACACCAAAGAGTTCATGCCATAAAGCCAAGAAATAATCCATAACATTCCAAGTTAATAGAGAGAAAAGAAGGACAAATTAATCCAATTGCCTGGTTTTTTTTACAGCTATTCCAGGGGAAAGTACATTTCTTTACAATCAACATTCAGCACATTTACCTAATTAATGCAATTTGATACAATGAAACAAATTCATGATGCCATTAACTGAGTGAGTTGTGTTTAATGAAGTTGGGTTCTCTATGAAACATTAACTGCTGCAGTAAATCATTTTCTTTGGCCTGAAATAAATATGTATTTGCCACCACACACACTTATTCTGGATGCTTGGGTGATAAAAAGCTTATCATCATAACCATCATGTCTTGGTAACTCAACATAAATTAACATTTTTGATCCACGTAATCATTACATAGAGGCTGTTAGGATTCTGATAGCAGCCTGGGACAGTTGAATAGTCTCCTTGGCAGGCAAAATGATCAAAGTCTCCGGCTGATGGGCCACTGTCAAATATGAAATAGATATAACTGTCACTGCTATGTTATCAGTTTTATTCAGCTCTGTATTTTGCTGGGTGATAAACAACCTCTCTTCATATGTCTACATGCAGAAATAACTTCAGCAAACAATCTTCATTTATAATTTCATAATATCTAGAGCATGATAAGGGCCATTTCCTCACTACACTCTTATAGCGTGTTTATTTCACTTTCAACATCCTATGAAATCCTGGGGTTTGCAGTTTAGGGAGGGGCTGTCCAGCCCCTCCCTAAACTGCAAACCCCAGGATTCCATAGGATGCTGAAAGTGGAATAATCATGCTATAAGAGTGTAGTGCAGAAATGGTCAAGGTTGCTTTTTTTGCAGCATCTGGCCATCCTGGCTGGAAAATTCCAGCAGCCGTATTATAGAATCTATCTTGTCCAGGCTCCGGATATACTCTTAAAAAGATCATTAAAAGGCTACAAAATGGCAGAAGCCCCTCCAACCTAGTCTCAGTATCTTTTCATTGAATTCAGTCAGAGTTCATATTGGACTGACCTGGAAAATAAGATGAGAAACACCAATCATTTCCAATGTGTGTCTTCAACCCTCATGCACAAATATTTCAGCAAACACTCATGCATACGTCCTCACCTTCTCTCATACACATACACATCAGCACATACACAAAGGCCAACAACATTGTCTCTGCTGCCACATGTTCTGCCAACTAGGAAGCTGCTTAGAAACATGGCATGCAGAAAACGCTTACTCAGTTTTCCAGATAAACTGCAGTCCCACTGGGCTGCCAAGAACATGCTGGACAAAATTCACATGTGCACACATACACACACACGACTTTGTTTTTTCCTGCCCATAATGAGAGGGAAAGAGTGATCTTAGCAGTTGGGAGCATATATGGATATTCCCCTGCCCTTGCTCAATGATCCTGACTGAAGCTGCTGTCCTAGCACTTTTAATACCAGTACCAGAATAGTGGTATTCTCCACAGCCATCCAGCCAATCAGGTGCCCTGTAAGGAAAGGTGGAGGAGGGCATTGGGGGCATACTGCAGCAACAGGATCCCAGCCAATGTGCCTACAGTTTTATTTGCATAGCCTGGAATGACCTAGGAGCAAAGTCTTTTCACACCACATTGTTGTTGTGTGCTTTCAAATTGTTTCCAACATATGATGAACCTATCATGGGGTTTCCTGGGGCTGAGAGTGTGTGATGTGCTCAGCTCACCCCATAGGTTTTCATGGCCAAGCAGGGAACTGAGATCTGAGATCTCCAAGGTTGTAGTTCAACACTGAAACCACTAAACCACACTGGCTCTCCACATTAATGGGTTTGCTCCAGGAGGAATGAATGTCCTCTGTCACTCAAAGGGTTCAATCAGGGCTAATCTGGATTTTTAGCTTCATATTCATGAGCCACAAGAAGTGCATTTGATAGGAGATAGCCTTGGTGTCTTTCTCTATAATGTCCTACTGGTTGCAGTTCCTGGAGTGCCTTAGGAATGATAAGCTATCACATCATTCCCAAAGCATTTCAGAAACTAGAACCAGTTGGATACAAAGGCAAATACTGGAAAACATTTGGTCACTTCATAAGTAGTAGCAACCAATCCTCCAAAACATTTCAGTGAGACTCTTTCTTCCTAAGAAATCAGCGGAAAAGTAGACTCCAATTTTTTTCAGGAGGGAAGTACACTGGGGAAATGGGGATGCTGGTATTTCAGTGCAGCCTTAAATTACATAAACAACAGCTGTCAAAGAAGGTAGATGTGCTAGAAGGTGCGACTTATGTACTTTGCTTACCCACAATGGGAGTAATGAGATCAGACACAAGAGATTGGGTTGAATATAGGCCACTGTATTGACCTATTAACTTATTTAACTAGTTTACATTTTGTGAGAAGCAACAGGGGAGAGCAACCTGGTGAGGAAGCAACTGAGGCAGGGAGTCTGCAGAAGAACCTCAGCTTCCTCTGGGTGAACACCAAAGCCCTGAGGAGAACACAATGCCTGAGTTGTTCCCCTGCTGGCCCTGCAATGGAAGGCAAACCCAGAAGATCCTTCCCTAAAGTCCCGTGACTTAAAGTGAGGTCAGAGCCCCTGAACCAGCCCTAAGGGTAATCTCATCCCTTACCGCCGTGATCCCGTGACCTAAAGGAACAGATCCAGAGGCCATCCCTTTATCAAATAGATGCCATAAGCGTTCACTGTAATCTTACTTTTGTCCCCCAACTACCTGCCACAGGACTACCTATTTATAGATCCACTTTGAGTAATTGCCACTTCCCTAAGATACAGTGTAGGGTAGGTGAAAACCCAGTAGAAAAGGTGGAAAAATTCCTACCTGGCATAGAAGCAATCAGCAATGTTCATACTTCAGAACTGGAGGGTAAGTGGATCTATCACCAGATTCAAGAAAAGGAGAGGTGGCAGATGAAGCCTAATAAACCCTCTGCCCCCTCCCATGCTTGACACTGTGGCAACCTTAAATCAGACCCCCTGCCCCTTGGGCCCAGCAAATTGGGTTTGTCCCTGCAGCACTGCACACCAAGGTTCTGGAGTCAACTTTGGTTTAGACACAAATCTGGGCCCACAGTGACCTAACAATATACCATGATTTGTGATCCCAATTATTATCTTGAACAGAGTGGTTCAGACAAATGCATTTGCCCTGGTGGCGCAGTGGTTAAATGCTAGTACTGCAACCACAAGGTTGTGAGTTCGATCCTTCCCAGCTCCAAGGTTGACTCAGCCTTCCATCCTTCCACAGGTCGGTAAAATGAGTACCCAGCTTGTTGGGGGCAATTAACTAAAATACATTGTAAACCGCTTAGATAACACTCAGTTGATAAGCGGTATAGAAACAAATGCTATTGCTATATTATTGCTATTTTCTATATATGATTTTTTTTTAAGAAACACTATTGCATACACTTGCTATCATTACTCACTGATAACTCTGTAAACACAAATAACACCATTCTCCTACTATTATTAAACAACTTCCTTTCAAGTTTTATTCTTGCTTTGGTTTAGTTTAGATAAGCACAGGATAATAACTTCAATGAAATTTAGTTTGGACAAGCACAGGATAATAATTTCAATGAGATTTAGTTTTGATAAACACAGGATAATAACTTTAGCAATAAGAAAGAGGCAAACATTAAAGTGAACACTAAAACTCATATATTGGGCTTGAACACACTATTTGTAATAGAAACAGCAGACTCAGTCAGATTGATCAAACATGTTCTATTTATATCAGAATATGTTGGAGGCAGTAAGCAAGCAGCAATTCATGCTTCTAGTGTTAATTCAATACATCTTGACCTTAGGTGTAAATGTGAAAAGAATTCAGTTGTTGTTCATTGCCATCAAGTTGACTACAACTTATGGTGGCCCTATGCATGAGAGATTTGCAAGTCACCCTGTCATCAATAGCTCTTCTTAGATCTTGCAGATTCAGGGACATGGCTTCCTTGGTTGAGTCCATCCATCTGTAATATGGTCTTTTTCTTCTCCCTTCTCCCTTCCCAAGCATTATTGTCGTTCTTAGTGATATGGCCAAAGTACAATGGTCTCAGTTTTGTTATCTTGGCTTCTAGGCTTGATTTGCTCTAGGACCCTTTTGTTGGTCTTACTAGCAGTCCAGGGTATCCACAGAACTGTTCTCCAGTACCAGGTTTCAAATTAGTTGATTTTTTTTCCTGTCACCTCTCTTCACTGTCCAGCTTTCACAACCATACATAGGAACTAGAAATATGATGGCATGGACAATCCGTATCATTACACTTCAGGATCTTGTCTAGTTCCTTCATAGCTGAAGGTTTCCAAGTTTTCTTGAAAGTTGGCAAATCCCATCTGCATGGTATTTTTTTTTTCCTGACTTAAATGTCTTTAAAATTGCTTTCAAAGATTTTTGTTCCCTTTCTAGTAATATACCTTTCAGGATCCCAATGCAATTTATTTGATGACTACTCTCCTATTAACACAATAATGGCAACTATGGTGTGTTCCAGTGGGCACTGAGCCATGTAAACTTTTTTATCTCTAGTATCCTGGTTTGGGAGCTGATGAGGATCTTGGATATTTCAAGTTCAGTTATAGAATAAGATTAAGTAGTATACAGATATTAAGAGTGAGGAGAGGCTTATCCATAGCTGTTACTTCTCAGACAACGGGCTGAAAGAAAAAGACACAGTGCATGAGGGGAGAAAGGTGGACCCAAGGAGTTTGGAAGTAGATTAAGGAATGGAGAAAGGGAAGAAACAACAGGAAGGAGGGGAAGGAAGGTGAAAGAAGAAGGCAGGCTGATGCAATGGAGAAACAAAGAGGCTGTGTTGCTGGGCCTAAAGAGAAGAGAGGAATAGCTGGAATGAAAGAAAACTGAGAGGTTTATACAAGGGCCATTTCTGTACTAGACTATTATAGTGCTATTATTCCACTTTCAACATCCTGTAGAATTCTGGGGTTTGTAGTTTCCTGAGGCCAAAGAGTTCTCTGATTGAGAATTCTAAATGCCCCTCTCTAAACTGCAAACCCCAGGATTCCACAGGATGTTGAAATTGCAATAATAAGACTATAACAATGTAGGACGGAAATGGCCAAGAACTGGAAGACAGAGTGAGCAGTACATGGAAAACATGTAAGTAAGGAAGATGAAAAGACTATTTGGGCAGGTATTTGGCAATACTGTAGACTGCGCTTCTTCACCAGCTTAGGAATTTTAACTATGCTATCTTTAGATTTATGTGGTAGAATGTAATTTTTCAAGACTCTGCTACAACAGGATTTAGTTCCATCAAGATGCAGCTAAACAACCTGCATTTCTCAAGATCCTACTATCATCTTTCAGATGCAGTTCTTTCCTAATTTTTTTCTCAAAAGAAGCAAATAATAATTTTAGCCAATTCTTTTTTCTTGCCGCGAGAAAGTCTTTTCACAGTTCAGAACTTATTTTCCACAAAATTTGCACATGGTGTTTTTTGCTTTCTGCATAAACCATCAGATGCAACTTTTGTATTAAATAAATCTTGAAATGCAAAGATTCTTGCCAGTCCAAGATGAATCTCAGCTTTTCTTGACTCTCAAGAGACATATTTTTCAAATATTTTTTAATATTCGCTTGATCCCTATGTTAATGTCCTACAGCCTTAAACAAGTGAATAGTTATGTAGAGATAGTAACTCACTTATTCCCATTTACCTCAGGTGTGAAGAAGGGAGTTTCTGGCCCCATCTCCTCCACCATCACTTTTCTCATATTGAAAGCAACGGGTCTGAAGAGAAATTCCTGTTTCTGCAGAAAGGAAGATGATGGAAAATCAGAGTTTTTGCTTACATGGAGATTCTCTCAATAAATAAGAACTTCTTCTCTTCAGACCTGTCATTTTCCATATGGGGAAAGCAGCTATGGGAGGAGGCAGTAGGTCCTTCCCAGCTTGTGTATGTACTCAAACCAGGTAAACAACACCTGGATATAGTAATTGTCTTGTGAGTGATCATGGCTCAAATTAAATTAGTGATAAATAGATTGGAATGGACAAAGACTTCATATGCATTTTGTTGCTTTTTTATTTAAAAAGAAAGAAGAAGAAGATTGCGCTCAGGCTCCAGCAGTTTTCAGAACTAGCATAAATTTCTCCCTTTGTATGGGCAAGTAGTTAGGAGGGCTTTGGATCCAAAATCTTCTTTGATCCACACATGCCACTTCCCTGATCAAAATCTCAAAATCTTACTTGATCCACTCATGCCATTTCCCTGATCCTCTCTTGCCAAATCGGACCTTTGGCAGCAAAGGGGTCCTTACAGAACATTCTCTGACGACCAGTCACATAGGGATGTGGAGGCGAGGGGGTGATTTGTCCCAGGTAGCAATGTTTTTTGGGTGTCCTGGCTGGTAGCCATGCCCCCATGTGCCTTGGCCATGTCCCCACACACTGCAGCCGTGCCCCATGCACAGTGACCATGCCCCTTGCGCCATAGCCCTGCCCTCTCCCGCCCCCCACTCTACACACTCCAAGGTCAGCCACTGCTGAGAACATGGATAGAGTACAAGGTCTCATCTCCTCTAAGTGCAGGCTTTTCAGTATATCTCTCTCTGCTCCCAGAGTAGAAAGAAAAGTGTTGCTGTGGCCCTGAGGAAACCTTCCTGGGGGCCATACAATTGCACGTTACGTATTGTGTAACAGAATTTCTAGTGGTAACTTTTTTTTCTGGACAGGTATGATAGAGATTTTTTTTTTATTTTTGTGAACATTAAAAACAGTTATTAAAGTAATCATACTTTTTAGAGAAAAGTTGTATAAAATGGCACAATATTAAACTGGCCAAGAGTCTGCTCACTGTCGACTATAAAGGACCAAGATACCTCAGTTGCATTATAGTTTTATTGCATTGCATACCCACATGGCCAATTAGTGTCCAACATGGAAGACTCCTAGGAATTTTCAACTGAGAAGAAAAAAAAAAGCAGTTTTATAGATGTTCATCAACGTTATTGTTAGAGGTTTGTAATGTGACAACTCTTTCTTTTTCTCAGCCACAAACTGCAGATGGGTGTTGTCTTGGATCCACACCTTGTCTGCCATTAATAGGCTATGGGGGTGCACGCTGGCATCATAGAACTGCAGTAGCAGAGACAGCATATGTGCCTCCTTCCAGAATGACCAAGAAAGTACATATGTTGCTACAGCCTAATGAGTTCCCCTACCTTTGCCCAATTAAAATGCTAATTGGGCAAAGCCTCCAACAGCATTGGCATCATGTAAAAAGAATACACTAGTGAAAAGCACCATCAGGGTCACGGAAAGAGAATATATCCCTGGTAAAATTTTCATTTCTCACACATGCTTGCATATAGCTGCATTTGTAATCTACCTATAACTATAAGTGAAATGAAGAAGCTTTTGACATACCCATGTTGTCCCAAAATGTGGGTGATTCAGCGGTCCACCCTCTATGCCAGTGCCTCTGTGAAATGGTGGGGAATATTAACTCAAAAGAGGAGGCCTGCAAAGGAGGGGTAACCTAGCAGGATCTTTTACACCTGTGTGTACAAGTATTAATGCAGGGATGCCAGCCGGAGATTCAAAAGTAAGTTTTGTTTTATTGCAGGGAATTACACCCACACAAGATCCACACAGTCGCACATTCACACAAAGCTAACTGAAGGAAAAGGGAGGAAAAATTGGATAGCAAGAAGTTAGGGCAAAGTGGGTAATATTACCTATCCTGGCAGAGAAGAGGCAAAATAATGTGGCTCAGACTAAGAGTAGTACAAGAGCGGGAATTGGAACAGCAGAATGACAGTCTGTATCCAGAGTACTACAGACTGTCTGGCTCAGAGTCAGGGTTTAAATACCCTTTTTCTGTACTGAGGGGGAAGGTGTTAATAGCTCTCTGGCAGAGTAGACAGTGGCGTCTGGAATGAGCCAATGGCCTTAGAATTAAGTGACAAAGGACTGATGGGAATTGTGATAGCTTCTCAATGGCTGGGAAGGTGTGGCAATAAAGGGAAAATTTGGCAGGAAGAGGGAGTAGGTTGAAGACAATTGGAAGCAGTTTCAGGTGCTATTGTTTCCAAAGGTTGAGTCATTGGGAGACATTTGCAAGTCCATTATCTTCAGAATTTCCCTCACTGTGACCTGGCCATGCCCTAAGGTCCCATCTGACCTACTTCTGCATTGCACGTGTTTAACCAGTTCACTTTCAACAGCATAGCTTTACAGCCATGTGAAGGTATAATTTACATTTTACACCAATTAAATGATATTTGCCAATTATACCATATCATGGAGCAGAGGTATATGGCCTGATAACACCTGAATCACTCTGTTCTCCAACATGTTATTTTAGATAGTCAAGGGCTGAGTTCCAACTCAGAATGCATTTTTCAGGACTAAGTTGTGCTGAGACCTGGCATAACTGCAAGATAATATACCTCTCTTTTATGTACTTAGTGATCAATATACATGTCTTTTTGAAAAGCGATTTTTGCTCCCCGTTGAATGGATTGTATTACAAACGCTCCAAGAGCAATAGGCTGATAGATGCCCACCATTTATTATTTTATTATTCTGTTAAGAATATGAACAGATTAATAGTATTGGATTTTTAAAAGAGCGTGTTCATGTGTGTGTAAAGATCCAAATTGTCCTGAGTGGTCAGTGACTTTGTTCTGTTTTCTACTATTGCCCCCAAATCCAGATCTGTCAGGTTCTTCCCATGGATTTTGGTTGATGACTTTATGTCAGTAGGGCAGTGAATCTGCTCTAGAATTAGTATGAACTTTAAACTCTACAAAATGGCACCTTTAAAGTTTGCAGTGGAATGGATTCACTGCCTCACTGATATGAAAGTCATCAATCAGATATGAGGGCCATGAGGAAATCTGATGGATTTAGATGGATCTCTGATGCAAGGCTTGGGAATTAATGTAAGGAGTGACAGAGGGCCATATGGTGTTGTTGTTGTTGTTGTTGTTGATGATGATGACGATGATGATGAATGTTGTTGCTATATTTATTATATTTATTTATATCCTGCTTTTTCCCTAAAATTGGGACACAAAGCAGATCACAATCTGGAAGAACAAAACAATTAAAAATATACGAAAGTGACCATTAAAATAGAATTAAACTATTTACAGTATTGAAACAATTCTCAAGTTAAAAAAACCACAAGTAGAAGGATAAAAAGTTCTTACGAACAACTCAGTTAAAACAATACAGCATCTCCTAGCCTGTTTTTTAAAAGCTCTCTATTTTCAGAACCTGTCTGAATAAAAAGGTTTTAGCCTACTGATTAAAAGCTGACAAGGAGAGGGCCATTCTGGCTTCCCTGGGAAGGAAGTCCCAGAGTCTGAGAAGGCCCTCTCTCCCCTCCCCACCATCCATGCTTGTGACGGTGGTGGCACTGAAAGAAGAGCTTCTCCTGATGATCTCAGATCCTAGGCTGGCTCATAGATGGAGATAGTCTGCCAACTAGCCTGAACCAGAGCCATATAGGGATTTATATGTCATAACTAGAACTTTGAACTCTACCTGGAAACAAAATGGCAGCCAGTTGATATGTTTCAACAGTAATGTAGTATGGTTGCTGTAACCTCTCCAGTTACCAGTCGGGCTACAGTTCCTTGGACCAGCTGAAATTTCCAAACACTCTTCAAAGGCCAAGACAAAGAAGAATTCTCAGCTACTTGCCCTGGCTTTTTGTACCATTCCTCTCTCTAAAAGCCATCCCTGCCAGTCCATCACCATTTAGAGGCAAAAGAAGCAAAAGGAAGGAAAGAACCTCAAAGGGAAGAGAAGAGGGGTTTGTGGCTGGCAGAATTAACTTTTAAGGACAGAGGAGAGTGACCTAGATGGGCAGGAGATTTCTCCAAGATAGGCTCTAAAAATCACCCACATCTGTGAAATTGCTTAAGGAGAACTTGGATAGATTTCTAATTAATCCTAAGATAAATATAATAAACCAATCTATGTGCACTGTTCTCTTCTGCCTCTTTTCCTCAGTCAAGGTGGCCAGAATTTCTTTAACCACTCAGATTCACCCATTAGAGTTTTAAGGAATGTCTAACAGCTGATGGTTCTGGAGTAGGAATAGGTAACCTCAGGTTCTGGAGCCAAATCTTGGGATCCAGCTTATTCCTGTGGTATTCCTTAGCGATCCACACATCACTCTCCATGAAGCGTTGTACAATGACAGCTGTGGCTTCCATCTCAGTGGGGCAGTGCTTCTACATTTGAGTTTTATTTCTAAATTTCAAATGACCTATCCAAGATACCAAACAGTGTTGTTGTTGTTATTGTTGGAAGAAATTCTATCATTCTACCCCCCACTCCTTGTTCTAGGACAAATGGGATTTAGATATTATAGCGTTAATTTTTCATTTGCATATAAAAGCCCTCTGGTCTTTCAGCTAAGGTCTCAACCATTGCTCTGTGTTATTTTGAAATGATTGGCTATGGTATTCATACCATGTGACCCAGAATACACCCTGGAGTCAGTCATTGGCTTTCCATAGAAAGTCCATGCCTCTCTCAAACACACACTGTCCCTTTGCAATCTTGTTTCTAGCACCTTCTCTCTGCTATGCTAGCTTTCTCTACTAAGAAATTAGTAAGTTAAGAATGAAGCTACTATCTTCACTAATCCTTTGGTTAGTTAGGAGCTAGTTTCTCCAATGCATATGTATGTAATTGTCAAGTTTATTAGTAAATCTTTTAAGTTTGGAACCTGAAACTGCCTTTCTTGTTTTGCTTTCAAGTCAGTCTCCAGTTCAAGGAAGCCACACAGAGATTGGGACATGCTTTTTCTGCAACTTTGCTAAAAGAAGGCTAATTCCTCATAGCTTTAACTTTTATAGAATTTCCTCAAAGGGCTAATACCCTGGGGAAGTCTAACTCCAAACATTTTTGTGCCTTCAAGTTATTTCTGACTTATGGCAACCTTAAGGTGAACCTTTCTTAGAATTTTCCTGTCAAGATCTGGTCAGAGGGGGCTTGCCTTCCTCAAAGGCTGAGAGAGTGTGACTTGCACAAGGTAATTTGGTGGGTTTCCATGGCCAAATGAAGATTTGAGCTCTGGTCTTCAGAATCATAGTCCAATGCTCAAACCACTACATCACAAACCCTATAGGTCCAGGACAGTGGAAAGCTCCTTTAAACTCCAGAGCAAATTTGTCACCCCACTCAGAGGGAAACTATCAGTTGTGACTGGGTTTGTATGTTTCTTTTTCCTAACTGCTACAGCTTAGTTATTGACAGTAAGAGCTTCAGGCTAAATTATGTGGTCCTACACTTTTATTTGTGGCTGCACCCACCAGTGAATTGGACCAAGACTCTGAGGGCTCTCATTTGTAGTGCCACTGGTAAGTCAAAGCAGAGTTTATGTCACATAACAAACCATTGGACTATGCCCCTGAAAGTTTCACTGAAGCTCAGTGCTAACAATAAGAGCACCAGCCATATGTAACAGACTGGTACAGTTTGCATAAACCTCCTGCTCTTTCTTCTTTCCTAGGACTGCAAAAGCAAACAGCTGGCAGTTAATGAGAGATGGCATGAGGGCTGTGGTGTGGCTTGTTATGCCAAAAGTTGTACCATCATGTGGTTATTTTCAGTATATTTGTTTTCAAAGAATGTAGCTCTTGCCTGACTGAGGAGGACAAAAAGAAGTTCAGACTTTGGCAAAACAAATGTTAGGTGACAAGCAAGCAAGTGAAAGAAGCATTTAAGGACCATATTGCAAAACATGAAGAGGGGAAAAAAGCTTTAAAAAAAGAACTAGGAGAAGCAGGAAACCAGCCAGGAAAGCAATTGAACTGATAGGCAAAGTAGAAGGTGTATTCAAGAGGGATGGGTATAAAACAAAAAAGCTGCATGTATTCTTTGAAGTTTGACTTAAGTGCAAAAGATGCAGGATTGAGGATTGTTTGTTTTTCAGGGAGGATACCTGGAGAATTAAGTCAAACACAGGAAAAGAAATTATGCATGCACCTAATTGATAACAAATCAATCTTTGAATCTTGGTATCTACCATCAAGTCAACTTGGACTTACGGAGACCCTGTTAATAAGAGCTCTCTAAAAGTTCCTGTTATTAGCAGCCCTGCTTAGGGTTTGAAAATCCAGAGCCATGACTTCTTTCATTGTAAACAATCTTTAATGCAATCTGCCTCTTTTCCTACTGCTTTCAATTTTTCCCAGCATTGTCATCTTTTCCCAAAGGCCCTTTCCGCATGAGGCGAGTGAATCGCTCCATGCCGTTACTTACCGGATCTTCTGGGTCCAAAGTAACGCGGACTTTCCCTTAAGCTCTTCTGCAGGGCTCCTCCATTAGTCCAGGGCAAATCAGAGCAGTGCAAGGTCTTTAGATCCGCACTGCTCCAGCTGAAAATGGTGGCTTCCTGTTTCTTCATGGGTCTGGACTGATCGCTGATGCTGGCCATACCCACAGCCTGCCCTCCGCTGATCTCAGACTTGCATTGGTACGAGCCTGTGCATCTGCACTAGTCAGCAGGAACGCAATGGCGCGCTCCAGAAGATTGAAAGACTGGATTTTTCCAGTCTTCACTTAGAGCACTGGAGGACCACTTTGAGGCATTTTGGATTGGACTAAGGTGCGGAACTAAGGTAAGTAGTCTGGACCTAGTCTGATCCAAGGTGCGGACAACCTCCATGCCAGGCCCATTTTAACTTCCTCGTGCAGAAAGGGCCTTAGTTTAGTCATTTTGGCTTCTAGTTAGAGGTTAGACATGATCTGTTATAAGGCCCATTTTTTCCTCTTTTTGGTAGTCTACAGTATCCACAGAACTCTTCTCTAGCACCACATTTTGAAAGAATTGTATTTTTCTCTGCCTCAACATTCTATATTGTCCAGCTCTGACATCTCAATACAGATACTAGAAATACTGTGTTCTGGATGATTCTCATGTTGGTGTTCAATGCTGCCTCTTCAGGATTTTATCTAGATCCTTCATAGCTGCCTTTCTAAGTCTTAGCCTTCTTCTGATATCTTTACAGTCTCCATACTGATTAATGGCTGAGCAGAAATACAGAAAATCTTTAGTAATTTTGATGTCTCAATCATCAGCTTTTAAGATATGTAAATACCTGTGGTCATTATTTTTTTTCTTAGTGGACAGCTATAAATCTGCTTTAGCTCTTCCTTTCTTAATGTTCAAATTCTTCTGAGTCTTTGTTAGTTTCTCCTAGTAATATGACATCCTGCATAGTTTAAATTATTGATATTTCTTCTTTTGGGGCTCACATTTCCTATATTTGAGTCTCATGTTGCTTTCCCTATGATATCTTCATGAATTTCTTAAATGCTTTTCTTTGAAGGAATCTGTCATCTGTTCATCTGTTCTGTATAGTTCCACAAAACATTGCTTCCAATTTTTTTCTCATGATCATATAATGTTTTTTACTCCTGAGATTGTAAACCCTACTTTTAGTTTAAATATCATTTTGATTTCTCAGATCCTGTGGAAGAGATCCTTTATTCTACTTTGTTGTTGCTGCTGCTGTTTTCTGTGTCTTTGTAGTGATTACTATAACAGTTTTCTTTCTCTAAATTTGAGTCTGAGCAGTTGTATTTAGAATTCTGACCCTATTTCTGTCACCTTCTACTTTTTCTTCTTACCTGACCTAAACCATCACTCATCAAACGAGGCTTTTCTTTTCTTTTGGTTGCAGAGTCTTTTTGCATTCTACTATGATAATGTCTCTGGTTTCAGTCCAGAGTTGTTCATGATCAGTTTTGCTTAATAGCACAAATCTGTTCTTCACACATTCTTTAAATTTTTCAGAAATGTCTGCTGGACTGTATTTTAGCACTGTGATTTGTTCTTGCTCTTGTTTCGACTTTATTCTAATTTTAGCTATTAGCAATTCATGGTCTGTACCATGGTCTGGTCTCAGTTTTGTTGCTGTTGTTGTTGTTGTTGTTTTGATTTGGTTTGGTTTTGAAGAAAGAATGGAGTCTCTCTATCCTCTGCTTACAATTATGTAATCTATTTGATTTCTGTATTGTCCCTCTGGTGATGTCCATGTATACAGTAGTTCCTCCATAGAAGACCTCTGGATCTGCATATTTGAGCAATTGCTGATCATCACGTTCTATACCTAAAATGGTAGTTATATATGCATGGATGTTCTGAAACATCTACACACAGATTGCCACCATTTCATATTGCCACCATTGCTACACACAGATTGCCACCATTTAATAATTTAATAATATGGGACATGAGCTTTTTCCCATTGATGGGGGGGGGGCTGGAATAGAAACCTCACAGATACAGAGGGTCTGCTCTTTAGCCTTTTTATTTGGTTGCCCAAAGAATATGTTGGGTTTACAAAATTCAGTAAGTTATTCACCTGATTCATTTCTTGATCCTAGGCCAAATTCTTCACAATGTTTTGTTGTACCATGTTTCCTACCTTTGCATTCCATTCACCTGCAGTTATCAAAATGTTCTGTTTTATTATGTATATTATCAATTTCTTCCTGGATGCCAGCATATAATCTTTTGATTACTTCTTATTCTTCACTTCTGTGGGGGGGGGAATCATAAATCTGGAGAAATGTTATACTGATAGGTTTTCCATGCAATCTTATTGATATTGGCCATGATTCTGTATTGTGGTCTGTGTCGCGCAACTTTACACATACTTAGCTCTATAGCAGAGTCACTTAGGAACCCTACCAGCAAATTGCAAAGATGCATATCAGGGTACTGGTAGGAATGTCCCAATCTGCATTGGCCTCTATCACAGTGCATTGGCACTCTCTAGCCAATGTTTATTGGTCCTATTGTGCATTGGTCCCAATAGACATCAGTCCAATTATTCATCAGTCCTGATCAGTCATGGTCATTTCTCGGGCTCCTGCATGTAGTAACATAACAGCAGTCTCTTGCTGAATATGAATGTTAAGAATATTGGAGATGTAAGTCCACTCACAAAGATGCAAGTCTCCAAGTGAATTCTGATCATCATTTGGTCACAATTTGCATTGTAGCCCCTCACTTCTTTTGCTACACTTCATTTCACTATTAGTGCCACCCCCATTTGTCATTTCCACAGTAAAACACTTTATAATTCTCTCACTGAAAATATTCAGTTCCAATTCATAACAAGTTCATTCCCACCAAGTACTGCAATCTTTTTATGTTCCATTTCTTGTTTTATGATTTCTACTTCCCCTGATTCATGCTTCTGACATTTCATGATCCCATTATATATGTTATGCAGCAAGGATTTTGCCTGTGTTGGTTGGGGTTACACTCCCCCGAAATCTCAGGCTCACAGCCTTGGTGTTCTCCTGGATTCAACTCTGAGCCTGGATGCCCAGGTTTCAGCTGTGGCCAGGAGTGCATTCGCACAGTTAAAACTGGTGTGCTAGTTGTGCCTGTTCCTTGAGATGTCAGATCTGGCTTCAATGACACGTGCCTTGATTACATCTCAGTTGGACTACTCTAATGCACTCTACGTGGGGCTGCCTTTGGAAACTGTTTGGAAACTTCAGCAAGTTCAAAGTGTGGAAGCTAGAATGCTGACCAGGGCCAGTTATAGGGAGCATATAACTCCCTTGCTTAAACAGCTCCAGTGGCTACCTGTTCGTTTCCAGGTACAATTCAAAGTGCTGGTTATGACTTATAAAGCTCTGAATGGCTTAGGTCCAGGCTATTTGAAAGACCGTATCTCCCTGTACAAGACAGTTAGAACTGTAAGGATCTGCTAGGAAAGGCTTTCTCTCTGTCCCACCACCATCCCAGGCTTGCCTGGTGAGGACACAGGAGAGAGCCTTCCCAGTGGCTTCTCCCACCCTGTGGAACACTCTTCCACAGGAGGCTAGGTATCCCCCCTCCCTGCTTTCATTTCGCTGACAGGTAAAAACTTTTCTCTTTAAACAGGCTTACATGTAAGCCGGGCAGCTTTATTTAATAATTGTTGTACTAGTGTATCCTTTTAAGTGTTTTTAGGATTTGATATTCATTTAATGTTTTTAATTGTTTTGAATGTTTTGAATGTATTTAATATTTTTAATGTATATTTATTGTTGGAAGCCACCTTGGGTCCCAATTTTGGGAGAAAGGCGACTTAGAAATACAACAAAATAAAATACATTCTTTTCACATTTTTGCACCTCAGTAGATTAACGTTCTTTTGGCCTGAGTCCAGTTGTATCATTGGCCATAGTACCATTCATACTTGTCCATTGCTCTTCCTAGATAGCTGGCTGAGTGCCTTCCAACCAGGGGGTCTCATCTTCCACAAGCATTTTGGATTGTCTCTTTGTAGGGTTTTTGAGGTATAAGACATTCAGAAGTTGTTTACCAATGCTGTTTTCTATTCTATCTCCATTGACCATGTCCTCTCAAAGATGCTGGGATCTGAAGTCCCCAAAAGTAACTTTTGTAAAAGCTGTACTACTGGTCTGTGTTTAGATCTGTCTTAACTTGAATTGATACTACATCTAACTTTTTTATGATTAAGTTTGCCAGATCTACCTCCTTATTAATCTCAGTGGACTTTGCATCTGATTAAAATCTAAAGTTTAATTTTATTACATCTGCAGCATGTAATAAATGATGTTTAGATGAACATCTCTGATTTGTACAAATGGCCACCTTGCCTGTCCAGCACTAGTGAAGTAAGTGGAAGGAAGAAACCAAGAAATCTGCTATTCCTCTTTGAAGTGCAACCACTTGCTGAGTGTTACAAAGAAAGCTCTGGCAAAGCTTGAAAAGGAACAAATGCTGTGCTATTCCTTTAGCCCATATGCATTATTTTCAAGTCTTGTTTTGCTTCCTAGCTCCTTTACAATAGATCAAGAAGCTGTACAACCTTGTCCTTTGATATCTAGCTTTCCATTTTCATGCTCAGCAACAAGTATTATGGCCAACCACTGTTTCTTTTTAGTGGAATGCCTGTTTCAGATTTTCCATAGAGTACACCTTACATTGGTCAAGTATCAAATTAATTGAACAATCTAGATTCAAAGAACATTCTAATTAGCTATAAATGAACTAGATTTTACATGGAGGATGGGTCTATCACCTAAATGAAATACTTACATACAGGGAAAAATCTATCTGAGAATATTTGGTGCAGAGGGCAAACCATAGGTAACTGTCCTTCACACTTGCTGCTGATTAGGTCAGTAGTGGGCTCTTGTTTTTCCTTGTCCATGCCTAGCAATGGCAAAAATTACACTGAGTGCAATGTATGTTCCTCCAAGTGAACAAATATGGGATTGTGACATAACTTAACCAATATTACAACAGTTAAACGTTATTTCTTTTTCTTTCCATCTATTTTCTTTACAATTAAGTACAACCCACTATTACCTTCACTCTCTGCTTGCAAACATTGCAGATCAAGCTATTCATTAGTTTAAAGCCACAGTTAACATCTATGTGTGGCTGGGTCCAAATGTGAGGATGGAAATAGAGAGGCTTAACCCAGGCATAGGTTAACCACCAAGGAGTGGAGGGGTTGAACTACCTTCCCTACATGAAACTGTAGGATCGCAGCCCCCATATTTTTTTCCTCCATGTTTCCTATTTTTAATCAACACCTTTTTAGGAGGCGTCAAAGATGGCCAAAAGTGTCATCATGAAACCTGTGGGGTACCATTTGCACCTCAGTTCTGGCTTCTTCTCATCTGATTAGACCTCTATGGGTTTCTTTTTTTCAAAATGGAAAATGATTTGATGAAAAAAGACTCTTGTACCCTTAAAATGGGTTGGGTGGGACAAAATAGCTAATCCTTACCCACTGATGGCTTCAGGAAAATTGAGGTGGGGTCAGATTTGAGAAAGGACTTTAGATATTTGCAACAAAAAAAAAAAAGGCATCTGAGGCTGCCCTTTTCCCACTTTTTCTTCACTTCTTGGCCACCTGCTTATGGTCCCTTCTGGATTTGACCCTCACTTCCCACCTGCAATGTTAAAAATGTTCTCTTGAAACCAGATGCCGCAGAAAGCCAGATCTGGAATAGGACTGCAGGAATCCTTCCCTCTTCCCATATATCACACTAGGATCCCATGGATTCTACAGATCCTTTCAGTTCACTGACATGATTTAAGCTCTGTGTTTTGCACAGTAAACCATTTACACTACTGCTTTCAGGTTACCGATTTTCCTGTTTTGAAATTAAACCTTTCTTTATCAGGATATGAAAAGAAGAAAAAGGGGAAAGAAATCAAAATAGAAAAAGAGAGAGATGTCGACCTTTCTGAATAGAGTGGGAGAGTTGTGATGAGAGGCTAAAGGGAGAGGACTACCTTTATGATCTTTATGACCAGAATTTTGAAAGCTTGCATGATGCATTTTGTGCATTTTGGTTGGTCAATAAAAGTATTGATCATTTGCGGATTTTGGATTTTGCTATATTTTGCTGAATGGCCAACATGGCTACCCCTGAATATGTTTGCTATGACCCTATGACTGGGATCTCTGCTCACAGCAGGTGTTCTTGCTAGGATTCTCAGCCATCAGCCTTATGAACTAATCCTTTCAAGAGGTTCCCCTAAAACTTTATGTAGTGTTGTTGGATGGCCTTTGGAAACTGCCAGGGCAATTTGCTTCCAGCAATTCCCTCCCACCAGTGCAGCATTGATTCTAACCCATTTTGAACTGCTGGAATCAGTGCAGCTGAAATACCATTTAGAAGAAAACTTCACATAGAACTACAGAGGGTTTCTGATATTGTATGGAAAGGAGAAAGTAAGAGGATGGATTCTAAGGCCAAAGGTTTGGGGGGGGAGGAATAACACAGGCCCTATGAACAGAAAGGCTTTCTGCTATTAGATGAATGGAAGAAAAGGAATATCAAAGTTAGTTTGGTAAAGAAACAGAGTGTTATATATACTGGCTAGAAATAATCCACGAGATCTTTAACTATCCTTTCTCAGCAGCAGTATTTGGAGCTAGAAAAGCTTCCAGGTCAAAAGGAAGTCATTTTGAGAAGAGGGATGGTCTCTTAATTTAAAAAAAAAAAGGATCACATTTCAAAGGACTAGAATAATGTGGTCCATACCCTGGGACCTTAGCAGGCTGCACTCACCCCACAGTCACTCCCATCTTCTTTATCCTTTTGGAGTCCCCCTGTGTGCCATAAAAAGTGCATTTTTAAAACATCTAAGAATGATGACTCGCACCTCAGGAGCCTTGGGGAGGGCAGGTGGGCATTTTGGAGCATTTTAGGGAGGTGTAGTAGAGATATAGGTGTAAAGGCGTAGTCCCAAGTGCCCTTTAAAGAAGCCTTCTGGTGGCCTTCTGGTCATTTTTGGCTTTGAAAAAAGGCTCCCCTTCCTGGCTCTTGATATAATATGGTGTCTCTTACTTTTCATTGGAAAAACAGGATGCTAATCAGTATTTGTATGATAGATTCTTCACTAGGCTGCAAAACAGACTTTCTGTCACAGCAACAGTTGAAAACTATTGACTGTTGTAAGTGCATAGTAATTGTACTGCCATCTGTATTCATTGTGTGTTTCAACCTTCACTTGAAGGCACTTGCTGCTTCTTTAATGGATTTTCCCCCCTCTTGATCCTGGGACTAGTCAAAGCTTTGTAAGAACTAGAGCTGGGCCTTCTGAACCAGATGCACTGTAGTCACATCAGTGTTTCCCTGTGGATCAGACTCAGTTCATAGATCATTCCTTTTCAACCTGTCTGTCTGAACATTCACTTGCATCATGGATGTGACACTTGGCTGAACTATTATTCTCTTTTCTGTTCACTCCTTGTTACTAAATGTCAGATAGTATTATTAGAAATGTACCATGAAGGCTTCAGCCCCCAAAATACTAAATCAAAAGGTGTTCACAACTTTCCTCATTTATTAAGATTCACCTACATTTATCAAGAGTTAAGTAGACATGTTGTTTTCATCTCTTTGGCAAGTTTTTTGTTATTCCCTTCATTTTCCTAAGCATCTTGGTTCACATTTCATACATTGGCACGCGCACGTGCACACACACAGACACTAGTTTCACATTTTCTTTAGATTTAGATCTATTTTGTGGTGAGGGGGGAAGAAGCAATGCTAAGAAGTCATATATTGATAGAATCATTAACGGTAGCACAAGTTCCTTAAATCTGCAGAGCTGAATGAATTATAATTTATGAGCATGATCCAGCCCAAGTTAAGCACTTTGAAATCCTGTTGATTTCAAATAGTGAGATGTCTGCACATTTTTAAATGAATGAGTACTTTAGAAGTGTTTGACTTGGGCTGGATTGTGGGCCAACTGTTTCTTTTCTAGGAAACAAACTCTACAAACAGTGGAAAATCTCCGTTTGGGGTGTATATAGATTCTGGCTGTCTTTTAGTGAAACAGTGATGTACCTTTGGGGATTTTAGTTGTCCTACTGCCGGTGTACTCTTTAATTAGTTCATGTTTGTAAATAGCTGTGAAACCAAGCAGAGCTTTGTACTGAATGCCACTTTTGTTAATAAGGCTTCCAGTAATAGCTGTTTGTAGTCACCTACAGCCCTCTATTTTCAAAATGATGTAGAATCTGGAATTAATTGATCTTCCTAATCACTTTGTAGAGTAGTGAAAAGGAGCATTAGCCCCCTATTATTTTTCAAGGGAGTGAAACTGAAGATTGAAACTCACTGTTAGATGAAAATGCTGGGATTTAAAACTATTTTTGGTCTTTATAGCCCTGCTAAGCTCTAGAACAAAAGCTTGAGGTGTTACCAGTGAGTGAAATAGAATCTTCAGTACTTTTCATAATGGTTGTTGTAAACAATCACAGCACGCTTATTTCCCATTCACCTTCTACCCCAGTTAAAATAATCAAGATGAAGCCATTATGGCCATCTTTAAGAAGCAATATATCTTGCTAGCAGCATCTATCAAAGGCAAAGAGTCTGACAAGGCTCAGGAGAGAAGCAACCACCCATAATCAGGTGTGTGTTCTGAATGGCCACAACTTTGAACTGCTTATCACTACCAATGGGTGAAGATTCTTTCTTGGGCATCCTGGCTACTGCTGGACAGTTCTTGGTTCCTCTCCATGCATTGGATCAATGCTACAAAAGACAACATTCTTTTGGCCCACAGAGCATGGACAGATAAATGGAACCAAACTGCAACTTAGTGTGTGAAAGACATTTCATATCCTAAGTTATTCAAACCTTCCCCTTATAGCAGGACTGAACAACTTCCGGGAGTCCAGGGGCCAATATTCTACTGTTGGAATTGGCTGTAGATTAAATCACCCAGCACCTCAAAAAAACAAAACTATAAGTGGTCAGGAGGCTACTTCTGGCTTTCAAAAAAAAACCCGTTGGCAGGTTTTCATAGCAAACATTCAGGAACAGCAATTCTCTTTTTCCTGTGTTTTTTATTTGCTTGTTTAGTATTACAATTTAATGCACTTTTATTCGTACCTGTATTTGTAATCTTGTTCTAAGCTGTCTACAGTCATAGTGTTGGGGGAAAAAAGTAGGATTATAAATTAGATAAGTGGGCAAACTCTGAATGACAGCATGAAACTGTTGAAAGAGAGTTTTACATGGCTTCTGTTTGGGGGTGCACACAGATTAGTTTAATAAATGTTGCTTTAACTTGAATGTTTTACATTGATTATACCACTCTTGGGAGAGGGAGATTCTCCAACAAAGAAGCGATTCATATGTTTTCCAAATCAATCAGTAAACAGGCAAACCAGCACAGATCGTGCTATATAAACAAACAATAATAATAATTACACCTACCCAGACTCCAGAGGGTATGAGTTTGATACTCTCCATAGGAGACCAGAGTGCATAGCATCTGACAGAAAGCACCAGAATGCTGCATGTGATGGGAACCAAATCAACCCTTCACATGCCATCGTTGTTGTTGTTGCTACCTTTATTGTTATTTCCTGTTATTAGTGGCAGTTGATATCATAGGCCTCATGTAGCAGAAGGTAAGGTCACTAGAAGTGGGACAGTCTTTGGAATTGCCAGTAGCTCATACTGCAGAATGTCAAAACTTGAAATACTATACATACTCTTTATGATCATGATTTCATAATTAGGATTTGCAGAGCCATACAAAAGTACTTCTTCGAATTTATGTCGTGATGTTCCAAGAAATGGAGAATTTTGAGAGGCCATCTGCACATTTGGAGTTGTGCATTTGGGAAAATGCCTGAAAAATGGAAGATGCTATATTTCAATAAAGTAAACAAATCCTTGTTCATAGGTTCACAATCTACATACAAATGCAAAGCAAATGGAAGGGGACTTGGAGGAGAAGGGGTTATTCTGCACTCTCTGGGCAAAGAAGCATCAAAAAGAGAATAAAAGGAAATCCATATAACAGCTAACTCAAAGGTAAAGAAAAAAACAAAGGATCAAAACAGAACAACATCAAGAGGGAAATGCCAGTGAGAACAAGCAAGACAGAGGGAAGATGGGTTTTTAATAATTTCTTAAAAGAGGACAAGAAGAAGCCTGAAGAATATCCAGGGGGAGAAAAGTTCTATGCATAAGAATCTGTGGAAAAGAAATCAAGGTGAGAAATAATACAAGCGAGTATGGGTTTAGTGTGAAGATTAGAATTTGATGAGCATAGGGAGCAAAAAGGACAACAGAGGGAAGGCAACAGATCCATATAAAATGGATCTATCTGTACCTTAATATAAATGCGACTCAGTGATAAACCATCAGCTTATGGTTGCAATCTATAATGCAGGGATGAGGAATACATGTCTCTTCAATTGTTCTTGGACAGCAGATCTTCTCAGCTGTAGCCAGCATAGCTAGAAACTCTATTCTAGAAAGTCCCCAAGAAATGTAACAACTCCACGTGGATACTTCAATATCCCCTTACTCTCTTCTCCTTGAAGATAGAGATTACCTGTTTATCTGAGCTTAGAAATGTCATTTTAAAAAAATATAGTTCTCAGAATCTTCCAGCTATTAGTCTATAATTTATGGTGCTATAACAGTATAGTGCCATGGTGCTATAATCTAAAAAATGAACGTATGTTGACAATTGTGTCCCCAAAAACCAAACCAATTATAATGCTGGAGATCTGAAATCAGATCTATCTTTGCATTGCCCACTTTCCAGCAGCTGAAGGAAGCTCACAGCTTGATTGTCCCAACCCCTTCTCTTCTGATATTTTTCCATTTTAAATTTTCCTCTGAACCTATTCAACCTAATAGCAGGTATAGAGAAGGCAGGTCTATCTGAGTGCCCCTTCAACTTTAGCTCCAGTATGGGATTCAGTGCAGGTGAACAGAGAGAGAAGGAAAGGAGCACACTGAAAGAGAGAAATAAATCACTGCTGTTCCAGTCAAAATTGGAGTCCCAGGATAGCTATTTTATCACCTACGTTTGGGACAGCAACTCAACTATAAGGGGCAACAATCTAAGGGGAAAAACCATAAAACACACATGCTTAAATGTCGGAATCAGCTGTGGTCATTGTTACACGGCTTGTGTCCAAGCTATGTGGTAGAGTGTGTGCGCATTTATGAACCTGCACAGGCCCTGAGATCCTCAGGAGAGGGCCTCATCTCAATCTTGCCACCTCTGCAGTTATATATTGTCATAGTTGGTGGGTGATGCAAGAGAGGGCCTTTTTGGTGACTATCCTTAGGATCTGGAATCTCTTTCCAGGGAATGAAGAAATCCTATTGTGTATAGAAATCAACGTGCCTTTTTCTGCACAAAGAATACATTTTATTTCAAAGAGAACATATTTTGTGTCCAGGGAACAGTGCACTTCACTCTTTCCTGGGGGTGGTGGGGAGCTTGTTTTCTATGCAGAAGCTGGGAGAGAGGATTGCAGAGATGAAACAAGTGTACGTCTGTACTGAACAGTTTCTGAGAGTACTCCACAATGGACAAAAAGTGGAAGAAAATGGAAGAAAAAAGTTGCTGCTTCCTAACAGGGTTACTCAAATGTGAGGAAACCTTGGCTAGAAAACAAATAGCAATAAATATTCTTTCCATCTCTAGTAGGTGAGCCATGGAAAAATCAACAAACATTTTTGGGCAGAGAGAAAGAAGAAAATAAAAAGCCTAGGAGAAATTATCACAGATCTTTCATATCATGTAATTTCATCGCTCTGTCCAGGTAGGTCCTACTAAGAAAATATTTGTGTTGTGAATGTTCTTGGCAATGTCAACGAAATTATGGCTGGCATACTGTTAAATGTTTATGATGATGATGTAAGTCTGACTTATGGTATGGTAAATTTTAGTATTGACAAGGACTATGGTTCTTGCATCATTGCAATAAATAAAAGTACTCCTCAAAACCTACCATAGAAGCCAGGCAGGCCTGTCAACGGAGAGATTTCCAAGGTCTTGAGAAGGAGTGATGACGAATGAAGAAACACCCAGCTCTCTGCTGGCAGTGAAGTGCTTTCTGAAGCAACCACAGGGACCCCTGTGTCCTGTCACAGGTATCTGTCACAACATGCCTCACTGCCAGGAGGGGGCTGGATGCTTCTTTGCTCATTGCCCTGCTCCCCAGTGCCTTGGATATTTCTGTGTTGGTGGGGAAACCTGGTTTCTGAGGTAGTTTTCTGGGGGTCACACTCAGAGATACAGCTAAAAGAACTGAACTCCATTACTGTAGCTACATGTCCTGATGCAGGATCTTAGCTATTATTAAAATAAGAACCAAGTTCTCAACAGACTTAAATTCACACAAAGAACATAAGAGTCTCTTATGCAATATAAAGTGATTTTAATTCTTTCTTTTAATAGGGAGAACTGTGGATTTCTCATGGCTGTAATGAGTGGGCATGGAACCCCCCCGCCTCAATTCCTGAAACTTTTAAATATTTTAATAACCAAAACACATTTAAAGCTTCTGGGATATGATAGAATATAAATTGAAATATATAGATTTGTTGTTTGGGAAAACATGGTCCCAGAAGCTTTGGGTTTGAACTAGAAACAACAGATAAAAGACAATGAAGCACACAATTAAGCAAATGAAAAGGCAAAAGTAGTTCAGGATGATTCCCACCCCCACCCACCACCCACTTCCTATATCTGTAATTCAAGAATTTATTTGACTTTCTTCGCTTCTATGTTGAATAATATACAGCACAGCAGTTCAACAGAGGGTGGAGAATAAGTATTCTCTTTGTTTGCTGGCCAGATATTTTCTCATTTCATCCTTTATTTACAACTTGTGGCAAAGAGAGAATGCATACCAAGTTTTAATACAACATACATGTATGTTGCACTGCAATTGTTTTGAATTTATAAGAATATCAATGAGGCAATATATCACTGTTCCTTGGCTATATAAGAGCAAAAGTAGACACACGTAATCTGCCAATATACAACTACAGTTGGCACTCCACATTCACTAAGGGTAGGCCTTTGCAAAAGTAGAAAAAGTGTAAATACCAAAATGTGTGTTTGTGTGTGTGGGAAGCAGGACTGAGGCATGGTGGGGAGAATGAACACCCAAGGTCCAAACCAGGTCAGGGAAAGGAGAGGAATGGGGGGTGACACAGTGGCCCTGTAGTTCCTCTCTCTCATCCATCCCTTTCCTTGGATGTGGGATGGCATCAGGAGAGGGTTTGTGGTGCTGAGAAATCAGGCTGTGAGCTGTCCTTAGTAGGCCAGGCAGCAACTGGTAGATGAGGAGGAAGGACCAAAGACAGGCTTTTAAGGGGTTTCACAGCCTGATAGAAGCCACCAAGAGGGAAGGTTCCATCACAAATAAGTGTGTGAGGTGGGGGACAGGAGTTGGAGAAACTTGCAAATAATCAAATCTCTGAAAGTCAAACCTGCAAATGTGGAGGTCTGACTAGATACATATTCACATATGTGTACATTAAATAAACATCTACACATAAGAATATAAAAATAGTATTCTCTGTGTAATGCTGGTAGGTTAATGGCTACAGCAGACCAAACACAAAACACAACGGTGGCACATCTAGTCTCCCTCTTCCATATAGCTATGCATAGTAAAACCTGCCCATATTTTGACATTATGACACTTTGTGTTTCCTCTGCATCACTGGTGGGCAACTGTTGGGGAATGGAGGGCCACATAGACTCCCCAAGTGACTTTAGGGTACACAACCTCTCTACCAAACTTTACTACAACACATTTTAAAAGTTTTTTTTTCAAAACATAATAGTTTTCATGGCCTCTAGCTTTGAAGCATTGTGTTGCCCCTCTCCTAGCCATTTTGGGTTCAGGAGAGGCCTTTTTTCCCAAAAAGAAATGGCCAAGATGCTGAACTTTTGGATCACTTCCTGTTGAAAAAAGGGCCTTTCCTGGCCCTAAAATGGCACAGGAGGAATATATGGCAAAACAGTCCCTGCACCCCTTTGGAATTTTAGTGGTATTTGGGAATAGAGAGTTTTTCAAATGATTCAAGAATATCAGATGTTGGGGAGGGGTTGTGAGCCCCCAAACAACTTCGGGGATGCAGGCAGTCCGTGTACCATAATTTCCCCACTTCTTCATACTTGCTTCCTCCACATTGCTGGCTGCTGTTGCTGCATGGGCTTGAGGGAAGGCACCATGTCATGATGTCAGCATGAAGATTCAGTTATACTAGACTCAGTGGCTTCTTTACAGTTGAAGGTTCTGAAGAATATTAATCTTGTATTTAAGAAATCATTAATATTTGGAAATGCTTATTACTCTTAAATTATATTCATATGATGTGGGGTTTAACTTAGGGTCAGTGTGTCTGGATCTGCTGAGCCCTTGCTCTAGCAAAGAGACAAATAGTTCAAGACTGGAAAGATAAATATTCACTATCCATTGTTTAATGGTCTGAAGATCGCACTACTTTATCTACACTTGAATGTGCATCCTTGAATCTATACTTCAGTGTGTCAATTCAGTTATATGTATCTTTGACTGTATGGTCAGGTTATATTAATGTCTACATCTAAACCATGATTATATACTATGTGATCCCCACCCTTTCCTCACCCCACCCTTTCCTTCCTCTCTTTTTTCCCTTCCTTCCCCTTTTATTCTGAGTACAAGGGTTTTCAGCAAAGGAGAGCAAATTAGACATACATCTGAGGTTTATATTTAGCATGGCAGCCAGTTTTGATCTAACTGATGTTACACTGATACCCAAGTCAGCTTCATGAAACTGTAATAACTGGCTTTTTATTAAGACTGGCTTTTTATTAAAACTTTTGAGCCAAACTGATTTTATCCAGGCCACACATGTTTTATGGTTATATTGTTTGAAATTGTGCTAACCAGTTTTAAATTGCCTGCTTTCAATTGAGAAACTATTTAATACATTTACTTTTTTAAAATGTTTATAATGATTTATTGCTTTAACTTGATTTTATTGTAAATTGGCCTGAGATGATGATGATTGATGATGATGATGATGATTCAATTTGTACTAAAGGAATCCATGCAGAGAAGCTACAAATATTGTTAGGAAAATGTTGACATCCAGTTTATATATATTTTAGTAGTAAAAATTACATGCTAGCAAAGCAGATAGGATCTAGCCCTCGGAAAGCTCCTGTTTGACTCAGAGGTCTGAAGGGTTGTAAATCACATATGAATTTGCCATCTCCTTGGTGGTGGATCTATTGGTTGCCCCTGCCAGTTGTCCACTTGATAGTACAGTTGTTCTTGTTGTATTCCAACCACTTTGACTTTTATCCATCTGTTTGTATAATCCACTGTGGAAGGAATCAGGCAACAGGTTGCACAACCAGTTGTGCAACTAGTGTCTAATCTATTCTGCAATTAGTGGTGCAACCCATCATTCAAAATGGTTGCATAATCTCTTCCTTAACTGGAAGCTATATCTTCCCCTTTTCCACCTAGTATGTAATTAGATGTCTCCAAGGGCAACATCATTTGTTCTAGTGGAATGAAACTATTGCATGTGGCCCCAGAATCCTTACTGCTAGTTTATTGTTTTTTTTTTGAAGGGAAAAGAAAAAAAGAAGTAGCTCACATTCAATCGGGCAAAACTGCATGTAGATCACATGTGATGCTTTGCGAACTCCAGTCTAAGAAATTCCATGTCAGAGTCTTCAATATACAGCTTTTCCCAAAATACATTACTTTTGCATTACACGATGATTTTGAGTCAGTGAGTGAGAAAAATGAAATCTATTTTAGCTTCTGCACTGGGAACACAATATAAATAACTCAGTAGGTAGAGTGGACAAACCCATTGCATTCCCTCATCGCTTCTTGGGTTCAACTCTAAACAGTGTCAGCAAAACCCTCATTGAGCTGAATAGCCTACCACTTTGTTCTGTTAAAGGGTTAACATGCTTTTTAAAGAAACAGATTTTTAGAGTTGGCAGCTGAGCAAGGGAAAGCCTCCCAAAACCTTGAATCTCCAGGTGCAGAGAACAAACAGATAAAAGACAAGTCTGAAGGACAACAAAGCTGTAAGGAGTAAACCAAGTTGATAAAGAAATACAGACAGAAAGTTGGCATAGTTTAGCAAAGGGGCGGTTAGGAACTGTGAGGGGCATTTTGAAACCACTAATGAGAATTAAGGAGGCATGAGGGAAATACATGATTAAGTGCATGATCAACTGATACTGTAAATATGGGGAAGGGGGAATGTAGCTTCTTAGGCGAGCCTGATAGGCTGTAACTTTTGGGTCCTGTCCAAGGAGGAGAGAAACCTGCATCAGGCAGAGGGATAAAATATGAGGTATTCCATAGTGGGGGTGTCCTCCTCTCTCAGGAGGCACCAGGCTCTGCAGAGACATATTTATTCTTAAATAAACATGTAATGCTTCAGCCAATCCTGTGCTAAATTGTTTTATGAGTCTTACCAGCTATTTCTTACAGTGAGGAATAACTTTACTCCTTTTGCAATGTAACTGTATTTTTATAGTTTACTTTTACAGTTACAAGTTGTAGCCTCGCTAAATAATAGAAGTAACTAGAGAAAGTAATAGAGGAGGTAGCCACTCTGCTGTGGGTGTTGAAGTCAAGGGACAGCGGATAGGAGGAGAGTGTGTATTGTAGCCCAGGCCAGTGTCTTATGACATGGGTGAGAAGTAAAAAGCTACTTTTCAAACTTTTTAACTAGAATGGCAATATTAGGCATGCAAGAGTATAAAAGGGCTTTATCTCATTTTGAGTGCATCTAGTTGGAAGCTTTCTGTGTTGCTGACTTGTGGATCTAAACTGGTATAAGAATTTTGGTCCAGAAAACTGCTATGGTAAGTTTCAAGGGAACCGAAAGTTCATCCAATGAAACCAGTCAAGGAGTCTTCATGAGACATGGTGATCCCAATGTCATTCTCTGGCCATTTCTGCATGAGAGTGGAGGAGAGTAAAGGAGCAGGTCACCATGGATTATGAGCGGTGTTTTTTACCCCAACTTACCCTTATTCCAGTCTGCAGGCCCTCCAGTTCACAACGAACGATCATGGAGAAGAGCGGTTGCTGCATCCACAACAGCAAGTCCCTGGCCACTCCAATTCTCCTCCCTCACCCCACCCTGCCATCGCTGATTGGTCTGTTGTTGTTTTTTATTAAAAGAAAAAGAAAAAGGAAACTAGTTGTGGCTGGTTGTGGCTGGTCACTCCTCTATTACTTTTTTTTTTAAACACATTTTAAATGGCTGGGTCAAAAAACAAACATCCTCAAAATCCAGGCTAAACCAAGCATCAAGAGTCCCAAAAGGAAAAAAAAAATCAATATCTAAAATGGCAACATCTGAAGAGCAAATATATATATATGTATATATCACAGTTTGGCTGCACCTCCAAAATCCAGGGTGCAGAACAAACCAATTGTCTCTGGAATTGATCAATAGCCTGCAGCAGAGGTGGTGATCTTCTAGCAGAGCGCTAAAGGATCCAGTCTTCTTTGCTCACACCCACACATTTCTGCATTGCTACGTTTGTACATAGGTATTTTTGTTCACTGATATGTGGAAAACGATCCATGACGCCTGACGTCAATGATGATGGCAGCCTGTCCTTTGAAGGGCGGGGGGGGAGAAATGACAGAAGGGACAGCCTGAGAATGCCCCTAGTTGGCCACTTCTGCCCTATGAATGAATGTTACAGTTCTACATGGAGGTGAAAATGAAGCAGAACCAGTTTGGGAGGTTTGCACCAGAATTTTTCTGGTTTTTACATAAAGCGGTTTCTCATCACAGTGAACCGTGCTAGGAGCTGAAAAGATGTGGAACCACAAGGAAAATTACGAAGCTAAAGCAGTTCAACGTGCAGACAAGAGGGTAAGGATTCGAGGTGAGTACGATGTATTGAGCTTCTGCAGAAATGGCCTTAGTCTCTACACAGATGATAAGAGACAACAATTGACAGGAAACACAGCATCTGTGCATTGTTCATGCAAACTTCTTTTTAAAAAATGAACATTTCATCTTATAACTAACTGTTGAGATAAGTTAAGAGAAGAAAGTGGGTTGACCACTGGGATTGACAGTCTAGATTATGCCTCCCAAATCCAGTGTCCTTTCTATAAATCACAGGTGAAACAATATACATGAAAAGACTACAAAAAGCTTTGTGATACCTTAAAGACTAAAAAACTGAATTATAAAGCAGAGGGGAATCATGTGACCCTCCAGAAGTTGGGTTACATCTCCCTGCATTCCTTGCCTTTTGTTATGACTTCTGGGAGTTGCAGCCCAACAACATCTGGAGGGCTAGACAATTCCCAATCATTATATAAACAGAGCTTGGATATTTCACACTTGATCTACAACTCTCAGAGCAGGATTCTGTAGAGTCAATTGCTCATGCAACAAACCATAGCACAAACAGTGTGACATTTTCACTGCTCACACACTGGTGGAAGGTTGCAAATACTTGATTATTTTGTCCTCACATGCAAGGATGAATAATTACTGTAGTTTTCTTCCTGCTACAGGAGAAAACCAACATTTTTTCTGCAGTATACTCTCAATATTCAGGTGTCCTGTAGTGCTCAGTGGGATTTTTCTATGTATAAAATGTCCTGCACACATAAACATCTTTCCTATACACAATATATTTCTTGTGCACTAACTCTATTTTTTTTGGGGGGGGGCATAGAAAATATGCTCCCACACACACACACACAGTTCACTGAGCAAAGAAATTCTCTAAAATACTTCAAGACATTTGATTATGGAAAGAAAACTGCTCAAAACCTTGCTGCTCTATTATTCTTCCTGAGAGGGTTTCCTAATGGCCCAGAAATACATTTTTCAACCAGGAAAATAATAGAGAATATTCTTTCCATCCATCCAAAACATCAAATAAAAATGGTGTCTTCCAAATCTCAGTCACTTCATACACAATGGAAATGGCTTTTCAGCACTCAATGGCACCTTGGCCCAGAATCTTCTCCAGCCAACATGATCAATGGCCTAGCTGACTGGGCTATTCTAGCAGTTGAAGTCCAACAACTCATTTTTCCAAGCTCTAGGTATCCCACCAAGAAAGAGTGTGCAAAATATAAACTGCCCTTAAGGTGCCACAAATTGTTTTGCTGTTGTTGGTGCAGCTGACTAACATGCCTCCCAAGTTCCTTTTCATGTACATCTCTGAAAGTCTCCAGTATGTATTAAAAATGGTTTATGCAGCAAACAGAAATGATTATTCATGAGTCTTCAGGAATCTCAATTGCACAGTCTCAGTGATGTGAGCCAGTCTGCTAGAGGCTTTTGGTTTAGGAGATCCTGTTACAGGGAAAGGGATAATACCTAGCAGCTTTCAGAGACTTCCTGGCCTAATAGAGAAAATATAAGATTAAATTATTATGTATGTTAAATTATATAATTAACAAAACAATAGCATAAATAACACTGGAACTCATTTAATTTCATTGGGTTGGATCCTAAGTTCTCTTCCACCAATGCAAGAATTCCTTTCAGTGCTAGAAGAGACGTGGATGTCCTAGAAGGGACTTGGATACAATTGGAAGGGGGGGCAGAGGTAAATTCCCCTATTAGTCTCTTACCATTCTAGCTTCCTGAGACATCCTCTACACTGTTCCAGAGGATTCATCATTTTGTCCATTCCTGCCAGTAGGAATGTCCCTTCAATGAAACTCTGCTTAGGAAATGCTCCTGATAATGGAAGATTTATGAAGATACAGGCTATTTTAGGCCATTTATTAATATATTCTTCTCCAAGTAGCAGAGAGACCAGAGCCTGTTGGTTACCTTTCACTGCACAGGTGCTTTTTGTGCCTTCAGAACATTCTCCAGCTCTGCAATAAACTAAATATTACTATGGTTTGTAATCATTTGGAGGACTGGGAAACTAGGAATTTGCTTGAACACATCTTACCATGAGATCAGACACCAGAGCAGGCAGTATTGCTAGTGGCTGCTGAAAGCTCCCATGGTCAGTGGAAAAAAATCAATCTATTCTGGATTTCAGATTGTACTTTAAAATAGCTATCCAAGATGTTGAAGTTAATTCTTAGGTTGCAATGAATCTATGTGATTCATATGAATTTATATGCTTTAGAACTGAATTGGAAGTTGCGTTTTGCACTTTTGATACATATATGAAGGAAAACAGAAGCACTTTTTTTTTATTGATTATACAGAAAGAAAAAAACATAAGCACTTATTTTTAAGGTGTGTCTTCTGCCATATTTTCTTTCCTTCTGTTAAACAGCGAGTCTGTCTGTATATGCCCTCTGGCTTATCTATAAGCAAAATATTACTTCCATCTTTGGAGCAAAACTGTATTAAATTTTAATTCTGGAGAATAAAAGTGCGCTTTATTGATGAAATTAAGGCTATGTTATTTTGCTTTTGTGGCTACCACCTTGCCCCTTTCATTGACACTTGGTAGATAAAATGTTGATTTGAGTACCTAAAAGCATGCTTGGCACTGCTCCCTATAAATAGAACATAAATAGAGCTTTCCTTGTCCTTTTCATTGATTTTTAAACCAGAAGACATAGAAAAATAGGCTGTAACAATCTCTCAGTGTTCACAGCAAGAAACAAGTTGTATCCAAGTCTTCAAAGTGCCCTGCTGGTACATGTCCCATTAAAACCCATTTGTTCATTCTAAATATTAGATACACCAAAGCAAAATCTTCAGATCTGTTCTTGATCTGGTGCAAGCTTGTGAATGTGCTTAATTTTTTTGCTTCCCTACGATGCAGCTTCACAAAGGCTTAATGGGTACTTACGGAAAATTGGTTCATCCACCTATCTTCAGCTTGGTCTTCTATGTTATCTGCTTAGAAGCTCTTTTTCCTCCATGTCATTACATCTTCCTTCTGCCCCATTATTCTGTTTGTATCACTTGGCACTTTAAAGCTAGCAGAGCCAGCTCAAATACTGCCATAGAATTCTGAATGGATTAAGGAAAAGGACAAGCAGCTCAGACTATTGAGTTGTGGGGTTTTTTCTGTATATACACACTCACCATTTTAGGAAGCATGATTGCCAATTGGTTTCCAATGGAACTTTCATTTAACCAATATGGTCTTCAGGTACTGTGTCATTTGTGATTCAAGATGCAGGATGAAATAACCACGGAAAGGCAAGATGAATTTTGGTCAGGAATTTTATTGGCAACAGCTTCCACATACTTTATGTGCTTTACAGTCAATGGGCAGCACAACTTCTGTCAGGATGGAACTCGAACCCCAGCAGACTGAAGTCCTATGGATGGTCTAGTAAAAGCCTACAGAGAGGCTGGACACCACACATTGCTATAAGAGCAACAACTCTGCCAGACTAACTGCTGACCTCAGTCTGGCTCAGATGGATCACATCATTAGCAAAGGACCTCTTTGAGATATATTAAGCTGATTTGCTATTCCTTATAACACACTAACCCCACATTTATCCTGTTTTTGCAGATGAATTGCCTAAGAACACCTCTGTATGCATGCCATTTTTATTAGACTTACCAAATGCTGATAAACTCTTATCAAAAATGAATGGAAACAAAGTTTTCAACCTGCACTGGCAAATTCAAGATGTAATGCTCAGATAGGCCCGTGTTATGGCCAGAAAGATAACAAGTTTATAAGAGGGAAAAAACTGCCATTCTAAATCACTACCAACATGACTGAATCTACAGGGATTGAAAGTCAGACTTTTAATAGCTGAGTTTTTGGATCCTTTGGCCTAGATAACTGTTGTGGATTGCATCTGTAAAAGATTGATGAGGAGCTTACTAACTGGGTTTTCCATCCATCATACACATACCTTATAATATAAGTATACAGAACACACACACACAAGTGCTACCTTGGTTTAAAGTCCATGTGTCAAAGCTTCATTGTACTCTGCTTGAGTTACTCAGTAAAGTGGCCTTCAGTTTAAAATGAACAGAGATGACTGTGTGACTCCTGGTGCTGATGAGGCCTCTGTCCAAGAACAGGAATCTTCCTCCTCTCTGAATCTCAGGATGGCAAAAGTATATTCCACCCAAACATGGGAGCCTCATGTTGTAGCTTCCAGAAGGTTTATCTTGTTCAGGCATATAACCAGCACCTGGGAGGGATTTTCTTTGCCCCAGTCTTGGGAAGAGGAAATGGCAGCAACTTGCCCAAGAACTTGAAGACTCATCCAGAGAGCTAAAAGAGCAACATAATGTCCAGCGGTTTGTACCTGGGTAACAGCTGCACGTGAGGCTGTGTCATCATTCAACGAAAAGTATGAGAAAATACTTTTTTTTAGTCTGTTCCTGCAACATTTTCTATCTATTTTTCAGTAATAAAGCTATAATTTGCCCTCTCAGTGGCTTATTCTTACCTCAGTATATCCTTTGAATCTAAATGGAGCAGGATCTGTGTGGATCAGGTCCTCTAGATCCATACAATGGCCAGTCTGTGAGTTTTTGTTAGTGGAATGAGCTAGTGGCTGCATTTTATAAAGTCAGCCCTCTGAAAATACCAGTAATGATTGGAGCAGCATCCTTCCCCTGGGAAAATAATCACCCTGATATTCTCTTCTCCTGAAGGTAAGAATGCTAATATTTATTAACAAAAATGCATTGAGATAAGAAAAATAAGAGAAATTCCAACTTATTTTGACAGTGGAAATGCAGGAAATGCTTCCTCTCCCCTTGAAACAAACCCAACATGACTATTGACCAAGGATGATCAAGAGAGGTGTGAGAAGAATGAAAGGACTACAGACAGAGAGACACACATAAATGATTTTATTTATATCCCACATTTTCCCAGTATGGTTTAAGTCTGAAGGGAGATCAGGATAATTTTTTTTATTTTATTTTATTTATTTATTTGTATCCCGCCTCTCCATATGGATCGAGGCGGCGAACAACTTACAAATAGCATGTATTTCGAAACATTTCTATACATGCCCCCAACAAGCTGGGTACTCATTTTACCGACCTGCAAAAGGATGGAAGGCTGAGTCAACCTTGGAGCCCGGCAGGATCGAACTCACAACCTTGTGGCTTGTAGTATACTGACATTTAACCACTGAAACCCCCTCATCCTTCTTCCCTTCCCCCCATGCAAACACATTGAAACTGCCAATAGATGTCCTGTTCTTCCATTTTTGATTTTTCAAAAAACTTCATTTTTTTCATCCTGAATATGAAAAAATGCACATTTTCATAAACTGTGATAAAAGAAATCTGAAATGATATTCCGACTCATCCCTGTAACCCATTCTCTAACCCATCCGCTAGCTATCTCCAACCACTAAAACTATATACTTGTCTTCTTTGCAGTTTTTATAGAAGTTCAGTGTTCTCTTGGCACATGTACTTCTTTGCAATATGATGTCTTTATATTTTCATTTAATGTCATAAGCCTTAGATTAAAGGAGAACTCCCCAAATGAAAGCAATTGTGACATGGTTATACACATGCACTCAATCAGTTAAGAGAATTTATTGTAAATTTATGATCCAATACTGTACTATCAAGATTCTAAATGGGCACTGTTAGCAAAAAATCTATTTTTGCTAATTAAGGCAATAGGAGCATGAAATAAACAATATGTGCAAGTTTCATATTTTATGGGCAAATGATCTTCCTCCTGCTTTTGAAGAAATTCCACTGTTTAAAGGAACACATGTTTTGGCAAGTGGCATTAAAAATATGCTTCAGGGCTAAGGTTATGTCAAAACTGTTCTAAGAATTTCATTTCATTTTTGCTCACTCTCTCAGATGATTTACTGAAGAGCAGCCTGAGTCTTATCGGATATAAAGACCTACTTGTACTGATCAACCAAATAAAAATCATTTGAATTACAATCCATGTTCTAGCTTATAAAAACTTTTTTAAAAATTAGACCTTTTTCTTCTCCCACAAGACCTCAGTATAATTATCAGATAGTAACATACAGCCTTGTCAAGAGGCCTTTATATATTGTTATTTGTTATTCAGCATAGTTTTTATGTTTTCTTTTCTTTTTCTTTTCTTTGTTGCTGATTTTTATTTGTTTACCATAGATTTTTTAAAAAGTATTCTAGAAATATATGCTTCAAAATTTCTATCATCATTGAAATAAGAACATGCTTGATTCATTGAACTGTTGGGTGGATGCTGTTTTAGATGAATGGCTAAGATGGTCATTACTGTGGGAAAAAATAGAAAAATATTAGTCCATGGAGATATGTGCCTATCAGGGGAATGGCAGAAAATTTTAAAATTTGCAATTCCAAAAACTTCAGTGGGGGAGAAAACACGATGTCTTCTAACCTGATATGAAACAAGGACAGGAAGAAAATGGAGATGGAATTCAAGAAGCTCAACAAAATCAACCCAGAGATATTTTCATGGCCCAAATATGAAGTGGTCATGTAATCTCTGAAGTTACAGAAGCCTCCAAGCCCCTTGCCTACTTGATGCTGGGAGCAGAAGCTGGATGATTGAGAAGTATTTTATGGGTAGATCAGGGAAGGATCAGATTTGTCCTGTCCCAAGAAATTCCTGACATAGGGCAGAATGTACACCAGCCCATCTGGAGAAAGCATACACAATTTGCTACCCATTAGTAGTAATGGAATGGAAAGAAATTATTACAAGGATTAAAAAAAAACCTCTGAAAGGTAGATTCTACCCGGCCAAGATGTTCCTCCATCTTTGCACCCCACCTGTAGAATTCCCCTTTTAGTTAATATGATGCTGGCATGTTTGCATCCCCACCTGTAGAATTAGTTAATATGATGCTGGCATGTTTGCATCCCCACCTGTAGAATTAGTTAATATGATGCTGGCATGTTTGCATCCCCACCTGTAGAATTCCCCTTTTTAGTTAATATGATGCTGGCATGTTTGCTGTTTTTGTATTATTGTTGTGTAGAAAACAGAAAAGAGTCCTACATCATCTAAAAGTCTATCCAGTTCTTTTAAACAATGAAGTTTCTTGAACTGTCAGTCTTTAAAATGATACAGGATTCTGTGTGATTTGGTATAACAGACTAACCTAGCTAACTTTTGAGAAATGATTTAGCTCTTGAGTAATTTTATCTCAATAGAAAACTTATACAGCAATTCTAGGCATTTTTGTTCAGATGTACATTTCACTGAAGTCCATGGAATTTATTCCCAGGTAAATGCAAACAGGACTGAAGCCTGCAGAAGTTTTTAACCACATTTCTGGGACCAAAGTGGTTAATTTTGGGAGGATTGAACCCCCAGTTAAAATTATACCACAAAAGTAAATGCATGCTGATTCTATGAATATTTTCCAGGCATCAATCCTTCTCTGCATATTAAGCCTTTCTGCAAAATATATTGAGCAAAGGGTTGCCGTTTTCAGCTTCTCCCATATATACTTCCTCACTCATTAAGATTATCTCAAGAGGCCTTGTTTGGCATTCTGCCATGGATTTAGTCAAATCTGAAAGGATTTTCTTTCCTATGGCACACACTCTGAATTTCCCTCTCTCATGAGATCAAACTGGTCCCTTCACTATAAACAGTTCATTATAAAGAGCAAATACGTGAAAATGGTTGAGGGTGGAGGTTACAAAGAAGAATTATTGATTCTTTCTTTTAACATAAGAACATTTTGAAAGGCTGAACATCACTCTGAGCACAGGATTGACCTAAAAATAAGATAGATAAATAAATCAGCCTTTCAACTCAGGGGTGGGCAGACACACACACTGAGAAATAAAGAATTCAGCCCAGGGATTTGTTTTGAGGAGGGAAACTGAATATAAGACACTGTCCTTCCACACGCAAAACCACTCCCAGTTACCTCACCCCCATTCCCAGCTTTCTTCATGTCAGCAGTATAAGTCCATGCTTTATAACTACTTCTGCATTCTTGGTACATTAGAATGAAACAGACAGAAACAAGAATATACCTGTTTGCCAACCTTGTTTTAATTTTTCTTTTTTTGATAGATAATGCTCTGAGCAATGTTCAGTTTTACCATATTTTAAAAGTAAAAAAAATTGCATGCCTATAATTATGAGCAGTGCACCTACTGGCTATAAATGCATTTCCTGTCATGTCATGGATAACTTGTGCTCACAAGGACTCAGAGTTACAGTAGAAGCATTTATTGGACTAAACAGGTATTGTGTGTTGAATGGTTACAGGTTTCATACCTTGTCAAACAAATTTAGGTGCTCATTGCAATAACTGGTGAAAGTCACAAATGTCACATTAACTCACCAAAACTAGCTTCCTAGACTTTTTCATTATTTACTTATCTTTCATCATGGGAAGAATACCATGACCTTATCTTTGCCATGCCTGTTCCCATAACACCTTCCCACTAATTTCACATCCCCCCTTTTGGGTCTTTCCCCTCCTTGCCAGATGTAAAGTGACATCAAATACTGTAGCAATTACCCATGTGGTGCCTCAGTATGCTTTTGAACTCCCAACCAGACACATTTAAGAGCTTCCTTGACAGTAGGGACCTCAGCCTGAAGTCCAGCCCTGCACTCACCACTGGACAGGGAAGAAAAATGTTACTGCTGCTTTTGTTACACATTTGAAAGTCAGAAATTCTTTTGGATCTCAGTGAAATATCTACTCACCAAGTTTAACTTATTCCTACTCAGGTTTTTTTGGTGCAGTTGAAGATACATTTTTAATAGTGTGCCCAGAATTCAATTGAATTCTGTGGGGATTTCTATTGATGTTTATGGTATATAACCACTGTCCCTGGAGCTTTTATTTACCTTGCATTTGTTGGCTGGGACCCCTGAGAATTGTACTTTGTAAGTACATAGCCATATTCTTGAAGTCTTAGGCTTCTAATGAAATACACAGATGAACACATTTTTAAAATCTCCCCTTTCCATCTAATTTGTGTGTTGCATTACTAAACCAGGCACAATTCACAAACTTCCAAGGAAGGAGAGGTAAGAAGAACATTGAATTACCTTATCCATTGCTATCACTAGGGTTCAGATATTATATATGCCTATCAATATTCTTAATGAAGTTTCTAATCATATTAGTGTGTGACTACTGAAAGCAGCATAAAATCTTGTTAAGAGACAGGAGCATAAGAACAGGCAACATAGTATTTAGGCTTCATTGGGCTCCTTGGTATTAGGATGTATTTGACTGAATCAACGGCTTGGTTTTATATCTGCAAAGAGGGCATGGGCACAAACTGATGCAAAGGGAAGAAGTGGTTCTATACCTTTCTTAGTTAGCACTTTAAGGAGTTTTTGCAGATTCAGGTCAGTGTGAGAGAAGATGGTTATTTTTGTTAACTGCCATCAAATTAGCTTTGATTGATGGTGACCCCATAAATGAGGGACCTGCAAGTCCCCCGTCATCAACAGCTCTGCTCAGGTTTTGCCAGTCATGTAGACTCGAGTCAATTGATTCAGACTCAAGTCAGACTTAAGTCACTTCAGTGACTTGACTTGGACTTAGCAAAAATTGTCAGTTAAGGTTGGACCAAACCTGTAGAAAATACTCTGTGATGTGGGTTGTTAAATGCACCTGTGGAGAGCCATGTGACTTTAGCTGACTCATGCTGAGTCATGCTGATGAGCAATCAGGGGAGAAGGTTGCATCAGATGTGGGGAGAATGCAAAGGCTGGCAGGATTGCATCAGCTAGTGTGGGTATGAATGTAGCTGAGAGCTTGCCAACAAGTTGCACACGGTACCTGACATGTCTGCTGAGGGCTCTGTCAGAAAGAGCAAGCAGAGGGATGCTGGAATGCCTTCTGGAGATTCTTGTAAATATGTACACATTGTAACTGAAGAATAAATTGCCTCCTTGATGGAAGAGAACAATTGGCATGGATGAGTTTTTCCTGGCTTCAGTGCATTGCTCCTGAGTTATTCTCTGCTGCTGGGCACACTTCCAAAACTGTGGGAGCAATCTCTGCTATATTTTGGGTGTGACGAAAATTACACACTGACTTGACTCAATTTGAGACTTGTATATTTTTAGTGACTGTCCTTGCTGCCCTTGGCTCAGTAACATAACACATTCATCCAGAAACCTTGCAACTTACTAGTCACATGACAATCTGTCTCAAGCCCAAAGTGTGGATGCATTTCTCAGAGGGAACAGCAAATGGGTTAGGGAACAGGCTTGAGATGAGGATGAGGTCTGCTCAGTAGCCTGTCCCCTCTACATATAGGAGGAGCTTTCTAAAACTTCCTAAGAACAACAGGCAAGACTTGTGCCCAGAGTGCAGGTATATATCTCAGAGGGGAACAGAAATTGTGTTGGGCAATGGGCTTGAGGAGGAAGGATCCTTCCTTCTAAAGTTCTTGGAGCTTCAGTAATGGGGAATAAGAAGGATCCTATTCTTCCACTTCTGAAGCTGCAGATGGCAAAATCACAAAAGTAGAAGACCAACTCTACTTAAATTGTTAAAACTCTTTATTCAACTCTGTCCAGAAATTCTGGACAGTTGGGGGTATAAAGTTGGCTCCCAGACTTGAGACTTGACTCAAGACTTGACTTGAAAGTATCTTGCAAGGACTTGAGACTCAACTTGAGACTTTAAAGTAGAGACTTGAGACTTGACTTGAGACTTGGAATAAAAGACTTAAATACATCACTGGGTTTTGCAGACTCAGGGACATGTCTTCCTTGACTGAGTCTATCAACTTCTAATGGAGTCATCTTTTTCTCCTTCTGCCTTACCAAGAAGTATTGTCTTTTCTAATGAGTCATGTCTACTCATGATATGTGCAAAGACAACAGTCTCAATTTAGCCATCTTGTTTTCCAGGGAGAGTTTAAGCTTGATTTGATCTAAGACACATATGTTGGTCTTTTTAGCAGTCCACAGAATCTGTGGAAATCTTCCCTAACACCACTTTTCAAATGAGTTGATTTTCTTCCTGTCCAGCTTTTACAACCATACATAGAAACTGGAAACACATGGCCAATCTTAACAATCCCAAGATTGTTGACTTCAGGATCTTGACTAGTTCCTTCATGCTGCCCTTCCAAATTCTAGTCTTCTTCTGATTTCTTGACTGCAGTCTCCATTCTGATTAATGACTGAGTCAAGGTATGAAAATTTTTGAACCATTTCAATGTCTTCATTGGCTATATAAATACTGTATTTGCTGGCAAATAAGACTCACCTTGGTTCTTGTGGGTTTTTTGGGCTTTGAGACCATGTTCTGGTTGTATTTTCTCCTGATGTTTCACCTGCATCTGTGGCTGGCATCTTCAGAGAATGATTCCTCTGAAGATGCCAGCCACAGATGCAGGCAAAACATCAGGAGAAAATACAACCAGAGTGTGTCTTATATGCCAGCTTGTCTTATATGCCGGCAAATAATATTTGCCGGCATATATATGGGGTGCGTTTTATACACAGGTGCATCTTATACGCCAGCAACTATGGTAATCTGTTGGCCATTTATTTTTATTTTCAGCTGTAAACCTGTCTTTGTATTATCTTCCTTGACTTTCTGCTAGTAGTATGGTGTCATTTGCACATTTTCAGTTGCAGATGTTTCTTCTTCCAATTTTTATGCCTCCTTCTTCTGAGCATAATTCTGATTTATGTATGATATGTTCAGCATACAAGGTAAACAGGGTGATAAAATGAAGCCTTGTCTGATCCCTTTGTCAATTGGAAACCATTCTGTTTCTCTATATTCTCTCCTGACAGTGGCCTCTTGTCCTGAATGCAGGTTACACAACAGGACAATCAAATGCTGTGGCATACTCATTTCTTTAAGAGTTATCCATAGTTTTGTATGATCTACACAGTCTTAAGGATTTGCTATTATCTATAAAGCACAAGCTGATTTTCTTCTGAAATCCTTTGGTGCACTCCATTATCTAAGATATGTTTGGAAAATGATCCCTCTTCCTTTCCTGAACCCAGTGTGGTTATATGGCATTTCTCACTCCCTATATGATAAAAGTTTTTGTTGTAGAACTTTGAGCATCACTTTGCTTGCATGAGAGATTAATGTAAGGGTCTGGTAGTTCCTATAATCCCTGGTATCCCTTTTTTGGAACATTGAGAACTCCAATCTGTGGTCTGTTCTTTAATTTTTCATATTCATTGACAGATTTTAGTTCAAATTAGAGCAGATTCTGCCTCTGCCACTTCAAGCAGCTCTAGTGGTATGCTATCTATTCCTGGTGATTTATTTTTCCCTAGTGTCCTGAGATCAGCTTTCACTTCATTTTCTAAAATTGAATCTGCCATCCTTTCATCTCTTTTATATAGTTATTTAGTGTATTGTTTCAATAATCTTTTTATTTGTACTTGATCATGTGACATCTTCACCTACTGTTCGTGTAGTACCCCCACTCTTGGTTTAAATTTCTGTTTGATTTCTTAGATCTTGTGGAAGAAGCCTCTTGTTCTTTCTTTTTTGTTGTCATCTATTTCTTTGGATTGATTATTCCAGTAGTTATTTTTGTGCCTGCATACAAGTTACTGAACAGTTGCATTCAAGGTTAAGACAGTATTTCTGTCACTTTTACCTTTGCTTCTCATAAGTGATTGTCACACAAAAATCCCCATTTGTATTTCTGTGCAGAATAATTTCCTGGTATATATTAGGATCTATGAATATTAAGTGAAAACTGCATAAAATTATCATCACTGTGTTATTCTTCCCAATTGGGTTTCCTGACTGTAAGGGAACCTGTTTTTTTCAGTCAGGAAATGAATAATAGTGAATATTATTTATATCTCTATTCAGTATGACTGTCCCCAAGTCCTGATGCCACTGGAATGGATTGTGTGTATGTTCTCCCACCTTCAGAAGCTCTATATGTTGCCATCAGATCCATGTTCTTCATTATACTTCACTTCATTTACACTGGTACACTAACAATGGAAGTTCCTCCTAATCATGGCCATTTCCACCCTACACTGTTATAGTGCTATTATTCCACTTTCAACATCCTATGGAATCCTGGAGTTTGCAGTTTAGGGTTTAGCCAGAGAGCTCTTGGGCCTCAGAAAACTACAAACCCCGGAATTCCACAGGAGACCGAAAGTGGAATAATAGCACTATATCAGTATATGGCAGAAATGACCCATGTTATCACAAGTTTAAATAAAAGGAGCAAAAGTCTTCTTTTACCAAGAGTTTTATAGGCTGGATAAGCTGTCTATTAATCTGCCCTACACTACTTTGCCAAGTTTGTCTACTTTTATTATACCCACTTAGACCATTCTTTCTTACTTTCTTTTCATATTTATATCCTGCCTTACATCAAAAGAACTCAAGACAACATACAGGGGGGAAAAAAGCTATCTGAAACCATTTAGAACTATTTTAAACAATTCAGAGTGACAAATTAAACCAGCAAATTAAACCAGTCTATAAGAGATGAAACAATTTACACAGTTTAGAACAATTTTAAACCATTGGTTTATACAGACTGGAAGCCAGTGCTTTTCTTTATGCATTTTAAACACATTCTTCTTTTTAGTTCTGTTGTATTTAATTTAATTATTTTATTGTTGCAGGCTATTTTGCAATCCGAACAGCTTAATAATGAGATAAAATGAACAAAATGGGTTTTTTAGTTTCTTTAGGCATTTTCCCATTCTAAAACAGGGCTGTGCCACATCCTTGTTGTCGTGTCCCTTCAAGCCATTTCTGACTTATGGAGACCCTAGAGTGAACCTATCAAGGGTTCTTCTGGGGCTGAGAGTGTGTGACACACCCAAGGTCACCCAGCAGGTTTCCATGGCTGAGTGGGGAACTGAACCCTTTTCTCCATGGTTGTACTCCAACACTCAAACCACTATACCACATTGGGTTTTTACCCTCCCGATGCTGCATTGCAACTGCCATCACCCTAGCCAGCACAGCCAGTAGTGAAAGATACAGGAGTCACAGTCCAACAACTTCTGGGAGATCACAGTTGTCCTCTGTGAAGGAACAGTGATCTATGTTATTTCATCAACATGTATACATTTAGTACTACTTTAATGTTGTTTTGCATTGGTATATTTAGGGTTCATATTCAGTATGTTACTTTGATGGAGAAACCCTATCCCAGGGTCTACAATTTTGATATTAAAATATGATTCAATGTGCCTGAGAGGTCACCAGGTGGGCACATAGGCAGCAATGGTCAAAGATCAAAAACCAGGTCAGGCCAGTAAAATCCCCAGTCACGTAGCCCCAGGAGACCTCAAGATGTGTAAACTCACAATAAACAAAGGGTCCTCAGCCCCTGAGAAGCCAACTTGAGGGGATTAGCATGTCTGCCCCAAGCTGAGCAAATATTTCATGAGGCGAGGACCATTTACATGAAGTCACACCACAAACTAACACAGCCGAAGTTCCTGAGACTTTGGCAACACCTTGCAATCCCATCAAATGAAGGAAATTACCAGTGTGGGGCTTCGTTATCACTCCAACACCCATTGTTCTCCCTAGGAAAGGATTAGTCCTCCAGGTACTTTTTCTCCTACAAATAGTCCCAGTTTTTGAGCAGTTCTTTGGATCACTCCCAGTCATCCCAGCAGACCATTTCTCCATCCATTGAGTGATCCCCTTAGCCCTCTCCATGCTGAGCCCCACTTCTTTCCTGCCATCTCGGACCCAGGACTTCAGGACAAGGTGCAATATTGCCCCAACAACACCCCTTCAATACTCCCTCTGTCCAATTTCCTCTCTTTTGCTTCTCAATAGCTCTTGGGTGCATGTGTATGTGACTGCATTGGTATGTGAGACTTGCATTCAATAAAATCATTTATTGGACATTTCGGTTTGGTGTTTGGCTTGATCTGACCCAGTAAAAACTGGGTAAAAAGACCCTGTTAGGTTTTCCTGCCTCTCGCATTGCTATTGCTTGTGCTCTGACTAGTTTCCATTCCCCATCATGTGGAGCACATTGAGGTGTCCCCCAAGGGACCCCAGAAATCAGGATAACAAGTAGCTAAGTTTAATTTCTGGTAAAATACAAAGGGTTTCCAGAGAATGGAAGGTGAAATTGTGTGTGTGTGAGGCAGGTTTAGGCATAGAAGAGACGTTGGTGAATGTGAGAGCTAGAAGAAGTTTAGAAGTAGGAGCTGAAGTTTTAGAAAGAGAGCTTAAAGTACAGCTGAAATGGAAAAGAAGTGAAGAAGAGAGAAAGAGGAACAGAGAGACAACGTGGCCAACAAGATGCAACTCAAGAAAGGAGTCAGAAGCAGAGAAATAGCCAGAGTGTCAGACTTGCTCTATGGCAGAACAATCTGGGGAGAAAAGCTTACCAATATCCTCCTTACAAAAGCATGATTATGAACAAAAATATTTTTTTAAAAAAAACTTTTCTTTAAACTTTTCAAATGTCTTTATATTATTTTTATATTTATTATACATTTATTAAATTTTTTGTATAAATATTTTATTATTTATTTAGATAGGTATCTTACATTTAAATATTTTCACTTTTTAAAAACGAGTCCAAACTCTAGAAAGAAGTACAATGGGTAATCTGAAGAGGAATAGTACCTACATTTAAGTCTAAATAGGTTTATCATGGTACTTGAAAAGCTATCAAAAGGAGAAATAAAAATGATGATTCTGGGGACAGAGTACCTTCTGCATGTAAATGAAGCTTTTTAAAAATCATTTTGAAGAAGAACTAAGCTCATAAAGAGGAACTGATGGGTGTTTGTAAAATTATAGATGGTTTGGAGAAACTAAGGAACAAGATATTGTTCTCTTTGTAAAATACCAGAGCTCTGGATCATGCAGTGAGATGGTGGGTTGAGGAATCAAAAGGAGTCTACTGACATAAAAGGAAATGCTATTCCACATTTATGCACATCTTATGCAATTCATCTCCACATGAGTTCATCTCCATATGAAAAGAAAATCAGATAGTAACCTAACTTCTTTCTTATAGTGTCATGTTGAAGATCTCAAACATACAAGGGACTCAGTCTATGAATTATGGCAGCCACACCCAGATTCTCTGCATCTCTAATTTGGCTTGCCAGAAGAGAGAGAGAGAGGTTGGGCCTTTCCGCACTTCACTATTACAGTGCTATTATTCCACTTTCAACATCCTATGGGATCCTGGGGTTTACAGTTTAGGGCGGGGAATTTAGAATTCTCAGCCAGAGAGCTCTTGGTAAACTACAAGCCCCAGAATTCTGCAGGATGTTGAAAGTGGAATAATAGCACTATAACAGTGTAGTGTAGAAAGACCTACTGATCAGCCCTCTATTGCAGGAGCATCCAGTTCAATAGTTACCACAAAACTGGACTTTTAGAATTCCACCTGGGCCTATAAAAGTTCAACCTCTGGCCTTGCTGCTCAGTTAGATGAGATGAAAATCTAAAGCTGTTTCCTTGCTTTGTGCTCATTGTGCCTCTAAACCACAGCCCTGACTCTGAAAGAGCTTACATGTCACTGCCACAATGTTACAGATCAAGAAGCAGAAGCATGTAAATGAACCAACATCACCCAGAGATCAGTCTTTTGAGGGCAGAGGACATCACCTCAGTGTTTTGTGGTAATTGTGCAGACCACACTGGGTCTTGACGGGAAGCCCTTTGCAGCTGCTGCAATAAATTTTCTGAACCTATGAGCTCCAGGCTCGGTGAAGCCCATTTTGTATGCTTCAGTAGCATCCCAAAACAGAAAGGCACAGCCTCACAGGGGAAATGTGTGGCCAGACTTTGACCTGAATACCCTACATCTAAGTGGCTGATTCTAGTAGAGGTAAATGAGTAAATTGCTCTAAAATACATTTAGTAAAGATTCTGATTCAGGAGGTTTGGTGGGCTATGACAATAGTTGTTATAAAGAAAAGACTAAAGTAATATGCCATGTTGCATATTTATTTTTTAAAGGTACATCAGAAGACCACAGCAGCTTTCTTGTGAAGCAGTCATTGATGCCATAAGGCATTTTGCCAAAGAATTTAGCAGGCTTGCAGGTTTTTTTCCAATGACCCAGCAAGTATTTGTTAGACTGTTTCTACCATCTGCTTCTCAGGTTCAGTCAAGGGCAGAAGGGTAAACATTTGAGGATGGCAATTATGAACCAGTATCTGAAAGGGAAATATAGTTTCTGGATGATAAAATTCACACAGAAAAGGCAAGACTGGGATAGCCATTTCCACTTCTGAGTCCTGCATTCTTCTTAAAGAGCCTTCTGCATTTCAGCTATACATCCAGCAGAAAATGATACAGCAAGTGGTTAAAAATGACTTAAAACCAAGGTCATTTCCACACTACACTGTTCTAGTGCTATTATTCCACTTTCAACCTCCTATGGAATCCTGGGATTTGCAGTTTAGGGAAGGGCCTTTAGAATTCTCATCCAGAGAGCTCTTTGCCCTCAGGAAACTACAAACCCCAGAATTCCACAGGATGTTGAAAGTGGAATAATAGCACTATCACAGGGTAGTGTGGAAAGGACTCAAGTTTAAATGACTTTAAAACTTTCTTTCACAGTTGAAGAAACTGCAAAAGGATACCATGCCACTATTTGCAGCCATTTATGAACTTGTGGTCCGAAAACAACACCTTTACAATCTTAACAAAGGACATTACATTATAATATTGCTATCAGATATTTTGTAAGATATTTTCCTACACATTCATTCCGTCATTGTCACAGCTGGCTGTAGGAGTCACAGCCAATGGTGACTCCTACTCATCTACGTCAAAATGCATGGCATCCAAAGCCCACCAACTTATTTTAGCACAGTAAGAAGTAATAGTAAACTAGTGGCAAACTAAATAGCTAACTAGGCACGAAAGAGCCAATAACAATCAGTAGCCTTTTACATTGACTGAAAAATATGTTCAGTCACGTTTGGTTGAAAATAGAAATTGGAATTCGGGAGGGGCAAATTCCATCATTGATCTGTACGGTTGGATCACACAACAGGAAACATGGGAGAGTCTCTAAACAAGCAAAACAATAATCAAGAAACAGGTGTGTTTGCATGGGGAGGAGATTCCAAACAAATAATAAAAAATGTAGATAGGACAGAGAAATAATACTGTGATAAAGACACATAAAGAATACAGAACAACAGGAGCCTATAGGCAATACATTGCAGATAAATATTGTAAAATATAAGGTCATATGCAAGCAATAAAAATATATAAATAATGTGTAACACTTGCAAGAATGTGTATATAAAACAATGGTAGCTTTAATATTGGTAAATAGTTCTAAACCAGATATGGAGTTCCACAATGATAAACAGAGGCCATTTCTGCACTACACTTTTATAGCGCGATTATTCCACTTTCAACATCCTATGGAATCCTGGGGTTTGCAGTTTCAGAAGAGGCCGGCCGGCCCCTCCCGAAACTGGAAACCCCAGGATTCCATAGGATGTTGAAAGTGGAATAACAGCACAACAGTCTAGTGCGGAAATGGCCAGAGTCATATGTTCAGTTGGATGCCAAGTTTAGATAAGTATTAATCTGTGTGTAGTTACACTTGCCCAAAGAATATCTCTCTTACCCTATATGACTCAGGATTTTACAAAATATAGTATAAGGGTATGCAGTTTTAGCTTCTGAAAGTATTCTTAATAGTTAGAGCATCTCACTGACTGCTGTCCTCTTGGATGGACACAATTCTGTTTCATAATTCTCACTTTGCAAGGTTACAGATTTGTAATTATGTGGAACCCAATCCCTGAAGGTTTTGTTTTGTTTTTATTGGTTTGTTTGTTTTGTCGGTGACACTGTGGACCACTCATTTTAAAGCCTTTCAACTTCATTGGTACAGCATTTGTAGTCACTAAAGAGTCCTGAACTGTCCATACAGATTAGGACTTATACTTAGTTCATTAGGAGATGAAAGAAATAACTAATCAATAAATCCTTTACTAATCACATTTCTCTCCTCCCCCCACTGCCCCCAACACACACATTTTTCACTGAATTTTTGGATGATAAGCGGTAGAATTTGATTTATCTGGGACTTGTTATTTCAAAATAGTTTGAGTGTCACTCTCCATTTTGAGGATCTACACTGTACATACACCATTTCTGTTATTTTAACAGGGCATCCCTGTCTGATTAAATGGAGCTTCCCAAGGTCAGAAACTGAGGCTATTTCCACACTAGACTTTTACAGTGCTATTATTCCACTTTCAACATTCTATGGAATCCTAGGGTTTGCAGTTTAGAGAGGGGCCTTAAAGTCTAGTAACTGTCTGGTACAGAAATGGCCTGAGAGGGTTTGCATTCAGTACATCCAAAGCCTCCCTCACTTCATCCATACTATGCCCCTACCTCTTCTCTTGTTTTCCTCTGTCCAACCTTCAATAGGGAGATTTATATTTTTGATACTGAGTGGTACATCATTTTAGGATTGTGCTGTAAATGTGCAGGAACTGAGAAAAGAAATTAAAAAGTCAAAAACATGGTGCAGAGCAGTATTTGCTATCTTTCCTTATTTAATTTGTGCGAATGTTCCTTCTCTGAAATCAGAAATATGTGACATTTTCACAGAATGAATGTTTCCAAGACTAAAAATACAAATGATGGTGGCCGTATATATTTCCTTTTCAATACAGCTAAAACAGCTAAAAGGAAAAACAAAGAAAAGACTCCCACCCCCAGAAAAAGAAACAGAAAGAAAGAAGAAAGAAAAAAACAAAGAAAAAAAAATCAACATTGGCCATTTCCGCACTAGACTGTTATAGCACTATTATTTCACTTGCAACATCCTATGGAATCCTGGGGTTTGCAGTTTCGGGAGGGGCCAACCGGGCCCTCCCTAAACTGCAAACCCCAGGATTCCATAAGATGTTGAAAGTGGAATCATAGCGCTATAACAGTCTAGTGCAGAAATGGCCATTGACTTCCAACTTTCCTAATGATGATTACACATTTTACTATATAAGAAAACTTATCCAATTATACTATCTTTAGCTTAACTAAACCTATCATTATCAAACCCACAGTTAAGCATGTTATTCTCACTTTTCTGCCAAACAACAATCAAAAGTTCCCAATCTTTTAAAAATGGCATTAATGATTTTTCTAATCAGTGTTGGTACATAATTTGTCCATTTCAGCCAGGTCAGGCAGTTTCAGCAGCCACTCTTTGTTCATCAGAATTATGGTATTTTTCCATTTCTGTGCATAAGTTAATCTTGCTGCTGTGGTCATATATTGTAACCTGCCTCTGTTGCAATAAAAACAATTCATGTTTCAATTGAATATTAGCCTCCAGAATCTTCTGAATCAAACTATGCATTTGTTTCCAAAATTCTTCAGCTTTCTCACAAGTCCACCACATACGATAAAATGTCTCTACATCATTTTGCAAAAATTCTTCTTAAAATCATAAGATAAAGTAAAATTCACTCCCTTTGACCATATTTTTTCTTGTTGTTCCATCTGTATATTATATCCCAAGTTCTGAGCCCATGTGGTTCTACATATTTCCGAGAACAATGCAATATAGGTTTTCTTTGTTACAGTTTCTCAATTCTGTGGCATTCATTTCACTTACACAGTACAGCTGATCACTCTAATATTCATTGCCTCCAAGAATAACATCTGCAACATGTGCACTTCTGTTTTCATACCACACAGTTATGTCCTTCACTTGTAAGGTACAAAGGGCTCTGCTGACTTTAGTAACAAAACCTACATTAATAGACTGTGCTTCACTTCTGGGAGGTAGGGGAAGGAGGTGGATTAGCTTCTAGATGTACAAGACCTTGTACAGCAAAGCTTAGAAAGTTGATTTGTGAGAGTTATCATTAGGATTATAATTCCAATATCCCCAGAATAGTTAGCTGCTCTCTTAATTATATTTTTAAAGAAACAACTTACTTTGTGTTTCCCACAAGTAACTAAACTTTTTGCTTTTAATGATTGTTTCTAGGATTCTTTTTTTTCCAAAGAAAAGGCACTTCTGAATATTGTAAACCTGTTCTTTGATAAAACGCATATAAACACACTGACACCTTCTGTCCGCTCCATTCTTGTCTCAATACTCACAACAAAGCAAAAGACATCAGCAGAAGTCATTCCTTGAACCATGTTATTCTTCCTCCAGCATTTAGAAAAGCTGCAACCCCACACCTGTAAACTTAAAGGGTACCCTATTAAAAGAATGAGATCTGTTGTTAGTTTAAAAAAAATTTAATATAGTTAATATAGTTATTGGGGAAAGAAATGAATTTCAAACAACTAGTTACTTATTACTATAACTCCTCATTTATAACTACTGTCTTCAAAGATCTAAATCAGAGTCTGAATACATTCTGTTTTCTTCCTCCTTTTCCTAAAATAGAATTAGTTAAACATTGGATTTTTATTGTTTTTCTTTTAAATATTAAATGCAAAAAAGGGGAAGAAAAAAGAGGTACAAGGAGATAAATAGTTATAGAGTATATAATTAGGGATGGGACGAATCCAGAATTTTCTGAATCCAGATCCAGATCTGAATCCAAAGGTTCTGGAAATCCAAAAATCTCAAATCTTTTGAATCTTTAAAATCTTTAAAAATCTTTAAAGGCAAGGGAAAGAAAGCACTTCTACATCACATTTTCTTGCCTGACCTGGGCAGGATCAGGCCTGTGGCCGGCAGCAGCACAGTGGGGAGCATGAGATCGATGTCTCTACTGCCTTTTCTCACCCGCTGCGGGCAAGATCCAGCCGCAGCCAGCAGGAGACCAGGGCAGGATTCGAGAGATTCAATTCACCTGTTTTGGCTGGGGGATTCGGATCCCTGAATCTTGAACCCTTGCTCAAGATTTGAGGATTCCAGGATTCAGTTATTTGGACATAATATAACATTATGTCCAAATAAAAAAATTGCTTGTAGTTGATGTCTGCTAAATACATGAAATTTAGTACTTTCCAACTAATACTTACAAATGATACTTGTTTGTTTTGGGAAGAACATAATTAGTGCTTCCAACATAGCATATCATCACTTAGAGGTGATGACCCCTATATGGGCACCCAAATGTATTGTAATTGTCGATTTTGTCACTGAACCACAGAGTAAATGGTATGAACATTGCAATACTGAAACTGGCAAAAATTCTTGCTCTGGCTCTATCTAAGGTACAAGGTACATGACTGTCAACTTGCAGTACTGAACATTCACAAAGACATATGTGGAAAAAATGAATTTTTCTCCATTCTTTTCCCAATACAAAATAGTAAGAGCCATTCCAGATGAGAAAAAAAAAGTATCTGGAAGTCCCAGATTTTGTTCCTATACAAACCAATTTTATTTTGGAACTCCACATGATGTTTTCGTCATCCAAAGTATTTCCTGGGAACACCTAGCATTACGAAGTCATTCTGATCTTCCAGGTCAGTTTAAATTAACTTAGTGTTTTCCAAAGAGAAATGTGTCTCTGTGTGGCTATCTTGTTTGTCTTATCCAAGAACTAGCTAAGATGGCAGCCACCCATAAACCCAGCTTTTATCTCAAGGACACAGATTCAACAGAGGTCAATCAATGGAAAGAGGATTATTTTCACCAAAACACAATGATCCTGTTATGTAACTAAAGCACTTTAGCACCTTGCCTATAACTCTCAGATAATAATAAAGAAAGCTCAGTGTAAATTGGTGAATATCAGTTCCTGAAATGTTCCAGGAATATAGATGCAACACATAAAAGGGAGCGGGAGGGTACAAGGAGAAGGGGAACGAGGGAAACGGGATATTTCAAGAAGGAGTTTGGAGGCAAACCTGAGAATATGTGGGTAAAACTGAAGAAGAAGAAGAAGAAGAAGAAGAAGAAGAAGAAGAAGAAGAAGAAGAAGAAGAAGAAGAAGAACTGGAAGCTCTTGATAATTCCAGAGATTGTTTTCCCTTCTGGATAAGCTCTAAGGCAGTTTCATACCATTTAAAAAATCTCCCACATGGAACAACAATATGCTTCTGAGATTTCCTTTCTTAAGGCCAAGCTCAACATGACTGAGCAGCCATCCAGATTTGACTATTGAACAAATGTAGTAAGAAAGTTTATTCTTTATAAGAAATGAAACACAAGAGGAAGAAAAATCAAACCTGCCCCCTTGTTCACCTTGCCTCGCTGTGTTCTCTTGCTTTAAATAGTTTCCTTCCAGCCTGTCTTGGGAAGCAGAAGTCAAATAAACTTGCTCAATGCAACAGAAAACTGTCAAGTGAGGCAGGGAGCAGGCAGGTTGTGTCTGCCACCCTAGCCGCTGCTCCAGCTCCTTGTCTTGCAAAAAAACGAGAGCACCACAACTTCCAGCACCAGACCTAGCATAAGGGAGAGTGAAGCAGCTGCCTCAAGTGTCAGATATTTGTTAACAGCAAAAAGCAAATAAGTTAATGGTGAACAGAGCTGTGCGGACCACTTGTTTTGCTGTGAATTCATTTTTTTAAAAAAATACGATTTGGTACTACAGTTTTTAAAGAAAAGAATACTACTAATGTTCCTGTATTATGTTAGTTGTTTCTCTCCACCCTTTGCTTTAAGAAACGTTCTTGTAGCAATTCCAAATTTCTTTTTGGAGTTCAGTATGGAGAAATATCTTTGGGAAAGTGACTACAAGAAATACCAGGGTGTACCCGGAAAATGGAGGGAGGTCATCATTTTAGATGATATGTATTTCTCTGAACTGAGAGCATTTTCTATGGAAAATTCCACATGAAATACAATTTTCTTCACTACACAATGAATAATTATTATAGTACTATAAAAATATAATACCTTATTATCCATTTGTTTCAGTACTAGCATGAAATAACTACAGCAGTGGCATTCTCAAACTTCAAATTAAATATGTTTTAATAATGGGAAACAGAAGCTGGGGACAAAGCACTAATCAAGTGTTAGGAACTATCTAATTATTTATTTACATACCAAACCATGAAGCAGACAAATATATTATTTCTAACAATTCCCTAATGTCTTTTTTTAAATCTAACTTATTGGATTGGATTGAAGTAGAGTTGATTCTGTTACTTCTGAACTATTCCTGGTTTCTTATTCATAACACTGCATTTAATAACAAATATTTTGAAATAGTTCTTTTGTTTCCTTGGCTCTTCTGTGCAATTAACTACTTAGGAAGGAGAAATAATCACACTTTTTAAAAGTGGAGAGTGATGGCTCTGTTGTTAACAGAGTATAAATCCAGACTGGGTTTTACTCTCAATTGTATTCTAAAGTTATCCCCCTCTCTTTCGAAAAGGGGTCAGCACTTTGAATAGTTCCTTTAGTGTTCAGACTAAAAGCCAGAACAGATGCACTGGTCTGCTGATATTGGAGCTGCAAGCCTCCACTCTTTTCTATCACACAAGTATATTGCATAATTCAATTCACACATATTGTGGTGGGTTCCAAAGAAGTAGCCAGCCTAGTCTGTTTCAGCATCTGAAAGGAAAAGGGTGGGAGAGAAAAAAAAGTGGGATAGGAGCACCTTTAAGACTAATTGGTTTAACTAACTGATAAGCCTTCAAGGGACAGTGTTAGTGATACAAGTCCTTCAGATCTTTATAGTGGTCAGTTGGTATTGACGTGCAAAAGTGGTAAGTCTGCTTACGAAAAGTTGGTTGCTTTGGTGTCAAAACCTTCTCTGAGGAGATTCCTTCTATTATATCTGCAGTTGTAAGGACTCAAGTATCAATATATGTAGTGTGCCATGAAACCATAATGTTTGTCCAAATCTCTGCTTATGGATTGTAGTGGATGGTATTCAGTGGTGCCTCTGGCCCAGCACAAGAAAGCACTTCTACTTGTTCAAAGCAAGGCACTCCATATTTACTGTCATTCTTAAATAATGTAGCCTTCTGTCTTATAAGTCCATGATATATTAGAGGCTATCACAGTTCTCTAAGTTGTTTTGGGGTGGGGAGGAAGAAATGTCTACTTGGTAGAGAGAAATGGAGAAAAATCATGTTTCCCACCATGAGCAACTAGAAATACTTCCTGCCAGTGGGACAGATGCTCACCATCCCATGGTGCTTTCCATCCAGGCAAAAGCCTTCCCTTCATAAAGTAACTGAGTTTTTTGCAAAATTCTGTTAGTGCCAGTGGAGGCCTTTGAAAGCTCAATTGCCATATAGAGAGACAGATAGTCTGGTATGAGTGGTGGCAGGTAAGAAGGAAAGAAATGACCTTTCCCTTCTGGTGTGCTGTCGCTATCTTTCTGTAAAACAGCTCCTGGGAACAGTTAGTCTAGTACAAAGATGCCACTGTATATAATCAATTTTTAAACAGGTGTCAGTTCTAAATATTACTGCAGGTTTTGTTTTTGTTTTTTTATTTGTTCATGGGGCTGGTTTTTGTTGTTGTTTTGGAATGCCCAACAAAGAATGGTTTGCTGAATTTGGATTTGTTGTTGTTGATGATGATGATGTTCTGGTTTTGGATTAAAAGGCAAATATTTCTAAAGAACAAAATCATCATCATCATCATCATCATCATCATCATCATCATCATCATCAGAATATGGATGCAAAATTGGGAAACTCTGGCCTAAATCCTTGTGGTACTGCCTACAAGAAAAGGCCCATTGAATGAATTTTAGGACAACATACAGGTAAATCCCAATGATTCAGTGAGATTACTCTAACTCTAACTCTAACAGACCCCAGACTAACCACACTACATCCTTAAACTGCTATTATTACGGAATCCTGGGATTTGCAGTTTTGGGAGGAGCCTTTGGAATTCTCAGCTAGAGAGCTCTTTGGCCTCAGTAAACTACATATCCCAGAATTCCACAGGAGGTTGAAAGTGGAATAATAGCCCTCTAGCAGCCTAGTGTAGAAATGGCCCAAGAAAATAAATTGAAAGAGAGTTCAGAATATTATTTTTCACTGCTTGTGCCATTTAAAAAACTAAGTAGGAAAGTGGAGGAGATAATTCTATCCAATAGAGGATTGGAATCTTATCATTTCTCCACCTCTGAGTAAATTCTCAGACTGGATACATTGTAGGAATCTCTTGTGCAATTTCCATTTTGACTGAGTTTCTGGATGACTGCCCTGCTGAACAAACCCATACAGACAACACATTCCCAGAGTGTCATCCAGTGGAGTCATGTAGAGGAGTCATGTAGAGCTAGAATCATCATGTTGTGTGACATCAACTTTAGTTATAGTTTGGAAATAGCAAGTTACCATGATAGTAAAGCTTGCAACAATCTAATACTATAATCAGAAATTGGAAGTAACTATTTATAAATAACAAATTAGCTGCAATTAATTCATTCCCCCCAACAACAATGGTAGAATTACATTGATTATGATGGCAACTTAACAAGTTACTGTATTTGCCAGCATATAAGACGCACCAGCATGTAAGACGAACCCCATTTATACACTGGCAAATACTATTTGCCGGTGTATAAAATGCACTTGTATGTAAGACACACCCCATTTTCAAGCAGTATTTTTCAGGGAAAAAGTGAATCTTATACCAGCAAATAGGGTACTTATTTTGCAATGCAATGCAAACTACCTATTTAATACTATGTTTATCATATGTGCAGCCCCAGTAATGGTAGAAGAGAAATATCACATGATTCAGGTGATGGACTCTGTTGTGCCTCACACTGCTTCATTTCGGTGTGTGTGTGTGTGTGTGTGTGTGTGTGTTTTGGCAATTTAAAACATCAATAATTTTAGCTACCTTTGAGAAATGGGAAACTAAAATCTTATACTTGAAAAACTGTACAGTAAATACACTGAGGATGATCTTGAAATTATAATGATAGCTAATTGCTTTCTGTAAGTAACTAATAACTTTCCAAGCTCTGACTATAATCATGTGCAATGCTGTAATTCAAAAAGCTGATAACCAAGGAAGAGAATAATGTTGTGGGAGGGTCAGGGGGAGGATCATGAATGGATCATAACCAGTATTGCATTAGTGAATGTTTGTGTCATGTTCACTTGTGGCTGTAAGTGTAATAAATAAAGGAAATGTTGCTATGAGAGTCATGTCCCATCCCTGCAAGCTTTTATGACTCCCATCAAATGATTTATAGAACAGGCATGTCACTAAATGGATCAGTGTAATCCTGCAGGCTTTGTTATAACATCTTCTTCAACCTGCTTTTTTTGGTTCTCTCGGGTTTATACACATTATGTGTTCCCATTTGCTTGCCATAATAAGTGATAAAAGATGAATTGCTCACCTAGGGACGGTGTACACTGTTATCTATAGACTCCACATTACATGGATTGTTAGATGTTATGCTGCTGTGCTACCTGGATCTCACACACTGCTGATGTTAGGTAAAAGGATATGCTAATGTTAATATAATCCACATGAAATCTTTTATTTCCCCTTAAGGATTTGCATTTTTTTTCTAAACTCCTCCTCATGGTTTCCTTGCTGGATGACAGTGAACAAATGTAATATCCTTTTCATCCCATTTCATGTAAGCCAGGATGAATTGTACTAATTCCAAACTTCGTTGTGTTGTTGCTGTGTGCCTCCCAGTCATTTCTGACTTATGTCAACCCTGTGTTGAACATATCGTGGGCTTTTCCTGGCAAGATTTTTTTTCCCTAGGCGCTTTGTAATTGCTTTGAGGCTAAGAGAGTATGACTTGTTCAAAGTTACCCAGTGTGGATTTGAACCCAGGTCTTCCCAGAACCCTAGTGAACATTCAAATCACTATGCCATGCTGTCTCTTATTCCAAACTGTTCTGCACTTAATCATGCAAATATAGTCATGTTCAGATGTATCAATGTAGGTAATCTCTGTATGGAAGGAAGGGGCAAGGGCACACTTGCACCTGATTTGGCCCCCACCTTTCCTATTTCTCTTGCACTTCCACATGGACAGAGTGACTGTGTGTAGTGAAGAACTTCTCTACTTGGAAAGAATTTTAAGTAGGAATATACATTCTGATTTAGTTCATGCTTGAACAGTGTTACCATACCATACACCTCCACTCTGCAAGACGTGCTATTTTCATAATTTGACATATTTTGTGGCTGGAACATATGCTTGAAAACGCGCTGGCTGCAAGCAAATGCCAAGTTTAGGATGACTACCAACATGATCAGGTCATAAATTCAGAGAGGAATAGGCAGGAAAGCCGGGTGCTGATGGACTTGGGGTAATCCTTTCAAAAACTGTAAGTTGTGAGCACTCCTCAAAATAATAGCAAACACAACTGCCCAGGTGAAGCAATCAGAGACTGTACTGTGAGCATCTCCTGAGAGATCTTCCCTATTTACACTGCCTGAACAAAACATTAAGAGATTGTCAGGACTCCTATCAATGTTTTCTTACCTAGGCTTAAGACAATCAGCCCATCCTGGACTCCTTTGTCAACCCAGTGAGAAAGCCATTGCCACTTTGTACACATATCCTCTTTCAGGGCAGGAAATAGGACACAAAAACCCTAACTTCAGACCCAGTAAATCATAATAATTTGGACATAGTACATGGCACTCTAATCTCTATTCCTCTGTGCTACCCTCACATGTGCTATTTGAGTCACTCTGCTTTGAACTTCTGCTTCAGGACTGGTAATTATCAGCCTTTCCACCCAATCTCTCTCTATCCAACCTTTCTTGCCTCATCTTTTATGGTTCTTGAGAGACTGTCTGATTTCTTGTGTGTTTGCTAATTCCCAATAAAATACCCTGTTTAGCTTGTAACTGGAGTCATCACTGCAGTTAGTACTGGTATACGCAGGTGAAAGATCCTGCCGTAACCCTCATCTTGCAGGTCTCTTTTGAGCTATACTTCTCCCTATTTCTACGGAGATGCTGGCATTGCTGGTGGACCCCAAGCTCCCCACCTTTTAGGGTAACAACTGTAAGCCACAATATGGTGAGAGTTATTTCTCACAACAAAAATTCAGAGAAAATGCAGGTAGAATTCAAAAAGATGTTATGAAATTTATATGTTTACCCTGTAGTCACAAACCAGTTAAAGAGTGGATTACTCCGTGGTGATCTTATATGAATAAGTCCTCAAGAAGTTGTCAGTTTTCATTAGTTCTCAAGCCATCCATTAGGTATTAAGACTATGCTGTGGTATTTAATAGAAACCCAGCTTTGATGGAGATATCTCTGTAGATAACCTCAAGGCTTCAGAAAATGTCAAATTCCCATTCTTAGAGGACTTCTGAAGTGTTAAATAAAGAAATTGTTTCAGGTGTCTTCTCTTCAGCTGCTGCAAAATAGCCATTGCTGCAATTGATTCCTCTCTTTTTATTTCTGCAAACTGAATTTTAATTACAGCACTTTATTTCAGAATGTACTGCTTAAAATTTGTAGTGTGTTCATTCATATTTCAAGCTCTGCTGAAGAAAAGGATGGCAGGATATTGAAATAGTGAACAAATAAGACACAAAGAGAACAAAATATGCAGGCATATTAATATGTTTATAGGGGGAAATGTAGGTCACGTTGCTGCATGCCTCCTCATCCAAGAGTGGCAGTGCACCATTGCTATCCATTGCATTCTCACACAAGGGACTGAAAATACCTGCTATCAGTTGCCTTCTAGGATTAAGTGTCAGTGGATGGCAATGACATTCTCCTCAGCCAGCCTCAGATATAAAGGGAGGGCATAAGAGCCCTTCACCAATGACATTGGGTCCCTGACTCCTTTTCCAATTCAGAACAGGTTCAAACCAAAAAGAATTTTTGATTCTTCCTGCCCTCTCCCCACCATTCACCTCATACCTCTCCATCCCAAAGACCCCTTTCTGAAACAGTCCCTTCTTCCTTTCCCCTCTTCTTTCTTGCAAGTGATGGTAGTAGAAGTAAAAGTGATGTTTTTTTTTAAAATCTCCTACTATATTTGACTGTAAATACTTCTCCCATGCTCCTGCAGATTTTTTTTCCCCCAGTAGTGAGGTTAACAGACATATAAGATGGATATTGAAGAGGAAAGGGGAAAGTGCTCCCAGAGCTTAGAAGGAGTAAGTGAATTGCAGTTTTAACGTATATGTGGATCTAGAGGCAAGGACTTTCAGAAATGGCTATGGACAGTGGGAACATTTCCAAGAAAAGATTTAGGGGAAAAATGAGTGCAGACTCTAGTAATTTCTGAGTTCATTTGAGTTGGATGTTAAGTAACTCCAGTGTTGCCATTTTCATGGCACAGGTGGACTTGGAGCATGTTCTCATTTTACCATGAGCTTTTCTAACTAGGAAACCTGATACAGTACTTTTGATCTGGCTAAATTTCTATCATGCCCAAGTCCCAGGACCCAGGTGCAAATGCAGACAGGATCCTTCCCAACAGCCACAACACAGAGGCATGAAGAGGACAGATTGCCTGTATTCTTGATTTACAGTTGCTGAAGCAATGGAAGTGCTGCAACAACTGTAAATCTGGGTTGCAGACAATCTGTCCGGTTCATGCCTGTGTGTTGTGGCTGGTGGGAGGCATGACAACCCCACTACACTTTTAAAGACTCTTGCATGAATGCAGTCAGTAGCCCTGATTTGAGCAGATCCATTGGCTCTGTTGTTGAATGGTAAATCAGCATTAATGTTTATTCCATTGGTATACTGGATCTATTCTAGTTGGGACTAGTAATTAGGTTTAGGCTTCCAGAGTTTGTTCATTGCTGCTATGGCTTCCTTCTTCTTATTGGCAGCACGTTATCACACATTCTTTGTCCCAATTTGGCAGGGACAGTCTCAATTAATCCTCCATCTTCCCACTTTTTCAGCTCTTTTTAAAATGTCCCAGTTTCTCTCTCCCCTCTTTCCATTTTTTTCTTCAGTTTATTTCAGTTATCGCAAACTGAGTTCAAAATGCAAAAGTAGTTTGTGCTCGGTTAACTTAATAGGGAGGAGAGGAGAGAAGAGAGTGGAATTTTGCTCTTCCCAGTAGGCTTAGGCAGAAGCAAGATGCTGCAGCCTCAGCGGGCTTGTGTGTTGTTATTTTGCCATTTTTGAGCATATTCTAATGTTACTGGGTCATACAAGTCCCAGTTTTAATCTGTGAAAGGAGGATAGGTAGACAGCTGGCTACCTTTTTGCCTAGAAAAAACTCTCTCTCATTTTCTCTCTGTTTGTGTGTGCATGTATGTGTCTGTATCTCCAAACTCCTGGAGCTAGCCCTAGAATTCCATATTTGAAATTTAAAACAGGAAGATTCTTACTTATCATAGCCTCATTATTACTAAGAATTTTAAAAGTTAGATTGTCATATGAAAGGAACTATATTTCAGGCTAATATCTGCATTAGCATAAAGTGATTCCCAAAGCTTTAACATCTAACCTCTCTATGCCCAGCTTTTACTGAAGTTGTTACTTTCAAAGAAAAAAAATGCTGCTAAAAATATACTCTCCTGTCTTAATGACATACAGAATTTAGAAACCAGATTCCCAATATCAGAAAGGGCATGCCTTTTCAAAGCTTTGAATTATGCTTACTAAATACTTTCTTTAAGTTGATTTCTGCAGCTGCATAAAACGTTACAATTTAAGCAGAAGTGTATGGGGAGTGTTTGGGATTTTTATATGCTGACATTTCACAGCAATAGTTCAGCCGGAATGTGACCCTGTGTCTTAAAAAGGTAATGCAGCAAGTTACTACTGCACAGTAGAGCTCATAAAGAGTTGTTTGTGGCCCCCTAGAGGCTAGGGCCTTTTAAAATGGAAGTCCTCCCGGCATTCGTTTGTTACTTCTTTGTGTAGATTACAAGAAAATGCATAGCAGGCTAAACAGAACCAATAAATCAATGGTTTAAGGAGGATGAATACCTGTTACCAATAAATGGGATTTATTCAGCAGACAGCTCTCCATAAAACTAACTTTCTTACAAGGATATTTGTTTTCTTTTCTTTTTTTAAAGGATGGGATACGCAGGAAACATTTGAGTATATTACAATGAATTCTCATTACAACTTTTACTGTCTCAGTAAAGTATATAAAGGCAATTAATGTCAATGCCGACTCTTAATGGTGAGACCAAGTCCATTAATAGCCTAAGACTGTCATCTTCTTTTTCTGTCTCCTTTTACATTATAAGCACTAGCTTCTCTTTAGAGACCAATTAAGCATGAGATTGTAGTCCAAGTCTTGAAAGTTGTTGTGTTTGTGCTTATATGAGAAGCTGTTTTCACATCATCTCCTAAACTTATCGTTCCATACTCAATCATCTAAATCCAGTCATGGGCCCTGGAACAGTGGGGCAGGAGACTCAACTACCATGTCCAGGAGTAGGATACAGTGATTGTCCCCAATCCAAAAATGCTCAGGCAAAACTGAATCACTAGTCTGTATCTGAGCACTCTCAGGATTGATCAAGAAGTGTACTAAGTTGTCGCCCTACTCCCCTTATAGGAGACAGCTTCAGATTACAGCACACAAAATGATCAGGCATTTCTTGATTCAAGGGGAAAGTTTTATTTAGAAAATCAACTGACCAGTGCACTCTGGGCTGCCAAAATTGGGACAAAGAGGTCGCATCACTACAGGCATATTTATAGGGCACTTCGATGACCCACCCACTGCGACATTTTTCAGCCAATCACTTTATTCGACCCAAGCATTCCCTTATTTGGCATCCTACAAGATGACTTCTAGAAAGAACTTCTAGGAAGCACACAGAGCTCAGGGCAGAAAGGACCTGATTTTTGGCATGTACACATTATCTGGGCCAAGGCTAACAAAATGAATTTCAACAGAGAGAAATGTAAGGTCCTACACTTAGGCAGAAAAAATGGAACTCACAAATACAGGAAGAGGGACACGTGGCTGGCTAGCAGTATGTGTGAAAGGGATCTAGGAGTCTTGGTAGATCACAAGCTGAACATGAGTCAGCAGTGTGATGCAGCAGCCAAGAAAGCCAATGCGATTCTTGGTTGCATCAATAGGAGTATGGTGTCTAGAGTGAGGGAGGTAATGGTACCACTCTATTCTGCATTGGTTAAACTTCATTTGGAATACTGTGTCCAGTTCTGGGGACCTCATTTCAAGAAGGATATGGATAAGCTGGAACGTGTCCAGAGGTGGGTGACCAAAATGGTGAAGGGTCTGGAAGCCATGCCCTATGAGAAGAGGCTTAGGGAGCTGGGTATGTTTAGTGTGCGGAAGAGAAGGTTAAGAGGGGACATGATAGCCATGTTTAAATACTTGAAGGGATGTCATGTCGAGGAGGGAACAGGCTTGTTTTCTGCTGCTCCAGAGACTAGAACAAAGAACAATGAATTCAAGATGCACGAAAAGAGATTCCACCTGAACCTCAGGAAGAACTTCCTGACAGTCAGAGCTGTCCAGCAGTGAAATATGCTGCCTCAGAGTGTGGTAGAGTCTCCTTCTTTGGAGGTTTTTAAGCAGAGGCTAGATGGCCATCTGTAGGGAGTGCTTTGATGTGTGTTCCTGCATGGCAGGGGAGTGGACTGGATGGCCCATTTGGTCTCTTCCAACTCTACGATTCTATGATTTTATGATCTTATCAAAAGAGCCTGAAGGGAGGGGGAGCAGTCTACTCTGTACGACATGACTAGATAGCAGGAAACAGCAGTAAAACATATTTTTTGATAATCTTTATTGAATATATACACACTTATGCTGCAATGTCAGAACCTATTGGACATATATCTCCCAACATACAGCAACGTCATATACACAATAAGAAATAAACAGAATTACATGAGTAGTGTTACATTAGTAAGCAAGTAAGTAAGATAACATAAAGATTATGCAAAGAGACATCATAAAGAGACATCATTATCATTATATCAAAATTATTATATTGGAATTTGGTTGAAACCAGATACATCCATGATTCCTGTCTCCATTATTGTATACTGAAACAGTAGTAAAACGTTAATACAAGAATTCCTGAGTTTTAACCAGGCTCGAAAGGCAATAATTTCCTTCAAAGACAATAGCATGTTTCTTTAGCAGATGGAAGGGGGTCAGCGCTCTCCGTTTACTTGATTCTCTCCCTCTCATAAAATGGTGGCTTGCCAGTTTCTGAAACATAATGAGAGCCACCTTACAAAATGATCAAGCACACATACACAATAGACAACTATAGCAGGTGAACCCTCACAGGAATAACAAAAGCTGTATGCAATCTGTCCTATATATCCTTATTTAAGGTTAAACTACAATGAACAGATGGAGGAGACATCTACATATTTCTTGGGTTTCTAAGTGTCTTTATATTTAAGGCTAAGTGTCTTCGTATTTAAGGAATAAATATGGTAATGGATGGGAGAAATAATTTTCGTTCCCATTTGCTCATAGGATCTGTGATACCTGTTGTAACAATCTAAGTAGAGTTTACAAATCACAGCTGGAGGTAGCCTAGGATCTCAGTGATCCTAGGAAGAACCTATGCTCTTCTCTTGTTTCATTGAGACAGGTATAGATTTGCTTCTTGAAACACGAGAATGGGGCAGGGGAATTACAGTAGCCATTTTTAATTTGTGCACTAGACAAAGTGGCCAGGATGCTCTATTGTGGTCTACATTACATAGCTTTATCCACCATAAACTAGTCTCAAAAAATGGCCATTCAGGCAATATTTGGAAATATTTGAAGTAGAGTCTCCCACTCTCTTTGACAGTCCCCTGAGTGTCTTTGTTGTGCATAATCTAGGCAGAGGAAGATGAGCCTGTTATGCACAAGCCTTGACTTTCTCTAAAATTTAAAATTCATTTTTGGTTCTGTGGTCATAGTGATAGCCTTATTAATCAACACAAAAGCAGTTTTTAACTGAGGTGAATTCCTAGCAGCACCCCTAAGAGAGAATCAAAGTGGTTGTAGGAGAATTTTTAACAGTGTAGAGGTTTCATATTAACAAGAGACTTCCATATAGGGCTTGTTTTTTCCATCTGTCCAGCCAGCCAGCCAGCCAGCCTACTTGCTTGCCTCCTCCTCCTCCTCCTCCTCCTCCTCCTTCTTTTTTGCATTTTTTGTTTGTTTGCTTATTTTTGGTTGGGATGCATGGGGTTTTTCCTGAAAGGGAGAGGGGAGTCCATATTCTGCTACATATTACTTAGACCAGAAAGAAGCTCCTATTCTTTCCAAAGCTAAGCTTCTGCATAATCTGTATTTTCCTGTTTTTGATTTTGATATGTAGTGTTCTTTAGAACCCAATAGTTTTTTTCTCCCCAACTTTGGAACGTAAGAGAAGCCGTGCTCGATTAGATTGAGGAACCACCTAGTTCAATATTCTGTTCAGACAGTGCTCAGCTGGTTGTCTATGGGACACCATCTAGCAGAGTATGAGTGCCACTGCACTCTTTATCTGGTACTCTCCAACAACTGATGCAGAACTGCCTCTGATATCAGAGGTGACATTAGCCACCCTGCCTAGATGAATTTGGCTAGTCTCATTTTAGAACTACCCAAGCTGGCAACCATCATTGCATCTTGTGGAAGAGAATTCTATTATATAGCTACATTCTCTATACTTACTTTATATGTCCTGAATCACCTGCCATTCAGTTTTAGCAGATATCCTTGGGTTCTAAGATTATGAGAGATGCATAGCTTGATACTCATCTATCTTATCTCCCTTTACTTGTTTTTCTGTCTGAGCTGAACTCTTATGTGTTGTTTTATATATTTAAAATTGGTGTTTTAATAAAAACATTTAAAGGAATATCTCCAAGCAGTACAGTCAGTCCTCCCAGGTAAGTTGTTCTAGTCCTTTGGTCATTTTGGCTGCCCTTTTCTGTACCCTGTCCATCTCCTCAATATGCTTTTTAAGTTCAGTGACCAGAATTATACACAGTTTTCCAAATGTGATTAACACCATAGATGTTGATAGCTTTGTTTCTGGCTTGACTGCTAATTATGCCCAATATGGAATCATATATATCACCCACTTACTGGTTTTAAATTTTTGGAAAGGTGTCAGCCATGACCTGCAAGTCCCTTGGTCATTTGCCACAGGACTTTATAGCACTCTTTATAGCACTCTAGCATTCTTGCAAAGAAGCTAGTAAAATGTGGGCTGGACAGGGCTACTGTTAGTTGGATTTGTAATTGCTTGACCGATCGAACCCAAAGGGTGATCACGAATGGCTGCTTTTCACCCTGGAGAGAAGTGACTAGCGGGGTGCCACAAGGTTCTGTCCTGGTCCCAGTGCTGTTCAATATTTTTATCAATGACTTGGATGAAGGAATAGAGGGCATGTTCATCAAATTTGCAGATGACACCAACTTGGGAGGGGTTCTAATACCACAGAGGACAGGTCATAATTCAAAATTATCTGGATAGATTGGAGAGCTGGGCCAAGGCTAACAAAATGAAATTCAACAAAGAGAAGTGTAAGGTCCTACGCTTAGGTAGAAAAAATGGAATACAGAAATATAGGATGGGGGACACGTGGCTGGATAGCAGTACGTGTGAAAGGGATCTAGGAGTCTTAATAGACCACAAGCTGAACATGAGTCAGCAGTGTGATGCAGCAGCCAAGAAAGCCAATGCAATTCTTGACTGCATCAATGGCCCTTTCCATATGCGATGAGGGAAACACTCCCTGCCCCTACTCACCGGCTTTTTGGTGGGTCTGTTTGGGTCCATTCTGAAAAGGATCAGTGCAAGCTCGTCGCTCCGCACTGCTCCAGCATCCAAAATGGCGGATTCCAGTTGGTGGAGGCTCTCCACCAACCGAAGAAGCTTGCCAGCCTAAAGCCAGCCCCTGGCAGATCTGCAGGCATGCACTAGTGCACGCCTGCAAATCTGCACCGGAGCACAGCAACAGAGCGACACGGGGTCGCGTGCTCCGTACTTTTTAAAAACCTCTTAAAAGAGGTTTTTAAAAAGCACGCTGCGCAACCAGTTCCGGTCACTCCGGAGCAGACTGAGGTGTGGAACTACAAAAAGTAGTCCTCCCCAGTCCACTCCGCAGTGCAGAAGACGTCCGTTGGAGGTCGCTCTGCACCGTTTTAATAGGCCAGTGTGGAAAGGGCCAATAGGGGTATGGTGTCTAGATCGAGGGAGGTACTGGTATCACTCTACTCTGCTTTGGTTAGACCTCATCTTGAATACTGTGTCCAGTTCTGGGTACCCCAATTCAAGAAGGACATGGTCAAGCTGGAACGTGTCCAGAGGTGGGCGACCAAAATGGTGAGGGGCCTGGAAGCCATGCCCTATGAGGATAGACTTAGAGAGCTGGGTATGTTTAGTCTGCAGAAGAGAAGGTTAAGGGGGGACATGATAGCCATGTTTAAATATTTGAATGGATGCCATGTAGAAGAAGGAGAGGGCTTGTTTTCTGCTGCTCCAGAGACCAGGATAAGGAGCAATGGATTCAAGCTGCAGAAAAGGAGATTCCACCTGAACATCAGGAAGAACTTCCTGACAGTCAGGGCTGTCCAGCAGTGGAATATGCTGCCTTGGAGTGTAGTGGAGTCTCCTTCTTTGGAGGTTTTTAAGCAGAGGCTAGATGGCCATCTGTCAGTAGCACTTTGAGGGTGTTCCTGCATGGCAGGGGGTTGGACTGGATGGCCCTTGTGGTCTCTTCCAACTCTACATTTCTATGATTCTGTGATTCTATGATTCCTCTGTATTTACTCAATACATTTTTATACCCCCTTTCTTTGATAGATTAATCCTATATTTTATTTATTCAGTTTAATAATATTTCATTATTAATATTTCATTGCATTCATGGCAGTCAGCTTGGTATCTGTGTCAGTTGGTTGCTGCTATTCGAATACAATATATTCTGTGTTTTCATTGTTTTATAAAAACATACTGCCAAATGGAGAATGCCTGCCAACACTGGCCCCACCACCATCACTTAAAAACAGTTCTGGGGCCCTGAATCTAGCAACAGCAGCCCTTTCAATGAAATTAAAGAGATGGAGGCAGGTCATTCAGTGAGGCTTACTGCTGAACAAGCTTGTCCAAGATTGCTCTGTCAGGCTATCAAATACATTTCAACTTGTATTTCTGTATTTCCTCCCTTGGATGTGATCCTCCTGCTCAGAGGAATAGACTACATGGATTCATTAAAATGGAATAGACTTTCCCTGATCCACTTCTGATAGAATGTAGAGCTTGAGAAAGCTGTTTTGATGGACTTGCTGTACTAGCTGGGAGTCTGTGGGATGCATAATCCAAAAACATAAATTTCTCAAGCTGTGATTAGAATGTCATCCAAAAACCATTTTCCTTAGGCTTACAAGCCCCCCACACAGACCCCTCGGTTTTATGAATATGTGGATCTCAAAAGTAATTATCACCCATTTCCTTTGTTCTGGAAAACATTTGTTCAAGGGGATTGTCAAATGCAAATTTACCCTTTCCTTATCTTAATGGCCCATCTGGAATTTTGAAGTGATAAAATCTGCAAATCTAGACTCCTTCATCTTATGAAGAATCTTTGGAGAATCTCTTTAGCATATTAAGTGAAACCCAACTTCAAAGGAATTACTGTCAGTGCCCACCTGATTCTCAGAAGTCTTGTTAACATTGGCTGATTCTATATTAGCATCTTAAATTAGTTCAGCCCCATTGTGTTAGCATGAGTGGCTGAATAACTGAGTCAACCAAATTTTTTTTAAAAAAAGTCCTAGGAAAGTAAACTTTACTTGATTGTACAAGGCAAGGAAAATGGTGAACAGAAAAGTATCTCTTTATATACAAGAAGCCCTGTTTAAGAGAAAGCTCCGCTCAGCTGCTAAGTGACATCTACCATCTTTGTGATACCTTTGTGCTGTTACTATGGTTCAGGCCTCCACGGTGATAGCACTAGATATCTCTTTTGATATCAAAATCATTCGGCCTTCCTCTGCCATCCTGCTCCACATGTTTGCAAGGCCTCCGGACAAGCATGTACACAGGCACGGCCGGTAATTGTTGGACATTCTATTCTCCACCTAGGCAGGCAGAACAGAGCCACTTCGTTGCTTCAGGGACCCTCCTGCAAACACCTCTTGCTTAAGCACGACTCTAAACAAAGACGTACGGCCTCGAGCCGATAGTCTTACAAAGCCAAGCTAAGCACCTTGCATTTGCATACTGGCTATACTATTGTAGATTCTGCGCTAAGCCAATCATGTTAAACTTGACCTTTTGCAAAGCTTTGTCCCGCTCCAAACTCACATTGTTCTCACTGAGTATGGCATGGCCTGCAGTCACAATTCATCCTATATAAACCCCCTGATTCCGAGAGCACCTCGGATCGCTCCTGAATACCATCCAGCCTTGCTATCACTGTGTCTGGCGAGCCGTCCCCTCAATTCCAGTAACTGAGCCCGCTTAACCCTGGATCGCTCCAGACTTCCATCCCGCCTTGCTGCCGCTTTGTCTGGCGAGCTCCCCTCAGCGAACCGCACTGAGCTTTCTTCCCTGCGCCCCAACGAACTCAATCATCAACTTCTTCAGGACTACGAGAAAGGTGTCGTATCACCCATTTCCCCCGAAAATCCTTATTTCTAATTCTTCCATTAGCTGTGTGGTGGTGGTATCTTTACTGTTTGTTTGTCTTTTAATAAAACATCATTTTTTGCTATTTTGAACCTGTCTGACTGCTTGACTGACCTGACCCCATAGGCGCTGGGTTGCAAGATCCCTGCTAAGTTACCTTGCCTCTTGCTAGCTTTAGGGAGTGCTCCAGCTAATTTCCCCCAAAGTTGTGTCTGTGTTTTGGTTATTTGGGCACCCCTCCCAGGACCCCAGAGAACAGGGTAACAGTGCCACTGAGCCAATTACCTCCATCCTCTGCTGTTGGGCCTACTAATTGCTTAAACACTGCAAGAACAGATTAACTCTTAGCTACTCCTTTTTCTTTGGATGCATTACTATTCCAGCACCCTAGAGGACACACTAAGCCCCAGACATTTTACAGTGTAAGGCAAAGTCCAAGTGGGAGTCCCCTCAACCCATTCCATGTACAGAACTCAACCTGACTAGTAGCTGACTCTTACTTGGTGAAAAAGCGTCCTCCATGAAACTCAGACTCCGTATGCTCACTTAGAAGGTGCATGGCATACACAAACACACCCATCTGTACTCCACCATCTCATCATTGCTCCATTCCTCTCCACATCCATTGCACAATGTGCCCATCCCTCTCAGAGCAGGTCCTTCTCAGGTGTTAAACTTCTCCTTTCCTCAGTTTCTTTGAAGAAAAAATCTTCCTATGCAAGATGGCAGATGTATCTTATTTCAGGAAAGTGCTAAAGATATGAGTGCTATATATTATTCAGGCTCATACTATATGACCCCTTTGTGCTAACTCCCAGACAAGCACGTATATATAGGTTAGTTTTATATTACCTTTTGATTTTTAAAATGTAATTCGTCTAACTGCTTTACATTTTAATGGTTGGCTATTATGCTTTCCTTTGCTTCTGTGTTTTTTGTTTAGCACAACTATGTATGCCCCGCTTTTCTGTATAACATGGAATCTGGGTTGACAGTAGACATTTCTTCCTGTACTCAACTATTTTGGGGCTGGCTTAATATTAGAAGCCCAATAACACATCTGTCTGGCTCTCCTTTCCTTACTGTTCACTGATCTAAACAGATATCAAGAAGATTGTAAAAATCACTGTACCTAGAGTAACTTTTCAGAGAATCCGTACTAAAGGATTGTCTCTCCTTACATACCTCTCTGGAGAGAGCACTTCACATGGTGTGGCTGAGTTCAGGAGGTGCTAAAGGATAAATAAAATTGCATTATGTCTACTCCTGGATTAGGAGGGTTTTGAAATCCTACAGCAATGTAAAATGAATAGAGCAGAATAAAATAAATTGAAACCAATGTAAGAGTGTGTAAAACGTGCGGGGGAAAATCCACCGCCTGTCAGTGCTGAGTGCGAAAGGCACACCCAAGCCTGCCACTCAAGACCTGCCCAGCCTGACACCTCTTTGTGATCAGAACTGAACAGCCAGGGAGAACTCTGAATCAAGCCAGGGCCAGAACAAACGGGTCTGCCTCAGTTCTCCCTCTCTGAGAATGCAGTCCCTTCCTCACTCTTGTCACTCACCCTCCGGCTTCTTCCTTTCAGCACTCTTCCCTTTTACTGCCTTCCCTAAATCTGCCCTTCTCCCAGATGTAAGGATCAGCAGTGATTTATATTTTCCAAGACTGTGGTACTGTTGGCACTAAGGTCAAGATGATATTATTGGTAGCGTGTATATTCCAGGATTCAGAATGAGACTCTGTGATACTGTTTTAAGGAACACAGAACTTCAAACATTTATTGTAACACTGTTGCTTTAAATGTGTCTTGTATCTAAATGTTTATAAACAGCACACCATTCTTCTCTCTCTCTTTCAATTCATTCACTATCTCTCATACACCCGATTTCTCAGTTCTCTCTCCCACAGAGCTCTTCAAATCTCCAACCTTCCTCAAACACACCACAATCACACTCTTCTTCAAAACCACTCCAGACAGTTAAAATCCATTATTTTCCTCTTTCCATCAGCCCCTCCCCTGGGCTATCCAAGGTCCCATTTCACGAGCCAATCAGCTTAAACACTCTCAGTTGCCAAGGGGGCTCTGTTGTCAAGACCCCCTCCCATCAGGTTCTTCACAGAGTGAGTGTTCCAAAGGTATAATGTCTTACAGAAAATATGCTCACTGTACAAATCAGATAAAGAAATGAAATGTGAATGATTTCTGTTATCAGACAAAAGGTCTAGACATATGACAAGAGAGAGTAGCACTGAAAATTAAGCAAATCAGATGTTGTTGTGAAAGTATAGAAGCTGAATGTTGTTGGTTCTGTATAGCAGTAATAACTGGGCCGGGCATTTTCTCCTTTTTCTTTTCTTTTTTCCATTTTTAACTTGTTCCCTTGTGGTTATTGTTGTTATTGTTTCAATTGTACGCTCGAGGCCAGGAACTGGTCTGTTTCTATTGATACTCAAGCCATGTTGTTTTCTATGCAGAAAATGCTTCCTTCTGCACAGAAAATGTGTCTTCTGTCCAGAAAATATTTTCTTTTTAAAATTTTATTTATTTTTAAAATTTACTTTTACAGTGTTAATAGTTACCTATGTAACTGCTGTATCTTTTGTATAAACTACTTCATCACAATTACATTACATATTGCTTGGTTTTTAAAAAGGATCAAGCCAATAAGCGCAGTGAGTTAATGAGGCCTTGATCCATTCTTAAATCCAAAGCCTGTAGTATGAATGTATTCCATGTTTCCACAAGATTATCTTTTGCTATTTTTCCCCTTCTCACTAAATAGGTTATTGTCAATTTTTGAGCCAGAAGAGTCTACCAGAACCTCTCCAGAATGTACACATTCTTTGAAATCTGAGGTTGTATTTATTTACTCAAAGTCCTTTTAAGCCACCCACTAACCACTGTTCTTTGGGCAGTGTTTATTGTTGCTGCTGTGTGCCTTGAAATCTTTCTGGCTTATGGCAACCCTAAGATGAACCTATCAGAGGGGTTTTTTTGGCAAGATTTGTTCAGGGGGAGGTTGTCTTTGACTTCCTCTGAAGTTGAGAGGGTGTGACCTGCCTTGAGTCACCCAGTGGATTTCCATAGTTGAGCAGGTATTCAGGTCTCCAGAGTCATAGTCCAACGCTCAAATCACCACACCACAATGTCTCAGGGTACAAGTTATGAAAAATGCAAACCAATGATTGAAGAAACAGAAGGGATGACAACAGTTTGAGATGCACCAGATCCAAATGCATTAGAAAGCACAACAGGTAGATTTTCCTATCTGTGTTCCTGACCAATGGAAGGTCTTCAGTTGTGTTCAACTATAAATACCCTGAAGGCACCAGATCCCATCTGATTTTGGAAGCTAACTAGGGTCATGCCTATTTAATGCTTGGATGGGAGATAGCCAGCAAATACCAGGTGCTGTGGGCTCTATTTCAGAGCAAGGGACTGGCAAAACCACCTCTGAATATTCTTTGCCTAAGAAAACCCTATGAAATTCATGGGATTGTTCTAAGTTGAGAGACAACCTGAGGGCACATACACACATTTCCGCACTAGCCTGTTATAGTGCCATTATTCCACTTTCAACATGCTATGGAATCCTGGGGTTTGCAGTTTAGGGAGGGGCCTTTGAATCCCTAGGATACCATAGGACGTTGAAACTGGAATAATAGCACTATAGCAGGCTAGTACGCAAATCTCAACAGGCATGTTTACACTGCTCTTCAGACCTTTCCAGTCATCATGAAGATCTAGGTTAAGGGGGAGGGAGCAGGGCAGTGTATGTGATCTTGTGTCCTCTCTGTGCTTTTCATTCTCTAACACTCCCATAGGGCTATTGTTGCTCCAGGAATTAAGTTGTTTCATAAGTGACTAATTACTTTAAGTAAAGAATTTGATTTTTTTTAATTGACTTAAGATTTCTGAAAGAATTTGTTTGCTTAATAATTATTTTTCCAGAGTTTTGAAAATGTTGTTAGCCTTTCACAACAGCTTTGTTTGGGTTAATTGAATAGTTTTAATTAAAATTGCTGAACTCAATCCATCTAACTTTAAGTATAGCCCCAAAGGCAGCACTTGGTTAAAAAAGTTCAAAGAAAATTAATATTTGAAGCTTAAAAAATACTCGATAGGTTTGCCAGCTGCATTGGAACAGAGGTTAATAATCATGCTTTTGCATACCCTTACATAAATTTAATTCCCTTTTTTGGATGAGATTACTAGTCAAATTAATTGGCTTCAGTCCCCAAGAAGAGGAAAAAGAGTAACTTGATTATTTGTAATAACATTTCATAGTGATCTGCTAAACATTCTTAAGCAGTACTGTTTTGCCCAGTGTGCTTATGACCTACAGCTCTTTAATGATTACAGTCTGTAAATTTGCCTAAAATTTTGGGAAGATACTATCTATTGCCATAGCAAAGTGCCTTTCACTTACTGAAGGAGCTCCAGTAGCAAAAGCCCTGCCAATTGATTAGTGCAAGTTCTTCCAAATTCTAAACAGTTTATGCCACAACACTCAGATTATTTTTAAATATAATCAGGTTTACAAACCTATGGAGACCATTGAATAGTTACGATGTGCACTATAAAAATAATTCTTAGACAGTGAACTTGGACCTACTCTTTGAACTTAGGTTTAAAAGTACTACCAGTTGGGTAAAGCATTTCTTTGATTGATGTATGTCCCACCAAAATTAAAATAGGAATACAGCTGAATTAAAAACCACTACAGGTGGGAACATAAACATATCTGGTTAAAACACAAGCTTATCAATTACAATGTTATTTATTTATCAACAGTTTGATAATCCAATTGTTAGGTCCAGGTAGAACACAGAGAGTTAAATGTATTAGTGACAGGTAGTGGTGTTGAATCAATGGAACTTCCATAAGTGCTGATTTATAAAACTGCATTGATTCAGTGGGTCAGCAACAGATGGGGCCAACAATTAGATTACGGACACAGTTCACAGTAGCACAGCCAATTCTAGGTGTTATTGTTTAGACTTAAGACTGGATCTGGTAACAATTTTGTATTATCCTACTAGTCAGAAGCTGTTCTTGTTCATCAACAGCTGAAAAACTCATTATCAGCACATATTTTTATTCTCATTGCTAAGTTGTAAATTTTTTAAACCATTTTAACTTTTATATATTAGTTGCCTTTTCACTGCTTTTTATTTAAACATGCTGTGAGCTACCTTGAATCCCATACTGAGAGAAAGTTGGCATATTTACTTAGTAACTGACATGTGGTTCAGGATGTTGTTTCATTACTAGTGTTGAAAAAAGAATCAACAGCAATTCCATTTAGCTTTTGTAAAGGGAATGAAAGACTTTTTCTTCACCCACATGCCTTGGGAATGCTCCGGTTGTGGCTAGACTCGTTACATTACTGTGATTGTCTCCCCCCCCATAACAACAACAACAAAAGCAGAGATAAGATCAGCAAAAACTCAGATATCCATTAGAAGCATTCGATGAAAACTCAGAGAATTGTTACCCAGATTCATTTGTTATTAATTACTTTATTTCAGGCAATCAGATAAAAATTTGATGAACAAAATAATGTGGTCGATTGTATCCTACAACAGAATTTATGTCAATAGCATGCACAAAATGAATGAACAAACAAGAGTTTTCATTGACCACCATGCCCAAAAGAGAATGTCGGGAAAGATTTGATGAGGTGTTTCCTCTATTTCACATTCTGAAATTCTTTCTGAACATATTGATGAATCTAAAATCTGTAGGGAAAATGCAAATGTTTTGAGGCAAATCAGAAATGTATTTCACTTGAAATCCTGCCAACAAAAGCATAGTCCCCCTTCTTTCCATTTTCAAACAGCCATGACATTTGTATTGTCAACATTAGGAGAATTGATTGGGGATGTATAAATCAAGTTTGTTTATGCAGACCTGCTCATTTCTATGTCTTGCAGAAGCAATCATGTAGGGATGGGGGCGGGGGCAATGGGAACGGTTTGCCCTCAGCAGCAATTTTGGGAGGGCATTCTATCTCATAGCCATACACCCGCGTGCTACGGCCATGCCCTCATGCACCACAGCCACTCCCCACGCACCTTGGCCATGCCCTCACATACTGCGGCCATGCCCTCTACGTACCGCAGCCATGCTCCTGAACCATAGTCCTGCCCCCCTCCCACTTCCACTCCATGCACTCCAAGCTCCGCCAGTGTTCAGAAGAGTGGAACAGCTGTGGAGTCTAGAAAGAACAGCCATGAGCCCTCTACCTCTACACCTCCACATCTATCACCTTAAGGTGATCTTCTTTCTCACTTAAATGGTGTTGAACAAATGAGCCAATTACATCAATTACATTACAGCAATTCACATTTAAAACAAAAACAAAAACAGAGAGATAGAACAACCCACTTACCTATCTAGGCTCTAGTTTCATAACTGACGTTTGTGATATTTTGTTTTCAGAAGTAGGGTGATATTATGAAGAAATGGAATTACTGAAAAACACAGTGTAACAGGATCAAGAGATCAGTTTGGTTTTTGCTTGTATGTGCGGGAAAATGTTATTTCTTTTGACTGAAATCTTGTTCACACTTAGTAGGGTCTCAACAGTGTTGTAATCAGTGGGACTTTCCTCTAAATTAAGGTTGAGTAAGCCATGGTCTATAGGTTATGTGCTCCCCCCAGCCATATATTATTGTGGACCCCAAGATGTTCCTAAGTGTCCTCTCCCACCGTTGTCACTAATGTGGCACCAACATTTGGAGCAGCATCCAGAAATGCAACACTTTCATTTTAAAAGTGTATTTTTTCCCCTTGAGCAAAATGTAAGTTTTCTGCACACTTTGTTTCTAGGTCAAACTACACCAGTAGCCATCTTCAGTTCCATGAACACAGATCTACTCTGTGAACAAAGTGCACAGGTAGCATGTATCTTATGTAAATGAAAAATCTGATTTTTACAGGGAAAGACTGGCTGGAATTCATAACTGCAATTAAGAATGCATGACCTGGAGTTACACATTCATAACTACCCCTACATATTCAACAGTAGGGATTGTTAAAGTCTCAGTCCCAACTTCCTAAGCAGCAGCCACTGTGAGTAATGGGGAGGAAGGCTACTCTCCTGTCAATTATGGTGCAGCAGACTTATATTCCCACCCCTTCCCACCAGCAATCTTTGGTGCAAAGAGAAATTTTGACAGGTATCCTGCTTCTGACTGTCACAACGGAGATCGCAGGTAGGCAGAGAATGTGACTGTCAGTCTACTGTGTCCTGATCTACAGAAGAACAGAGTCCCATTGCTCACAACAGCTGCTGCCCAGTAAATCAGGGTGGGGAGGGTTGTGCTAGGAACTATAAGGTAGTTATATAGCTAAGTAGCTGATCTAAATTTTTTCTTTACCACTGTCATTATTTTTCCCACTATTCTACTACAGAAGTTTGGTGGCAAACTCAGTGCCAGCAGTATCATGCTTCTCCCGTTGGGCTCCAGCGGAAAAGAGTGCTAGATGCACAGAAGATGCCGACCCCTATTCTAGGTAGACCTGCATAATATTCTACTGCTTGCAAGTTGTGCCTTGACAGAAAGTATCTCTCTCTTTTTGATTGTTCCTTCTCAAACCACAGTAAAAATTACTTTCTTGGAACACATAACAAATAGATTGTTGAAGCAACAGTGAGCCTCAGGGCAGAAGGGGAGAGCAGGATGAGGTTTCTATTGGGTTGGTTTTTCTCCCCAAAAGGGTTTGACAGGCAGTTAGAATATTGCAAACTCTCACAATGCTGCTAAAAATGCCATTGATTACCAAGGAAAATTGGAAAATTGACCAGTTTTCCTCTCCTGCTTCTCTTGCTGTAGGATAAGAACTTTCAGGTTTTCAGTGTAGCAGTTAATTAGAATGGCAGAACTTGCATAACGATGCCATTTTTAATGATTTCCTGCAAGCTATTCCCCCTTTGGCTAGTAGCAGTAACATGATATTATTGCTTTGTCATTCATTTTGCCAGGTGTGTTCTGTTTAACCATCTTTTTCTGATTTATTGAAAGAAACTTGGAACAAAAGAAGGAAGAAAGAAATTTGCAGAACAGTGGTAAAGAGAAAAGGCTTGTTTGGTTACCAGCTGCATCTTCTTAGTATAGCATCCTTACACATGTCTTCTTGCTATGATGTCCTTATACCCACTGACTTATTTTATGAGCAATGTCAGAGTCTGGCATAGCTCTGTATCCCTGCCCCAGCAGATAATCCATTTTAAGCACATGGAGCCATCTAGTCTTCTTCCTCCTCACTCTCACTGCTTGTTGTTATAGGTCATCCCTAATACCATGAAAGGAGCAAGAAGGACAAGTTTCTCCACTTGCCTTCCCTACTAACTCTAGGTAGAAGTGTCCAGTCACAGGGCCTTTCCACACTAGAGCTATTATTCCACTTTCAACATCCCATGGAATCCTGGGGTTTGCAGTTTAGGGAGGAGCATTTAGAATTCTCAGCCAGAGAGCTCTTTGGCCTCAGGAAACTACAAACTCCAGAATTCCACGGGATGTTGAAAGTGGAATAATAGTACTATAACAGCATAGTGCAGAAAGGCCCAGGGACAGCAAGTGTCTGAGCAGAAGCCAACTACAGAAATTTTATTTAAGTTTCTCTCTCACCTCCCAGCCCTCACAAAAATACTGGCTTATTAGTTGGCAGGCAGGCAGGGGATCAGGTTTCTAAAACAAGCAATAAAAAGGAAAGGAAGAAGGTAGGGATGGAGAGCAGGAAAGTTCTTCAGAGGAACTGTCCAGGTTCAGAAGAAAATTGAACTGAGGAACCAAATCTGGAGCAGGCCAGTAGGGTCCCTCTTGATTTCACAGATCATCTGCACTAGTTGGACTGACATGCTGAAGTAAACCCCCTAGATATGATTAGTGTGACACCACGGAGCCACAGTTGTTAGTCTAGCAGTTCCCTTTGCCTGAGAGACATCCCAGTGGCACAAATGGCACCTGACTCTTCTGTGAGATTTCCTAGGCTTCACTCATAATATCTTACAACCTGGCTCAAGGCCTTTGAAAAAGCAAGCTAGTTGCACATTGTGCAATAGCACTACCTCTGGAAAAGACTGAAGTGGTGATGTGAACCTGCTCAGTTTGCTGCCTACATGCTGTGAAAATGGGGATTCCCATTAACCAGGTAACAGAGCTGAAGGGAGACAGTTCATGAGTGCTGGTTTAGGTTACATTTTATTAGGGGTTCAGCATTACAGAAAACATTACATGTCACAAGCAATAGTTTCTCAATCAGGGAGAAAAAGGTGAGAATCTTCGTGATGCTTCAGTCTAGAAGTTTTAAAAAGCCTCAGGGGACCCCAAGGCAAGATGAGAACAAAGGAGGAGAACAAAGACATCAACCAGAGGAGGCATATCACCAGTTGCAGGTAGGCCCAGCTAGGCCTCGCTTCCTGCCTCTACAAACCATCTCAGCACCTGACCAACAATGTGAGTAGCTTAGGATGTTTTTTAGATAGTCGCATTAGGAATTCTGTTCTTTTGAAAGCTCTGGCTGATATGATGTAACTATCTGTAATTTGTAACTTCCAAGCAAGACTTGGGGAAAGGCACTCCCATGTAGACTGATACCTGTTTTACATTGCCTGTTCTCAAAATAAATGTTTTCCTTTAAAGAACCGTTGTTCAACTCTCTATTTCCATGTACATGTCAGCAAAACATGTAGATAGAATTCCTCTTTCCCGATGGCAGAGAGGAAAGGAATCTTTAAGCTTAGGGATTGTTGGCTTCCTTGTGGCATCCCATTGTGCTGCTAAGACAGGGATTTTTTTTTAATTCAGTGTGCAGTGTCAGTGTTTAATTAATGGAACTCAGGGAGTTTCCATCTCCTATTCAAGGGCAGAAGTCAGCACTGAGTAGGTGAAGGGCCCCAGGTCCATGGCACTGCCAACTCTGAACAGCCAACATCTAGGCCCTGCTCTTATATTTCTTTAATCCAATCTGGACAGAATATGTCTTTTGAAAAAAAGAATACCTTTCAAATAGAAAAAAGTTTTTGGCCATTTTTTAATTATTTTTGATTTTATCTTCATCCCCAAGCTGAATTTGTAAAAGTTCAGTAAAGTAAATGTCCTTCTATGGGGTGCTCATGTACCCTCATTTACAAAGGATGGTCTTCCATGAAAAGGGTTGGTGCTTTCTTTGAAGACATCCTCTGTTTCCATGGCTGTTTAGTCCGAGTCCAATTTAGACAATCATAAGAAGGAAGACTGAAGTTGCTCAGTAACTGCCACACTAAGACAATAGTCTGAACAGGTACACAAATCACCTGATCGTAAGTTTCTTTATTATAGTGAGAGTCATTGTGTCTCTATAGCAATTGTTTTAAATACTGATTTCCAAATTTGCATCTATATATCTAAATCAGGACATGTGTATTCTATGCAAATCTGCAAACTACTTTGGTCCTCTTTTTTTTTTCAGTGCATAAGTGGCTACCCCCTCCTATCTTCCTATGTGTCCTAATAGGGCCCACAAATAGGCTTGGATGGAAACAGGGTGAGGTGCTTTAAATGCCCTGTGTTCTTTTCCCTCTATAAAGTTCCATTGCTTTTAATGTATTTGTCTATATGGGATAAATAGATATGGCCCCAAAGACAATGCTGTACAGTGCCTCACCACCCAGAAACTGGTTCTAGACAGTTTCTCAACCCTCCACAAGTTTGGTGGAGGTATCCTTCAGAGTGGAGGGAAGGTAACCTTCTTCAAGTTTACCACTTCATATATTATGAAGCCATATGTTATGAAGGCGTCCCTGGATCCCACAATTCTGAATAATTATTGGTCAGTCCCTAAATTCCATTTTGAGTGTGTGGTGGCATCCCAGCTCCAGGGGTTTCTGGATGAGATGGATTACCTACATCCATTTCAATCAGGCTTCAGGCCTTGTTATGGGACATAGAGAGCTTTGGTCACCTTGGTCAATGACCTACGCAATGTACTAGACAGGGTGTGTGTGTTCCTCTTGTTTCTACTGGGCCTCTCAGTGGCTTTTGATACCATTGATCATGACATCCTCCTAGGCTAGTTCTCTGGGATGGGACTTGGTAGCACTGCTATGCAGTGGTTCTGGTCTTTTTGGAGGCTTGGGGAACTCCTGTTTGATGCCCTTGCAGTTCCATTTTGTTCCTCATGCTGTGTAATATATACATGAAACAGCTGGGAAATGTCACCTGGAATTTTGGGGTTCAGTGTCATCAATATGCTGATCTCTCCTTTCTATCTGATTCCAAGGAAGCAGTCTCACTACTGAACCACTGGCTTTTATCAGTAATGGACTGGATGAGGGCAAACAAATTGAATCTTAACCCAGACAAGACAGAGGTGCTATTGGTCAGTTGAAAGGCAGATCAGGAAATGGGGACTCTGCCAATGCTGGACAGCATTACTTTTCCCCTGAAATCTCAGGCTCACAGCTTAAGTGTTCTCCTGGACTCAACTCTGAGCCTGGATGCCCAGATTTCAGAAGTGGACAAGAATATGTATGCACAGTAAAAACGTGTGTATCAGCCACATCTATTCCTTGAGACATCAGATCTGGTTACAGTGACACATGCCCTGATTATATCTTGGTTGGACTACTGTAACACATTCTACATAGGGCTGCCTTTGGAAACGGTTTAGAAACTTCAGTGGGTTCAAAATACGCCAGCTGAATGCTGACCAGGGCCAGTTATAGGTGAAAGATTTATACAATCTGAAGAGAAACCAGAGTATAGTCTGGTTTCTCTCCAGCCCATAAAATTTGTTTGCCTTTAATTAAGGGTCTTTTGCAGAGAGAAACATTTAATGATTTTATTTTATACTAACCTGGCAAGGCCAGTTATAGGGAGCATATAACTCATCTGTTAAAAAGGCTTTACTGGCTACCAGCTTGTTTCTGGGCACAATTCAAAGTGCTGGTCATGACCTATAAAGTCCATGTCTCCCTATACAAATCTACCAGAGTTTTAAGATCTACAGGAGAAGGCTTTCTCTTTGTCTCACTACCTTTCCAGATTTGCTTGGTAAGGACATCAGAGATAACGTTCTCAGGGCTGTTCCCACCTTCTGGAGCTTTCTTCCTCAGGAGGCCCCTTCCCTGCTTTCTTTCTGCTAATAGTCAAACTTGTTTCTGTTCAAGCAGGCTTTTAATTTGTGAGCAGGAGTGTGTTTTATATTTTATTAGGGTGCTCAATTTTTTAACTTTTGTATGTTTTTTATAATGATTTTAGCTGTTTTACATGATGGATCTCATGTGTTTTAAAATTTTGTTGTGAATGTGTTTCACTGTTCTGGAAGCCAGCTTAAATCCTATTCTGGGAGAAAGGCAGCATAGAAATGCAATAAATAAATAAATACATAAATAAAATTGTCAGTTTGTGGTTTTTTTATCATTAATTACACAATTACAACTTAGTGTACAATTTAAAATAGGATAGCTTGCATTCTTCCTTCAGTTTCACCGAATGTTATAAGCATATGCCAACTTCATAGGAAGCTACAATTTACTCTGGTTGCAAAGGGTGAGGGGAAGTATCTCTGAATAACACCTGGCTTTTGATACTGATATATAGGCACCCAAGTCTTTACATATTCAATAGATGCCATCAGCACATGATCCTGCATCAGAACAATATCAGCATTCACTTAACCAATAACAAAAGGATACTGCCAGATGGATTCTGCCAGGTGTTAGCAATTAATTATTGATATACTTTGGGAATAGTTAAGAGAATATTCTGAATATAGAGGGCATTTTTTCCTACCATTCTTTTATTGAGCAACATGCATAGCTGTTGAATGTCTCCTTCCCTCTTCCCCTTTGTACCATATATGAATTAACAGCTCAAAGCAGTTCTTTCTGGTGGAGTGGAGGAGAGTCAAATGATATTCCCTGTGGCAGGCTATAATGGGGCCTACAGAAATCACAGTCTGGAAGAGATGGTTTTAGAAGGGAATAATGAGAATGCTGAAATGTGTTTTCCTTTCTTCCATGTGACTGTGCAAGTTATTTCTTGGTTCTTTTGTTTAAATGGGCATTGCAATACTAGACTTGCATTACCAATATAAAAGCCTATATTAGTGGAGTTATTATGTTTTTTAATGCACTGAATGCTGGCAAGGGATGCAATTAGCTCTGTGTACAATCTACTCTCTTTAAAAGCTTCTAAGAAAGACACAAAAGCATGCAAAGTACCAAATATGTTATCAGCTGGGTATACACATCATTTTCAAAAGTAATGCCTTCTAAACATCCTGTTTGTATGGACATTTTAATCCCAGCAGTCTCTGGACTGGAAACTATGGTCAGTGCCATATGGGGGGAATTAAATAAGACTTTTTTGATAGTTGTTTTTCTTGTTGTTGTTGTTGTTGTTGTATGCCTTTAAAACATTTCCAACTTATGGCAACTCTAAGGTGAACCTATCATGGGGTTTTCTTGGCAAGATTTGTTCAGAGAGGGTTTGCCTTTGCCCTCCTTTGAGCCTAGGAGTGTATGTGATTTCCTGAAGGTCACACCGTGGGTTTCCATGGTCATGCAGGGATTCAAACCCTGGTCTCCAGAGTTTTAGTTCAGCACTTAAGCCACTGTGTGAAGCTGTCTCTCAACCTATTCTACCCTAGTAAATTATGAATCATGCATTCATTTCATTTAAAATATGGTGAGAAAATATCACTGAAAAAATGCAGAACAGAATTTGAAAAGCATGACCTGAATCCACTTGTTAGTCCAAAGCAGAAATGAGCAAATGAACAGGGAACTTGGTGAATCACTACTGAAGTCCCATTTATTCAACAGGCCTACTCTAGTTGGCACCAGCAATTGGATTTAGACACACTCATGGTTTTAGCTACAGATACAATTTTTCATAGGTGTCAGGAATAACTAATCTATACACACTCAGCTCAGAATAAGCCCTGTTAAGTACAACTTACTTCAGAGTAAAAATGTACAGGACTGTACAGTAAGCCTGCTGATCAATATTGATCAATGTCAGATAACAGGAAAAAATGAAGAAAATGTTGGTTTATACTTACAGCCTGCCTGGAGGCCAATTTTCTGCACTAGGACCCAGTGTGGGTGATATAGTCTGCCAGAAATGACGAAAAATGGAAAATCAGAAGTGTGTTTATGGTTTTGAAAAACTGAGGGTTTCTTTTAAAAAGATCTTAATGAAATGGGGAGGTGTCCTGCAACCTCATTAAAAGATGAGTTGTCTTTCCCTGAGCTTTCAAAGGGTCTCTTCACACTAGACAATTATAGCACTATACTTTACTTTAGTAAAGTGAACAAACAACATCCCATGGAATCCTGGGATATGTAGTTTGGGGAGGGGCTTTTGGAATTCTCAGAGAGCTATTCTCGTGCCTTTGACCAAACTACAAATTCTAGGATCCCATGGGAGGCAGCCATGGTAGTTACAATGGAATCATGGCATTATAATTTCACAATGTTAAAAGGCCCTGGTAAAAGCAATTTGCCTTTTTCTTTCTTTTTTTTCCTTTTTGGCCAGAAAAGGGGTGTGGACTTTGGAGAGTTTGAGGCACACAACCTTGGGTAGCATCAGGTAATTTGCTCATCCCTAATTTGTGACATGCCAACAGCTGTGCAGAAGATGTACCAAACATGAGCTTTTGTCAAAAATTTTCTCCACACATAATTCTTTAAACAATCTGTCAAATATTTTTTCCAGCTATGATTTACAGATTTTGCTGTGGGAAGGTTTGCACCTTGTTTTTAAAGCACGAGCCTACAGATGATGGTGTAAGACAGCACATAGTACATACTAGGGATAGGCCAACCAAATCCTCAAATCCTTGGCAGGGATTCGAGATTCGCGAATCTGAAGTCCTGTGCCAAAATAGGCAAACCGAATCTTTTGAATCTGCCATCCAAATAGTTTGTTGGAGACCGGGATGCCCGAAAACTTGAGAGACTACACACACAAGGAAGATGGCAAGTAGGTGATTTTTTCCCTTGTAGTAATTATGGCCTTTGCTAGTGATTTCAGAAATTACATCTGGGGTTGTATTCTAAGATATTTAAACTGAACATTTAATATTTAGTTCAGCACTTGACTGGAAGCTACAGGCTTGAGATTTCAAGGACAGCTGAAA
>CAOLHI010002556.1:0-244204 GCA_948474755.1 Ctenosaura bakeri | reverse complement strand
TAAACTACAAACTCCAGAATTCCACAGGAAGTTGAAAGTGGAATAAGAGCACTGTAACAGTGTAGTTCAGAAATGGTCTTAGATTCATGATCTTAGGTATGAGTATCTCCATTACTACTACAATGTTTTTAAATTTTTGTCAGTTTCAGCTACATACCCTGAAACAGTGATGTTACTGAAAACCTACTGTGATCATCAGCATTTAACAGTTACTATGCTAGTATACACCCTAGTGTATCTAGGACCAAGGAAGATTTTCTGAACAACTGGAACAGTAGAACTAGAGGTGAAATTTGATTTTCAACAAGATGTGGTTACACTGGTAGAAATGGTTTCCCTTCTTCTTCCTAGCTGTGAGTGATTGCTCTTTACTAATCAGATCATGAAGAAAAAAATTTTGGACCATTAATTCCCAGAATTCCTCAGCTCAGTGTGTCCAAAAAGTAACTCTGTGAAGAGCTGCTTCTGGCTCAGGCAAATTTGGATGTTTATTTTATAAGTGGAAATGACAAGCATAAGGCTTACTCCTCTCCTTAGTGTCCCTGTCAGGGGCTGACAAATCTGTCTTACAAGCAGAGTAGCGTTCTGAATTGACCTCTTGCACCTATGGGTTCCCTACTGGGTCAAATCGTGGGCCAATAATTCAAATATAACTTTATTAATGGACCACAGGTGTGAATTATTCTCAGATCACCTATTCTTCTAATAAATTAAGGTCTGAATTGGCCCTTGTGGCATGTTATCCGAAGCACAATGAAATCCTTATGATTACACTATAAAATATCACATAATATTTCTCTGAGCCTCTTTGTTACCAAATCCCAGACCTGCAACATACTCAACTGCAGTTATATTCTTCACTTGTAAATTATTCTGCAGATCTGCTCTCTGGCTGACATGGGTATTCTGCTCTTTTCCTTCTTAAAGAACTCAGCTGGGAAAATAACTGAATGCTGATAATTTTTTGTTCAGATAACACTTATGCAGTCACTTTACACAGGTGTGCCAAAGGACCATTCATTTTCCTCCCTGTGTTCTGAAAAAGTGAGAAGTACTGTATAAAGTAAATGTGGCACTTCCTCTGAATTTCCCACCTCAGACTGGAAGGCAAAAGGAACAGTCACACTGAAGAGATAAATAATCTATTTTCCATCTACAGTACAGAATTGTGTGTCCATGTGCTCAAAGAGCTGGAAGTTTTGTGTTCTCCACTCTAAAAATAATTTTACATTTAAAATTAAAATACTTAATGTTGATTATTAAAATTTCTAGTATATTACATTGGGCTCTGTGGTTTAAACAATATTCTTTTTGGCTCTCCCCTGCCAGTCAGCTCTCTTGTAAATTCTCCATCATAAATTTTAACTTCTGTCAGAAACCCCATGTCCAAACCATTCATATTTCCCATTACTCAGACTATAGGAGCCCCCCTCAAATCTTTACACTGGCTTTCCATCTCCTTCTGTATCTAAGTTGGACATTTGCCATTATGAAGTTCTCCATACCTCTGTCTCATACTATCTTTTTGGTCCCTGTTAGCTATTCTGTCTCTGCCTATAACCTTTTCTTCTGCAGTAATAACACTTCACCCATCCATATTTTCCTCTCTAATGTGATTCTATACATTCTACTTTGCTGTCCCCATTGTGTAAGAGTCTCTCCTTGATCATATAACTTTTCACTGGCACATCATCTTCCTTGTACTTTTAATCCATTCTCAAACCTTATTTTGGAGGCCCATTGGCAGTAGAATCCTGAGCGGGTTTACTCATATAACCTTCCACAGAGTTGCATGGCATTTGAATCTCAAGTAAATATATTTAGAATTACAGGCTACAGTTGCAACCTTATACCCACTTACTTGGGAATAAGGCCCACTGAACTCAACGGGACTTCCTTTTGAGTAGACATGTATACAAATTGCAAGGTTGGTCCTTGATTTCAACTTAACCTAGTTTGAATTTGTTAGTCATATTTGAATATGTTTAGTTTCTGTTAGAAGTCCAGCATTAAATTTCTGTGATTCTGCTCAACAAAAAGAACAATAACAATAACAATAAACTACATTCATCAACACACTCCGCTAGAGTATATGAGCAAAAGGCGTTCTGTGTTACTGAATATGTAAATGTTCTAAAACAACATATTCTTATAACTATGCAACACTTTAAAAAAATAAATGGAAACTTAATAAAAACTGAGATCAAAATATGATGGATATTAGAGAATAATAAAACTCTAGCCCAATTGTTAGTGAACTGGTGTCCTTTTCTGCAAAATGGTAATGCAGCATTCTATCCAGCAGCCAACATGTGGGAGAACAAGCCAAAGGGGAAGGGGGGAGCTTTAAAAACACTTCACAGATTGCCCACTACAAAATGATTATTGCACATATTCATGTATTACTATGTTTTAGAAAATAATTAGTTTTAATTACAGCAGTGAGAGAGCTAGCAAGACTCTGGCGAATAAGCTGGCAAGCTTCATGGTGCTAATTTGCTAATATCTTTAGCATCACTTCACTGCAGGTTGGGAGAATGGCTCTGCCAAAAAAAACTACCCAGCCATGTGCCATATGACTTTACAGCTAACTGTACCCTCAATATGCATCTCTGGACTGCCAGAGGTTTTCATAGGCTTATTTTTATGTCGCTGCAATCCAAATAAGATATAAAAAAGATAAAAATGCAGAGAGTAGTTTCTATCTATTAAAAATGAGAACAAGAAAACTCTTCTTAGATAACAGACAACCTGCAGGGAATCAGCCAATCATTCCAGTATTTTTTATGAATGGACATGTGAGAAAAAAGTAACCAGTCGAAGAGACTATTACATGGGATACTAGCTTGGGAACTGTTGGCTGTTCGGATCTTTTGGGTTTGGGTCTACAATTTTCACCAGGTATTGTGGGTGTTGTCATGTACAACATTTGGAAGGCCAAATGTTTGCCACATCTGCTGAATCCCAGTTCAAACCAGAGTAAATCTATTTAATCAATGGGATTTACATATGTACTGATTTACCATTCGGCAACTGATTCAATCTGTGTATTCTAGCTTTAGACCAGAGCATGTGGAGTGCATGGTATCCATCACAAAGCTATCCTGAGGGACCTGTGGCTAAATCACTCTCCTTCTGACTGGCACATTATCCCTCCCTGCAATTGTGACAGTCTGAATTCTTTACAAGTTCACTAGTTCCACTTTTGTATGAGGCCCCTGCAAACTTTCTCAATGAAGCTTGCATTAGGGGTAAATTAATCAAGTGGTTAGTCAGTTGCTCACCAGATTTCACAGAAGCAGGGAGGAAAAAGACTGGAAAATTATAATTAAAAACCTGGTTGACCAACTGCGATCCAAAAGATCATGTATGGTACAAAGCCTTTGAAATACACTTCTTTTTACTTTCTTCAGTTTGCTAGGAGCTTTCTTGTCTCTTGCTACTGTAGATTCTGATGTACTGGATGCATATCACCTCCCACATCAGTTAAGTGGCCCACAACTGCAGCTAGATTGAGACCAGTATGTCATCTTAAAAAGGAAGTGCCTGTGTCGTTTCTAAACGGCTGATAAGAAAGCTTAGCTTTCTTGGAGCACCTTTCTTGTAGCATCTGTACGCATTTCTCTATTCTTTGCTGAAATGTTGCTTTGTAAGGTCTTTCTTACAAGAATACTCCTGAGTGATTTGAAGCTAGCATCCCTTTGCTTTCTAGTCCAATGACAAACTGAGGGCAATATTTTGACCCCCTTTCAAACAGTGAAAGAACACCATTGTCACAATTTCAGCAAATTAAGGTGCACGCACGCGCGCACACTTCTGCTGCTACAATGACACTAATGATCCTGCACACAAAGTACAGACTGAAAGATGTAAAACATAAAAACAGAAGATAACAGCAAAATCGGTGACTGAGAAACTGTTGCAATGTAGAGTGAAGAGGTTCCAAGAACTAGCCTCAGGCCTTATTATAAGAAGTTAAAAGTTAGAATAATTTTAAAAAAGAAAATATGGGTCAAGGTCCTAAATTACTATACCACACCAAACTCAGAATACTCAAAGGCAGATACAATACGAGTTAAACTACAGTCAAGTAGTGGTGCTTTTTCCTCCCCACTTTTTTGCTAAAGGCTTAGCTGTCAGTATCAGAAGATAGTAAAATATTGTAGCAAAGTTCACTCATTGTCTTTCCTGTACTGTTGGCAAACATCATATTAGATCTTCCTACAGGCAGGGATCTGCTTTTTAAATATAATATGCTTTGGCCTTTTACAGTCAGCCTTCTCTAGACAGAACAAGGGACTGATCCATTGTAGGAATGGCAATAAACTTCTAGAACAGTAACTGATAATGCAGGTTAAAGAAACAGGATGTGGAATTTGAGATTCTTCAAGAATTGGTCAGGTTTGTGTCTTAAATATTCTGGGCACAATTAACTTGGAACTGTAAAAAAGCCCTATGCATCTCCCCTCCCCCTTTTTTTTAAATCCATATGAAGCTTCCTTATACCAAGTTAGACCACTAGTCCATCCAGCCCAGCTCTCTCCCACTTTAACAACAGTTTTCTCTGCTGTTCTCCATAGCAGGTGTGGGCAATTGTAAGAGATAGAGAGCACCTTGGGGACAGAACTAGCTGAAGCCATTGCATCTTTCTTTGGGAGACAAATGTTGAAGTGAACAGGGGCAGAACTACAAAGCCACATTTAATATTAGTGCCCATCTGATTTTTTTCTTAAAGCAAAAGTAAAAAGACTTGATACTTTTTTTCTGGTTATAACAAATACTGATGACAAAAACTTGAATTGTTTTTAAAGTGTCTTTGAGGTAATTCTCTATTAGAAGGTATACTTGGCAAGATTTATTCCAAAGAGGTTTGCTGCTGCCTTCCTCTCAGGCTGAGAAAGTCTGACTAGTCCAAGTGTATCCACAGGGCTTTCCATGGCAGAGCCTGAATTTGAACTCTAGTCTCCCAGAATCCAGCACTCAAACCACTCTAACATACTGGTTCTTCGTGTAGACTTAACAATAATTTTATTAGCATCATCTCCACCAAAAAAGGACAATTAATGCCTAGTAATATAAGCAATAAAAACATTATTCTGTTCATGAAGAAGAATTCTAATTTACTCTTGCTGTCTTTAAAGAAATTTCTCTATTGTTTTCTGTCCTTCCACCCTTGGCATTATAACTGAAGAAAAGAGTTGCCATATTCATATTCCCACTGATTATTTAAAGAATTATTTACTATCATATATTAAACATCTGTAATATTTAATATTCAAGGTTATTTAACAGTTATGTTAATAGTGACACTACTTAAATAATTATTTGCTCACTGAAGATTAAGAATTTGGCCCAAGTCCAATTATAAGTTTCAACTAGAGTAGGTCTATGGAATTGAGGGATGAATGGTAAATGAATCTAAACGTAAATCCCAAAGGGTCTGTTCTAGCAACTAGATTTAAGCTTCTCTCTCTCTATAAGAGATTTTATTGTGCCCTCTATACCCTAAGGGGCATTTCCTGTTTCTGCTATATTTTCTTGGGCTAGTCACTGTCTCTCAGTCTAATCCATCCCACAAGTTTGTTACTGGACAAAACGGTTGGATAATCTTGAGCTTCTCAAGAGGAAAAGTGGGATGTAGTAAGTAGAACAAATGGATGATCTGAGTAGAAGGAAGTAGTTTTAGCTATGTTTTTTTCTGTTCAGTTCATGATGCAAAACAATGCTGGGGTCTTTTTTTAAAATATTGTTTATGATAAATATAACATAAACTCAAGAAACAACAAACTGCAAGCAGGAACAAAACAAAATGATACAAAATTTAAAGAAAAAGTGCTGGGGTCTTGATTATATCCACTGATGCTGAATATACTTTTTTGGGGATAGCAACCCTTATCTTGAAAGGTAGCTTCTAGGGTAAGAGTCAGACTATAAAAACCCATAGACTAGCTAAGCAACCTTTCTACATCTGAATCCTGGCACATGCTGTCAATGCGAGAATTCAGTCCTGGTATATAATAACCAAGGATGCAATAGCTTTGACAAGGGACAGAATCCCCTTCTTTCTTCAGTGAATGAGCACAAGGGCAATTCACTCAAGATCTGTGAGTAGTGATGACATCCTCACATTCATCTAAGCTTGAACTTTGCATCTGACCCCTCATCCCTCTTTCCAAAATTCAGATTTATGTGAAAAATTACCACATGGTTGCCTATACCCCATGATAGGACAGCTGCATTCAGCCACATGATTGTGTAGCCAGAAGCACTACCCATACCGTGGGCAACTACTTCAAAAGGTGGAAACTGGAAGGTTGGTAATGTTGGTCCTAATCAAGTGATCAAATAAAGCAAATAACTGCCATCCTGCATGGCTACAAGAGCTATGTGAAATGTTTAAACTATCATAGGGCTCCTGTTTGTCTGAGTCCACCATGCTTTCTTTCTCATGGTCTAATAATGGCTGATTGGTATGGTCATAGCATGTTCTGCAAACCCAGGATATATGTTGATGAAAGGAATGTGTCATTAGTTACTCTAGCACAAGATCACAACATGATGACATAACAGTGGGGCATCACAGGTAGATACACCAATACAAGCCAGGATAGATTTTCTTCAGTCAGCCATAAGGCACAGTTGCTCAGAGAAAGACTAAAGCAGATTGGAAAACTGGACTTATCATGAAGTGTTCCCATCAGGGGACCTCAGACCCGCAAAAGAGAGTATAAACTCCTCTTGCTCAAGAAGGCAAGGTCAAGTGACAGACATCTACATCTGCTTTTGGAGAGGAAACCGTTTCAGTCACAGGACATTAGAAGCAGAGTTAAAAGGTAACTCAGAAAAAAACAATTGTCTGAAAAATAAATATTTTGGCTTCTGAAATAAATCTCAGTCTTTGAGAACCCCTCAGCTGGAGGAGTTGCAGAGAGATGATGGCAGCATCAGAAGAGGTCCTTTCCTTCTGAGTGTTCCAAGTGAATATGACTTCTAACCCTATGGAAAGCCTTAACAGAGTAAGAACCACACAATAAGGGTAGGACTGTTGGGTTTACTCTTAGCTGACAAGAAGGCACTTCAGAAAGGTGCAGTTTTCCTCTTTTAGTCAGTAGAGGGAAGGAGCCAACAGAAAAGGGATGCCCATTAGCAGTGTTCTTCAATGAGTGAGAAGAGTGGCTCGTGACTTTTTGAACACCCTTGTTGAACATCCAAATGCTGTAGTGCTGTAGTTTATCCATCAGTAGTGATGGATAAACATGGAGGGTGTAACCCTTGCCCTTCAAATGCTTTCTGGGGAGACACTGGTCAGAGCTTTAGATGCTGCTGAATCCCTTAAGGAGTGGCTTGTGATCCCTGAGACAACAGGTTTGTTCTGAGAACAGCAGGACAAGAAAGTTTTCTACCACTCAGAGGCTAATAATGTATAGAAATGTTTCGAAATACATGCTATTTGTAAGTTGTTCGCCGCCTCGATCCATATGGAGAGGCGAGATACAAATAAATAAATAAATAAATAAATAAAATAAAATAATGGTGATGATGCACCTCTGGTCTTGGACACAAGCAGATTGCTCAAGAGTTTAATGCCTTGTACGTGTCTCACCTAAACCTTTAATGCTCTGTGCACATCTGGCTTGGGCCAAGGTCCTTTTTTGGCATGGGAAAGATTCAGGCAAAAATTTGGCTGCACTGTGTCCTGACAGCAAAATAATGTTGAGTTGACTTTGGTAAGGATGAATGGGTCAGTTCTGAGGACCACTCTAACAGGTAAGACATGAACATTTCCTCCTAGGATAAATCCTCTTACCACTTAGCCATGAAGTTCACCACAAGTAATGTTTACCTACCCAGTTGCCTCTTTCACAAGGATGGACTTAATGAGTTTGAATAGCACTTCGGTAAGTGCCTGAAGCACAAGGTAGACATCTAAGATGGAAACCTACGTATTGCTAGAAGGAATACAAGGACTGCCATCTGCAGGAGTGAGTGTATGACTGGCATCTCACATCACTGGATACCTAAGACTTTTGGACTGTTATCCTGTTTAGCCAGTATGTTCAAGCTTCCTTCATGTGTTTTGCTGAGATGGTTGTCAAGTGAGTTTCCACCCAGGATAATAGCCAGGTGACATCCCTCTGCAGTTCTTGTTCCTTCCTGTTCACTGTAGTGAGTGTCTGATGACACACTGTCAGTCCTGGTCAGAACATTCTTGGCTGTGATGGCAGACAAAAATATTTAATGGGATAGGCAGATAATTATGAGCTCTATACAATCGATTGAATAAAAGTTCTCCATCTCTGACCAAAGGCGAGTCTCCTTTGATAATGCTCTGACAATGTCCTTGTCTTGTAAACTGAACACAGCCAGGATCCTTTAGAAGGATACCTTTGGACAGATGGTTTGTGTCTGCCTATCACTGGAGGGATCCCAAGACACTGTCTGGCAGGAGGATGGACAGGTAGGGTTTCTGGGCAACTGTCGCATAGTAGGGAAGAACGAGTCACTAGAGAGGGCAGGAGTGGAAGCTGTCCTGAAGAGCTAAGTTGATTTGTATGGCTCTGGCTCCCTGAAGTTAGACTAAGAATACTGGAGATGCTTGCTTCTTGAATGTGATCTTCCAGACACCCTCAAGCAGCTTGTTTGTGCTTTCTGAGGACAGGAACACCCTCCTCCTTTTGATGACCAACCCAGGTGTTCCAATCTTTGGATGAGGGACAATGGGCTCTTTTCCTGGTTGTTAATGAAACTGGGGTGGTACATAAATGTGATTGTGGTTGTCATGTGCTCTGCTGCTTTTTTTCTGGTGGAGTCCATGATGTTTGAATAGAGGCTGACACAAAGCCCTCAGATGGCTGACCACAGATTTCCATGTTCTTTCACAAATTTGAGAAAATGCCTGAGGACCTCTCTTGTGGGGGATGTTAGCATCTTGCAGCTGTTGGATGGGTTGAAAGCCCACACTGGACAGCCAAGGAGGTCCCATGGTGTTTTCTTCCATGCTTGGAGATTGGGGCTGAAAAGAATCTTTCTGTGGAAGAGATCAAAACTCAAGAGCACAGTTCAGGGTGGGCGGATAGCTGGTCCCCTTCGGACAGTTGTCCTTCCTCTTTCTCAGATTTAGTGACATTAACCTACTCTGGTTCTAGTTGTGGTCTGAGTCCTTGTACCAGTGATGCCTTTGGTACCCTCTACTTGAGTCTGCAGAAACACCAGACAGAAGGGGGACTCTCCTATTCCCAGGCTATATAATCTCTCCCCTTGTTTATTTTGCTAATCATCTTGGGTTGGGAAGTGTGTTTCATCCTTTGACTGCTTCCCTGATGGCATTTGACCTTCCACTTCCTGCATAAGGATGACTAGGAAGAGGAATTCAAATAAGGCTGTACTGCTGAACTCTTGAGGACTGTGCCTTCCTCTTTTTCTTGTGGTTGCTGTCTGCAGTGCTGTCTTTGGTCATGGATCCTAGATTGGATATTAATTTTCCCAGAAGCCTGAAGAGCTCATCCTGAGTACACACAGTACACAGGGAGATGGTGATGGTACACAGGGAGACGGTGCAGCTGGATAAGAGCACAGCCGCAGGGTGTAAAACAAAAGGCAAATAAAGTGATACAAAGGGCCCACAATCCCCTCAGTCTGTCTAAATCAGAGGTGGTCAATTGTGGCAGGTTAGGGGGCTGCACTAGCCCCTAGGAGAGCTTGGAGGGCTGCACCTGTTCCTGTGAAAAACAAACAAAAAAGTTCAAAACAAATTCTTTGCCCCCAAATGCCTCTAGTGGGTATGAAGATATTTTCACTGTCTTTTGGGATTCAAAACAGGTCTCTCTTCAGCCTAAATTGGCCCAGGAGCCCACAAAATGTGGTGGAAATGCATTCCATTTCATATGCATTTGGGGGATTTATTCTTATTCCAGGGGGTCCAGGAGGCCTCCAAGTGTGATAGAAATGCCCTCCACACCTTTTACAGTGCATCTGGGGACACTCTAGAGAAAAAAAATGCATTTAAAAATTTTTTTTGTAAATGACATCGGGAGGAAAAAGGGACCAGCGTGAGCAAAATGCACCCTGCGGGCCATAGGGGAGAGGACAAGAAATGACTCACAGTGGAAGGAGGAAAAGAGAAGGAAAAGAGAAGGAAAAGAGAAGAATCTTTAAAAGGAAAACACACACACACACACACAAAATGGCTATTTGTGGAGTTATCTGGAAGCAGCGAAGATAACTCTCATAAAGGGAGAACCAAGACTGGAAGAGGCTTCCTTCTCCGAAGAGGAAGTTGAAATTTATGTCTTGCCTCACTTTCTTAAGCAAAAGGAGTTAACCTTTTTCTGCTGGCTTCACTCTACCAGCAGAGAATTTGTTTTACACTAATGTTGGGCTGTTTTGGTTTTAACAGAAAGATGTAATGTGCATTCACTTACAAAGGGAAACTACAGGGAAACTGTAATTTTAAACAGTTGTTTAGTTGTATGTAAGAAAGCATTTAATCCATTTATGGTCTCTTGATGTCTTATAGATGTGCAAGTGCTTGTGTTCTTATGTTTGCCGCTCTTTGCAATACAGTGGCTGTATCCATGAGGTATTGGTTCCGGAATCCCTCGCAGATATAAAAAACATGCATGTTCAAGTCAGCCTTGCAAGGCTTGCAGCAAGACTGTGAAGCCTCACAAGGTAAGCCTTAAACAGTAACAGTATTAAAAACAGCATAGGTGGTGGCGGAAAGCCCCGACTACTAGGCATGCTGCACTCTTCAGGCTTTCTTGGCTCCAGGGAGTGAGTCTGAAGAATACAGCAACTGGGGCTTGCAGCTGCCCACTGCCCTATGTCATTTTTAATACTGTGGGGGCTTACTATGTAGGTCTCACAAGGAAAGGCTTGTACACCAAGCCCCTACAGTATTAACAATGGTGCCAGCTGTCTGCTTCTGTTTTGCAAGAGAACCTCACCACACTGAAGGAAGAAGCGTACTCCCCACCATGAATTCGAAGGCAAAGCATTATGTACATTTGAATTTGCAGTGGGTTAAATTCATAGGTCCTGAGCTCACACATATAGCAGGAGCACTGTATGCAAGAATTAAACTCATTATTTGCCTCATGTGGGAAAAATATACAGCCTCCAAATGGAAACCAGAGATGTTGCTATAGGGAGACAAATAAGGACACTGCCTCCCCCAAATAAGAATTTGCCCCCCATGAAATTTCTTCTGATCCTAAAATTTCTACAATCAGAGTAACTTCAAGCTTCAGTTGATCATTTGAAATACAGTTTAAGCATCCAAAGAAAAGGGGCAATCAAAGTTACTAAGGAAATACAAACACAGCAACTAGAAGATTTCTATGTTTAAATGACTTTCAATCTCTCACTTTCTGCAATGCTAGAAATTTGGGAACTGAATTCATTTGGGGGGGCAGAATTCTTCCACTCTGGAGACAAGAGATAAGTTTTCTTTCTACAAAGTTCAGCTTGCACTATAAACTGGAATCTCAGGTCCTCTTGTGCATTAACTTGCTGTTGTGAGTTGTAACTCCTGAAGCTTGTCTGTGAGGAAGCTATCAGCATGCTGATAAATGTTCCAGAATTAAGATAAGAGACTTAATAATGGTGCCTATGTATCTGCTTGGAGCACCCAAGAATGATGTGTTTTGTGATGCTGTGCTCTCACGTCCTATTCTCAACACTTCCTGACCCCTGTAATATGTTGGGTTTAGGTCATAATGGATATCTTTAAACTAGCTGTAGTATACGGAACAATTTTCTCACTTTACATGTGTTCATCTGTGGCAACACCATCAGTTTTTTAGTTCACATCATACTACTTTGTACCTGCTCAGACATATTTAACATTTGGCTTCGGTAAATCATGTGTCAGAATATAAGTTTTCTAAACTTCTATTTACAGTTGGCCCTCCAGATTTGTGGGTTTGACTTCATGGATTTGATTATTTGTGAGTTTCTTCAACCCCTGCCCCCACCACAGGCATTTCTTTTCTGGGGGAACTTTCTTTTCCCTCTCAAAGGCTCCAATCAGGCCATGCAGCCCTTTAAAAGCCCACCTCTGGTACTCCTCCTTCTTTACCAGCCACTGCCTGGCCAGATCATGATGGCTCACAGCCCAGTTTTTCAGCATCACAAACCCTCTCCAATGCCCCCCACACCCAAGGAAGAAGATGGGTGAGAGAGAGGATGTATAGGGCCACCATGCCAACCTCTCCTCTCCCTGATCTGGTTTGGACCCTGGGTGCCTGTTCTCCCCACCCTGCCTTGCCCCTTTTTCCACAGACACATTTTGATATTTGCAATTTTTCCACTTTTGCAGGGCTCCTGTGCCCCTAACTCTAACGAATGTGAAGGGCTGATTGTGTTTACTTCATTAATTCCTCCTATTAAATATCTGGTACAACACTGGCCTAAATCCAGTAGCTAGATCCAACAGGCCTAGATACATTGGTTGGGACTAGTAACTAGATTTAGGTCACTGACTGTATATTTATATCCTTTGCCCAACAATACAATGGCAAAAGCTAAAAGGTACCCAGCCTCTTTAATTAGTTGATCTGAAAACTATAACATTGCCAGTTATTAAATTGCAATTTAGGCAACCCTCAGAAACATTTTTGATCAGTTCAGCAGTTTAGTAGGATGATCAAATTCCAATATTGTCAGGGAAAAACTTTAATTGTTCTGCTTATGTCTGGGTTGAGAAGAGTCCTAAAGCTATTGAATTTCCATCCATAATTCCAGCAAATAGCTATCACAAGGTACATTTTGTTTACACCCCACTTGACTTTGTGAGGATATGTTATCTGAAGACAGAAATCTGCTTCACAGGTATTACTAAACCATGCTTTACTACTATGTTGATGAATCTGAATGAGCTGGGTGAAGCACCAGGCTTTCATGTTCCTTCTTCTTCTTTCCCACAGATATAGAATTTTGGCTATTTTACTTTTGGTTGTAAGTTAGCTAAATATTCCATGGCTTGAAGCTGGCTTGCTTAAAAAGTGACTAGAACTTGTGGTTGAATTATTACAGGGACATTTCAGCTTACGCAGTCGTGATGAACCATGTTTTAGTTGTGTGAACCAGCTCATTGTGTGTCTCTAGATACATTTGTGGGTTTCGTGAATTTGATTATTTGTGAGATGCCCGCTGGCCTGGGGGGGAGGGCATGAGGGCACAGGGAGGATGATCGGCCCTTCCCTGTGCTCCTTCGGCTGCCGTCGCTGGTGTGGGTACACTCTTGGCAGGCACCAGAAGGCGAGAGGGGGCACAGGAGAGAGCCAGCAGGGAAAGAGCTCTTTCCCCATTTGGTTTCTCCTGTGCCCATCCCCACTTGCCCGATCGTGCGGATGGGACCCAGGAGAAAGCCAAGCAGAAAAGTTCTTTCCCTGCTTGGCTTTCTCCTGCGCTCCCCCACTTGCCCAATCACGTGGGTGGGACCCAGGAGAAAGTCAAACAAGGAAGTTGTTTCCCTCCTTGGCTTTCTCCTGGGTCCCTGCACTCGCCCCATAGCGGAGCTGGGGGCCAGAAGAAAGCCAAGCAGGGAAGTTGTTTCCCTGCTTGGCTTTCTCTTGTGCCCCCCCACTTGCCCAATCACGGGGGGTGGGAGCCAGGAGAAAGCCAAGCAGGAAAGTTGTTTCCCCACTTGGCTTTCTCCTGTTCCCCCAACTCGCTCGATAGTGGCGGGGAGGCAGGAGAAAGTCAAGCAGGGAAGTTGTTTCCCCGTTTGGCTTTCTCCTGCGCCCCTCCACTCGCCCGATTGTGGGGGTGGGAGCCACAAGAAAGCCAAGCAAGGAAGTTCTTCCCCTTTTTGGCTTTCTCCTGCAACCCTCTCGAAGGTGCAGGTAGGGGTCCACAGTTATTCACGGTTTTTTCACTTTTGTGGGGGTTCTTTCTCCCTATCCCTCGCGAACGTGAAGGGTCTACTGTATAACAGATTACTTGAACAGCTATTGAAAGATCATGAATAACAGTCAGGCGTAAGTAGTGGAAAACCAGAATTTCTTGGAGTAAATGAAAAACACTATTACAAAGTTACTACAACTGTAGCAAATTTTTCCCTGGGTTCTGAAAAGCAAACATCAAAATTTGTTTCATTTTCATGTGATGTAGTATGAATACTGTACATTGAATTTCATATAAAAAATGAGTAAATTATTGCAGTGTGCTGCATTTTGGGAAAACGTTCCCCTGTTTTAATTTCTATTATTCTTTTATTCTTTAAAGTCATTATTTTAGTTTAGTAGTTCTTGTTAGGGCCAATAGCCTAATAAACAGCAAGAAGTGTTACTCATAAATTGGATTAGGAATTCCCATGGAAAACTCAGAATGAATAAATATATAGGTGAAAACCTCACAAATGCACAAACTAAGAAAGTAAGCAAGAAAAATAAAAGCTCCAGTACATGGTTAAATTATTTTAAAAATCCAATATTTTGGAATGTATAACACAATAAAAATACTATGAGTACCCCATACAAAAGACTGCTAGGATAAATGGCTTTGCACTGAACAGATTTCCACTGTATGAAATAACGAATGGCTGAATTATCTGAACAAAAAAACCCCTATGTGAATCTTCCTTTAAACTGGTTATTCCTTTGCAATACATAAATCTTCTTACGCAGGGCACTCTGCCATCTGTTTGTTGTTGGTTATTTTTGCAGCTCTGGGGGCCAGAGGAAAAGGTGCAAAAAAATTACTGCTGCTAAACAGCAAGCCAGAATTTATAGCGCAGTTTCAATGCTCAAAAGTAATTTTATTTCACCCAGGCAGACAAAACACATAACTACATAACCCAAACACAGTATTACCTGGGACAACTGGGTGGGGGGAGAGCAAGCTATTATCTAATGGCTTGTTCAATAGATTTTCCTTTTCAGCTGGAGCAAAAGTGTGCTGCATGGGCAAACAAATGGCCTCCTGCTTAACACTAAGGGAAGCAATTTTATTTTACATTAAAAAAAAAAAAAAGGTCTCTGCTAACTGGTCCCCCCTTCCTTTTCCCTTACATTTGCTGAAAACGCAACATAAAACCATTCGTAATAAGACAAACAGGAATACCTCTGTTAAATTTTTGCCTGGAGGGTTTAAAAAAAAAGGCATACTGAGGTTCTAGGGTAAAAGTTCCAGTATTCAGAAAAAGATTTACTTAGAACCAAGATTAGGTAATCCCAAATGTAAAAGTGTTGAAGTAAACGTGTTTGTATATGTGTGTGCGCGCGTGTGTGTGCATGCGCGCGTGTGTGTAAGGAAGCCATAAAGCCTATATGTGTTTCAGTGTGCATGAAAGTTGAGAGCTGAGGTGAGGAGTATGTGGCCCTCCAGATGTTGCCAAACTGCACCTTCCATCAACCCTAGCCCACATGGCCAATGGTGAGGCATAATCAGTGTGGCAGGTCAACAACATCTGCAGGGTCACACATTCTTCTATCCCTAGTTGTTTTAGAGTTCTGCTATGATGCAGCTAGTTTTAGTCTCCGCACATGCTGCTTAAGCAATGGGTAAATCATGTAAATTATAATGACAGTACCCAGCAGGCTGTAACACTCTCATAAAAACCAATATAAGGAAGATTCATTATAAACAACCAAGTCAGAACAAACTGAGTCCCATATTGTCCTTTTAGAGAAGGAATGGTGGTATTCAAGGGAGCCCCTGTCCATGCTGGAACATAAGAGAAGACAACAAAGTCTCTTTCTCCACAGCCAAGGAATGGAAATGGCAGCAGCTTGGACAAATGGCTCTCTTGGGCTTCTGGTAACAGAAGGGTCAAAGTGGTTACCAGAAACGGTCACTGTTAGCAGGAGCAACAGTAACTTGCTTTTTAGAAGTAACACAACTTCATTTGTCTTGGTAAGGAACTTGTTTCTAAGGCAGGAGAAGCCATAATGTATTATCTTTAAAGAATCACTCCAAAACAAAAGATTCCACTGCAGAGAATGGGGTCAGTGTCTGCCGACAGTGGTTGCACCCTCCCTTCCTTGAGAAGAGCACAAGGCAAGGGGTAAGACTTTTCTACAAGTCTCTCTACTAGGGTGTTCTCTTCTACTACATTTGAAAACAGGCAGAAGGAGAAGGGATGGAGAAGCTGAATATATACATTTTCTATAGTAAAAATGTAATGTATGAATTGACCCACTGCCATTCTTTTAAAAATGTTTTTAAGTGATATTTCTGGATTATTAGGGCCCAGATCCTACCTAAAATATTCTTCAGTAATATTTTCTTTAATTTGCAAATGTAAAAAGAACTATTGTGATGCCTTTCTGGTTTGCATTGCATTCTAGTATGCTCTTGAAATGTGTATTTTTCACTCTCTCTTATACACAGTTATAGATGGACTTGCAATTTACTAAAGACATAATGTCTCCTGCAGTTATTCTCTTTGTGTTCAATTTGGAGACTTGAGGAATATCCTGAATTTGTTCCCTGGAACCCCAAAACTCATGCCCTTTCAGTAAGGATTAACTACTATTGCTTTCTCTCTGGATAATATTTCTCCTCATAACTAGAAAATTTAGTTATTATGCAACTGTGCATTATGATATATGAAGGAATGAAAATTGTTGAGGGTGTGGATGAGAGGAAATATGTGCTATTGAGTTTGAATATTTGCATCAGATGAAAATGAGCATTTAAACAATCCCACAGTGAACTGGCATAGTACTCCTGCACGAAAAATTAAGTGCAAAAAGGCCTTTTGGAAAATTTTTGACATCTATTTTTTTTTCCTTTTCGGGAATGGGGAACTAACTCGGGACTTTCAGAAAATTATACTTCATTCTGAATTTCCAAATTCAGAGAGCGGTTTGGGTGCCTTTTTTTTTTGGTTCCCAGTCTGAGACACTAGTAATTATTTTGATCCAAGAGTATTCTTTAACTGCAGGCACAGCAGCCTCAAACACCTTGCTATATTTTTAGCAAAAGACAGGTTTCAGACCAACCAGCCTTCAAATGTACCATATCCACATTTTCATGAGATGACACAAAAGGGATCTAAAGACACAATAGAAATACATCAAGGATTGAACACACCTGGAAACTTTGAATTCTTACAGCACTACTGTAAGGCATGCAGAACCTGTACATAGCTGTAAGGGAAGAAACCTCTGCTCCATTTAAGGACTTCTGCCTTTCCAAAGCAGGTGCTCCTGAAAAGTTGCCAACGATTACCTGTGGAACTGTTCACCATGTTAGGCGCCATGCTGTAAGGTGAAGCTTGCGGATTCATCAGGCTTGAGTTGTTGTTCATTGGCTGGGTGTAGGGAGAGCTGGATCCCATCATGCCGCTCTGATTGATGACAGGAAAACTGCCTTGCCTAAGTGAAGAGAAAGCACACATACATGCACCAGCTCTTATTATGTTTCTTCCTGCACAGGACGTATTGGTTAGTGACAGAATTCATACTTTGGCAATCACATATGCCTAAGGAAGAGGCAGCTGGTTAGTCTTTGCCTGCATGGGGAGAGGAGCTATCTGTCAGAAGGTCATTAAGGATTATTGCATTAGTTGTTTAACTCAGTTTTAGATCTTTATTACAATCAAATATCATGCAGATCTTTGAATGGGATACACGTTAATTAAAAAGGGCATAGCCTAACATTATGTAAGGAAGTTGAAGTTGTGGAATGGCCAACATACACCAAGTGATGGAAGCAAAGAAGAGAGAAAGGGGTGCTTGCCACTGGTGCAGCAGGAGGAGCCTAAGTAATCTAGAGGTTCTTTTGATTCTACTTTGCCTACCATAGTAAAAAAGCAAGCAATGAAGACAAAACAAAACAAAGCAAAGCCCCCAGAGAACTGAAAAGAAAAGACACAGAAACACTAATGGAGTTGAGGTATACTACTTTAGCTAAGCAATTAAAAATGTATGCTCTTCAAGTTTGTTTTAAAGCACTCTGGGTAACTGAATACTATAAGCACTAGACATAGCTATACCATATGGACTCTTGATGGCTTAATAATAGGTTAGTCTGAAGTAGCTTTAATGGAGCTTTTGAATGGAATCAAATAGATACTGCTCCTTGCCTTTGTCCTTGCCCCCAAAGCTTATGTGGTACTTCATAATAGACCTAAAGTGTATGTCCATGTATTGCGTGTGTATATATGTTGTGGTTGTGTTAATGGAAATAGCCTCTGGCACCAAGGAAACTGTAGCGGAATATCCAGTCCCTGGATGGAAATGACTACAGGATGCAACATAAAATATACCAATCTACTGTTTCTCTAAACATGTATTTATCTTGACTACAAGAATTTCCAGCCATTCTCAAATGGCTTTAGCTATGTGTCTAATCAGCTTTTAAGTAAGATTACACTTTTAAGTAAGAATATGCTTAGGATATAATGTTACTCTTTGACTGTATTTCTCTTAAATTAAGGAAGTAGGTTCAGTTTCCCCCAAAATAATTAAATTTGACAGTCCGGTCTGGCCTAAGAAGTTTTGCTGCCTGAAGTAGAACAGCAAATGGTACCTGTCCTCACTGAAATTAAAGTGGATAGTACCCCAGAGCCAGCAAAGTTATGTTGGTAAGTTGCTATGTAGGGTGGAAATCCCACAAAAGCCTCTCCCCATACTTGAAATTAAAAATGAAGTTGCAACGAATTAACAAGAAGTAACGGTTTGCTACTATTATTCTGCTGCCTCAGTCTCCTAATGGTAAAGCCAACCCACACCTCATTTTACATTACTAAAGCATGCGATGCTCACATTTATAATAGCTGTGTTAGAGGAAAGACTTCCATCACTCACACCAGAGGATCAACGCAATGGAATATAGCAAAGTGTTCGTACTGCTAATAATTAAATGAAAATACAGGTAACCCCTCAGTAACTAGAATGGTGAGGAGAAAGATCTTCTGTCCTCCCTTTCTATATGTCTTTTTATACTATTGATATAACTGTTTCCCTTACCCCAAGACCATGAAAATATTTTTAAAAGCTTTTATGAACTTAGGTTGAAATCCTATATACATTTACCTGTGAGCTACATTCCACTGAACTCAATGAACCTTGCTTTTAAGCAATCATGCATAGGACTGTACTATCAAATATTTAATATACAGCTTATTTTGGCAACTGAATGTTCAAAATTATGTAGGAAGATCTTTCTTATTATTGTATTTCATTATTATTGCTGTTGTTGTTATATTTGAATAGGGGAGAAGGGGCCAGTCAGTTCTAGGTTTATTTTTCCCCCCAATAAACTGAACTTCTTCAAAGTAAATAACGTGTGATATAGATAAAGAGCATTTGTTCCAAGTCAGTTTTGTCCTTTGCTCTGCGGAAGGCAAACTTTTCGCCATTTCTGTTAAAAAGACAAAGGATTTCCTTTGATATGAAGGAGACAAATCACATAAAATGTCATTTCCCTGATGAAGCTTGTTATAAATGGAAGGGAAATATTTAAAATGCATGGCTATATAATTCTCCAAAGGAAAATGACAATGAAAAAAAAAAAGAAGAGTAGGTCTGTTTGGCAACAACTTTGAAAGCTTTAAATGGAATCAACCTTTTCTTATGTAAATACCGTACCCTTTAAGAGTTCTAAAAACATGGTCAAAACAGTTATGTTGTAAAAGGCTAAGTTGTACAGGCTCCCCTCCACCCTGCAACAAGGTATTTGTTTTGCATTAACAAATGCTTTACCATCATGCATTAGGAATAGTGTAGTAAGGTAAAACCACTGACTTCCTCATGTCAACCTATGACAAGATAGGCCCATTCAGGCACTGATATGATTTAGATGTAGTATCACATCTTAGTTTGCCATGTTCATTTCTCAGCAATAGTAACAGCAGGTTTTGATAGTTTGGACAAAACAGTAAACAACTGTTTGCTGAAAACCAGGATCAGAAGTCATCAATGACTATGAATGAGTTTGATCTTGCATCTGAATAGCATCTTTGTTAGTAGGTTTGCTGACTATACAGCACTTTGTGTGGGTCAAGACACTTTCCTTTTTAAGATTCAAAGGTAAAAGGAAGATCTTGTAAAGAGAATCTAGATTGGTGTCATTTGTATGTGTTATGTGTGTACGTGCCTTTGTTGCCTGTTGACTTACGATGACCCCATGGATTTCATAGGGTTTTTATAGGTAATAACATTTCTTATTGTTTGTGCCATAAAAAAATTGATACTTTACGGTGCCAGATGACTCTTTATTAGAATTTAGATTATATTGTATGAATATTTTAAAGATCTACTAAGACATGATTTGAGCTATTGGATCCTCCAAACCTGGCAGAGGGTACAGAACAAAATTATCCTTATTGTCACTTCAAGAACTGTAATTTCATGGTTTTATTAAATACTGCACAAATTAATATGTCTTTGTATGTGTAAAGAACTACTTCTGACAAAGAACTGTAGTTCCATCCTCTTAGTTGATATAACAGATAGGACTACCTGTAGATGAACTTCTGTGTCTTCACGGGGATTTTCCGGGCAGGGACAAGAAACATCACATTACAGTTTGTAGCTGTATGTTAATATTAGAAAAAGGCCCTCTTATTTCACTTGTCTGATACAAAGACTCAAATTATGGAATTATTCTTGGTGACAAAATAATATGACAAATGAAGGTTTAGTGTTACATTTGGTATGTTCCATTGGTTTCTGGGCAAATAAATACATTTTGTTTCTTTGTGTGCCTTTGTTTCTTTTGCAACAGACTAAGCTTAGTTACTACCCTGGAAACCAAATTACAGGATGCCATAAACAGGGGGAAAATGCTAAAGATATCAATAATACACAATGTTCAAAAATTATATTTACAATTTCAATTCTATATACAACTGAAATTGCAAAGATAATTTTTGGATACCCTATATAGGGTGAGAGGGGAGAGGGGAAGGAAGGCATGCATATGCCTCCCCCCCTTCCTCACCCTTTTGCCTGGGCATACTTGCCTTCCTTTTCTGCACCTAGCAAAACACAAGGGAATGGGAGGACGAGAACGGGGGGGGAGCCATGTGCATGCCTTGTGAATAATCAGATTCGTGAAGGTCAAACCCACAAATGTGGAGGGTGAACTGCTTTCCTTAAAGTTTTCAAAATAGTTCAGGGACTTTAAAATCCTCCCAACTGCTTTATCTGTTGATTGATTGATTGTTGTTTCTTCTCTAAGATTATTATTGTACTTTTGACTATATCTGTTCTAACTTTTTTATGCAACCTTGTGTCCCAGAGCTGGGAAAAAGCCAGGATATAAAGAAATGTATGAATAAATAAATGCATGAATGTTGTTGATTGCATTTTAATACTTTTAACTTAGAAAATCATGATGAACACATATTTGGTGAAAAGGGCATAGATTTATTTTACATCAATGAAATAATGATGGATTAATTTCCTAGCAAATTCCTGGTGTAGAAAGTATTGTAATAGGTGAAGTATAATGCACAGGAGCCTGCAGCTCTCAATGTACTTTTGAGACTCCCAAGGCCCCTTGGGTTTTTAGAATTAAAAAAAACCAAAAAACCAAAAATGCCATCTAGATCAGGCATCTGTTCTTACAATTAGCATTAACAATATTTTCCTCAAGTATCCACAGTCTTGCCCTTAAGCATCTAACGTACTATTATTACTGTTGGCTGCTGCTGCTACTGCTTCAACTAGCAACATAAAAATTCCCACCCTTGTCTGTCTAATATAGTTGACCCTCCACATTTGCGGATATTACTTTCATTGATTTCTTTGCAAGTTTCTCAACTCATGCCCCTCCACCTCAAGTACCTCTTTTCTGGGGGAAACTTCCCTCTCATTAGCTCTGATCAGCCTTTGACCCTCCTCCTCCTCCTCCATCAGCTGCTGTCTGGCCAGCTAAGGACAGTTTGCAGTCCAATTTCTTAGCTCCACAAACCCTTCTTCTAATGTCCTCTCACACACAAGGGAGGAGGTAGGCAACAAAGAGGAAGTACAGGACCACCACACTGAACAACTTTCCCTCTTCTTTTCCTGACCTGGTTTGGACCCTGGGTGCCCATTCTCCTTGCTATGCCTCGCCCCCGCCCCCGATACACACACACACACATTTTGATATTTGTGATTTTTCCATTTTTGCATGGGGCTTGCACCCCAATTCTACCAAATGTGGAGGGCCAACTGTATTTTGGCTAGTATTTTCTGAATATCTTTTTAATGAACTTTACAAAGCATTCTTTTTATATCATATAGCTGATAACTTATTGCCTGGGAAATTATCAAGGTCTACAATGACTTCATTGGAAAGTCTGATGCAGGATGCAGCCTAGATCTCTAGACGACTAAATTGCCCTATGGTATTCTGTGACAAGCAGCTTCCAGGACTCAGGGCATGTAGGAATTTTATCTTTTTATTCTGACTGTATGGTGTTCTTGGTTTGAGTAGAATGATAACTCAAAGTGACAAACTGTGCTACATCCATTCTACAGTGTGAAGCAGAGTCCATTAAGAACTGAGCTGAAATCACCAGACTCGTTTTGATTAACCTCCAGGCCACTAAACACCAATAAATATGTTGCACAGAAACTACTAAATATATTTATATATGCTTAAGGTCATAGCATCATTTTCTGGTTACTGGAGTTAAGTTTTTTTTTAAAAAAAGGAGAAGGGAAAAATATGCTTCTGTCAGTGCTGCTTTCACTGAAGGGCTATTTGATCCACTCTTTCTGAACGTCTTAGCTTGAAAATGTGCTTTCAGTCTGTCCCCTGCAACCTAAACTCTATTAGTATGTGAGGCTAAATTAAGATTAGTTGTTGAAGTGTTTAAACCAGTTTCTAAACCTGTTGTGGTATTTACAGATGAAAGCCTAACCATTCAACTGTGGAACAAATTCAATGAGCCACATGCAAGACTTGAAAAGTGTAAACAATGAAGATAATATCCTAGTTAAATTTAAGCCAGTGGGAGTTTTTTGAGCAGGGAAATCAAGATGTTGACCTTGGGTTAGGTAGTGCAAGCGATTAGACTTAATAATGTGGTGGGGATAAAATTTTATATTGAATAGGATGCAAAAAAAATGCTAGTCCTTCAAAGGAGTTAATGAGTTCTTGCTGCTTCGAATGCTCAGATGTTTGAAATAACTGTGTGAGGCACACATCTAGATTTACAGTAGCTGAGACATTCCTACCAATTTTTAACCTGTCCTGCATCTACTGCTGCTAATGTAAACTAACCCTTTTGAACTGAAAAAAAAAAGTTCATTAAACTTAGCCAATTAAGATATTACTGTAACATTAACAGAACAAAATGTATTGTTTATGTGAATTTCTTCAAAGGTAATAGCACTGAAATAAGAAATTGTTCTTTTTTCCCGGTTCTTTATTTTGTCTTTTCAAGAGAATTCTATATAACATCACTTAAATTTTGTTTCTATTTTGTTTCCAGCCTTATGCATAATACATGAACACCACTCCTGTAAACACTTTGGGGGCAGCCTGTTCTGATGTAAAGTTTGTCTCCATAAACACACTTCTGGAATGATGCCATTGAAGAATCATACCCAAGAAATATTACTTCAGAAACTATAATTTATATGAGTTTTCCAGAACACAGGAGCCCCAGAACTGTTTTTAAGATCGAGGAGCACAAGACTGGCAGACAGGTCATTATGAATTTTGTACACTTTCATGTATATATTTAGAAAATGATAAAAACAGACAAGACAGCGGATAAGAACAAAATCACCAACTAAAGCAATGAAGACAATGGCAAAATAATAAATGAAATATTATAAAATTGTTTAAAGCACAAAATTAATATAACAAGGAAAGGTAAAAATATGTGAAGACTCTATTAGGTGAATGCCATGATGGCTATAAACTAAGACACTTCTGATTGGAAGTACCCCAGGCATCTCAAATACACAAGAGTCTTGGTGGTTCTGATCCCTGGTGTCTGATCATTTCGGGGGCTTGGCCCCCCAGCCTAACTTTGAGCTTCGGGGGGCTTCGGCCCCTCTGATTCTGGTGTTCATGTTTGGTTATATGATAAAGGGAACAGGAATGAAGCTGGTAGTGGAATCTGGTATTTGTTCCCAGTCTCACTGACTAAGGGAAGGAGGACAGTAACATCTCAGCATGGAGTCATTACATCTCCTTTCCATACAGCTGAGTATATCTAAGAAAAGCCAGGTGTACTTCCCCATGCCAGTACTGTACCCCTTCTAGAAACTGTCACAACATTAGGATGCTAAGGAGCTGCAGAGCTGCACACAATGCTTTGGGACTACTTGGAGGAGATGAGTTACAGTTGCTTCCACACTGCTAGCATGCCAAAAGGCACAGAGTTTGGCACACAGTACTGCCCTGCACATGACAAGTCTTTGACTGTGGAATCAAGTGCTACTGTGCTGGGATGGTTATGAATATCTTGGTGAAGTTACTTCCTGTCATGGAGCTAAATTTCTCAGACAGTAGAAACAACAAAAACACCTTTCTCCTTGCATGGAAGCCCGATGGCAAAGTCTGACCTTTTCATGTCTGCATTTATGTCTTTAACTTCCTTCATTTCCTCTAGCCCTTCAAGCTTGTATTTGCTCTGTACCTTTTGCTACCCACTGCTCTAATTCTTTAGCCTATGCTAGTTTCACCCAAGAATGGACGGAAGCATCTCAGGAGGGTAATTTGTGTTAACATTTGAAGCAGGAGGGTTTTTTTTTAATGGCTGACAAACTGCAAGGGTGGCTACTTGATTACAAACCATGAAAATGTCTGTTGAAATACACTCACAAATCAGTGCATGGCCCAAATTGGCTTGCATTTTATCTGTGCCAGGTCTGCCACATGACAATATTTCCTTTCTCTTTTAAATGTCAAAGTATGATTTGAAGGGTTGTTATTTAAACACACTGACCTGTACAATAACCAGAAGTACTTCATTTAAATCTGTCTCGAGCTGGGTCTAGCCATAAAAAGCTTATAATCTGTCATACCCTGACATCAAATGGGTTATTATAATAAGAGTAATTCAGGGGTGAGATTTGCAAACATATTTTCTCACTGGGATTTTCTTACACTCCCTCACCCATATAATTTTGCTATGGCTTTTCCTCCTTGCCACAATAAGAGCTTCCTAGGAAGAGATTGCTATCAAGGAAAGTAGCTGCATGTCAGAGTTTATGATTGTGTGGGTGTGAGAGAGGGGGAAAAGGGAGGGGAAACTCTTGCTTTGCTAACTTTATAATATTGTCAGAAAGTAACTACAGTTTGTAAGAAACTTACATTTCTAAGGATTTAAAAAAAAACCAGTGAGGGAAATACTGCAATGGACATCAATACAAGCACTGTTTCGGCCTGTGCAACTGTGCATATACACCTGACGCTTGAAAATTGTCCTCCGTCAAGACTCTAAGACAATGTATAGTAATTTACAAAAGTACACAATAAACGTATCTGTATATCCTAAAGGTACCACCAGATTTCTTTACTTCTCTCGCATCCCATGTCAGGAGAAAGGTGGGAGGGATAGATGGCTGAATAAATAAACAGAATTTCATTCCATTTGCCAGTGCCATTCTTTTTAAACTGAAACAGACCAAGAGAACTATCTGTTTGAAAACCCATGCATGTGGGTGCCTTTAGTGAGTCAGACCACTGGCCCACTGTTCACATGAATGTTGTATATATTGCCAGAAGCTCCTGAAGTGTGCACGTGGGCTTCCATTTTCAGCTGTGCTACCTGATCTTCTGTAACTGAAGATACTAGGCTTTCCACCTGGACCTTCTACATACAAACCACCCAGTCTTCCACTGAGCTACAGAGTTGGTAGATGCATGGGAACAGCCTTTTGCAGGTATGGAACCGTCCACTGCATTAAACCATAGTCCCTGAGGGCAGAATAGCTGTTCAGGGGCTTTGGGCCCTCCTGCACCTGCAACAGGCCTGTAAGTGGCATAACTATTATGTTAGGGAATACTACTGACTGAGAAAATAAAGCCAGAGCTTCTTTTGATCTTAGGGGAAAAGAAATAACCTGAAGCAGTTTGCTTAGTGACCATGCATGACAGACCACAGTCAGATGCCCACTAATTTATGGTTATCATAATGAAAAACCACTATGCATCTGTCAGTCTATTCCTGAGAAGCCAAATACTGTATTTGCTGGTGTATAAGATGCACTTCTCGCCCCCCAAATAGCCTTTGAAAATGGAGTGCATCTTATGCACCGGGGGCATCATTGTGAGCCCTCCTTTTGCCCCCTTCCCCCTTCCCACCAAGGCAAAATGTATAGGAAAGGGAGGGAGGGTAAAAGGAGTGCTCCCCCTTTCCTTCCCCACCAAGGCAAAACAGAAAGGGGGGGGAATCTTCACACGAGTGCTCCTTTCACCTTCCTTCCCATTCTTATGCATTTTGCATTGGCAGGGTACTAATTTCTTTCCCCTGAAAAATACATCTTGGAAAATGGAGTGCATCTTATATGCTGGCCCATCTAGTATGCTGACAAATACAGTATATTGGCTTTTACTTTGTATAACAGAAGGGAACTGTTGTGAATATGCATGTGTGAGTACTGTAAGCATGCGTGTTTCTATCCACCTCAGATTATGATCTCAAAATAAACAGGAATGATCCCTCCAGCTGTAATCCCCTCTCACAAAGCAACTAACCTTTTCCTGCTGATAGGATGGGTAGGCTTCCAATAAACTCCAGTTCAAGCCATTTTAACTCCAAATACTATGGCAAACAACAAAAAGCTATGATAGTAAATTAAACATTTAAATTAAGCATCCCTGAAATTTCGAAAATGTTTTCCAATGAATGTTTTTCAATGAAATTTTGAAAATGTTTACATTGACAATTTTCAGTGTTTACATTGGCAATTTTCCAGAGACTTAAAGATCGTAGGCCCATTGCAGGTTAAGTCAGTCATGAAAAAAATCCAACTGAAAGTTATAGGATTTGTTGCTGTTACCTTCCTGCAGGGATGCCTCCCCCACTGTAACCATAAGACAGAAGGTGTGCATTTACAGGTCAAGATGAGGATGAGAGGCTGCTTGGGCCCACTAATACCAGTGAATGGCTGTGCAGATGTAGGCGGGGAGGGGTTTAGATCAAAATGGCAGCCAAGCCCTGCTCCCTGCCCTTCCTGTCCTTCAGTATGGACAAGTGGGTTGCTTTCATCTGACACCAGACTGTCATGGTTTTGTTTTAGTTTTTGGTGCCTAATCTGAAAGGAATAGAGAGCTGCAATGTGTCAGGGAACCTTGAGCAGCCTAATTTGGTCACACCTGGATGCAGCTATGTGCAGGTAGGTTGGGGATTTATAGGACTAATGGACATAAGCTGATTCACAAGGTATGCCATTCAGGGCTGTGGGGCCCAAGAGTTTGAGAGAGATTACTTTACCTAATCTACTTAAAGTTCTAGGACCAAAAGAGGCTGATAGAAAAAGGCTTCCTTATCTAGACTGAGGAACAAGGAGGGGAGCAGGATAGTCAGCCTCCTAGAACCAGGGTCGACTTGTCCATTGGTAATGGCATGTCAGTTTCCTGTTTTATTTTTAGGCTACCTGAATTGACACATCCTAGTGGATCTGAATTTACGTTGTGGCCCTGGTTTAAGTCAATTGTTGTTTACTACCAAACCTCTTTATTTCATCCCCTACTTTCATGGGGATGTGTGGCACAAAGCTATGCATGCATGCTTATAATATGAACAAAGGGCTTGCTCTAAGATAAGCGTCTTCAGAATTGCAACCTTAATTTCAACTAACTAACTGGGGTAGAATTCTGTTAAAAATCTACAAAATAACATCAAAAATCTAATTCTGTGGACTACAGTTTTATGGACTACAACCCTACATCATTTACACAATTATTTTCTTTAATGAAAACTAGCTTAAGGCATATGTTTCCAACCAGGCTTTCAGATGCATGGATTTTATCAGTAAGCCCTCAAGCACTTTTTATCAGATCATTTTTGTTCTCAGGAAAAGAAACCTCTATTTCATGTGAGTTTTCTAGCTTTGTCCTATTTCTTCCATCTACAATCAGGATTCCTAAAGGACTCTTTTTTGCATTTCCTGTGGCTGGCCACTCTGAACTCAGAATCCTGGAAGAATACTGCAAACACAGTGATTTGTTCATGACAACACCTCAAATGCTGGAATTTTCAGAGTAAATTTAAGCTGACGGCCAACATAGCAAACATAATACGGCTGAAGTAACAACATGGGAAGGAAGAAGGCTCCACAAGGTAGCAGGTTCTAAAACAGGATGAAATTATTGAAAGAGAGATGTGTAAGATCAGTCTGGTCTGCTATCCAACTACACATCTGCACTTTACTTTCTAAATTAGGCACAAACAAGCTTCCCAGTTTCTGGGGCACTTCTTGTTATGCTAAATGCAAGGTCTTTCATTCCCCCCAGATGGGAGTAAGGGGCTGGAGGTTAAATTAAGCTAACAATTGTCCACTGTATGCAGACTGAGTCTAATCCAGATTTGCTACATCTCAACAGCTGGTGGTAAAGGCAGCAAATTTGTTCTCATTACTACATCTGCCCAACACTCCAAAGCAGGTATGGGGGAAAATGTTGCTCATGAATTGAATGTGGCCCATTAAGACCTGCAGTAGAGCCTCTCACTCTCCCCCTGATTTTCCATTGTATAAAATAGAAAATCATGAATCAACTTTATACAATTTTCTCATTGGCACTTTAGGCCACAAACGCCCTTTCTTACTGAAAATAAGAATGGAGGAGTTGTGCAAACATACTGAATTGTGCCCCTGGAGGTTTGTCCCCCCTGGAGGGGGGCACAATTAGTGATCCACCTTATTTTTTCTGGGTGCCACAGAAGTACCTCCTTCCTAAGTCTTCAGTAGGGCAGAAACAGGCCCCAGATCCTCAGAAAATGGCCATTCATGGTTTAAAGTGGTGGTCTCTGGACCAGTGACTTCCAGTCCCCTGCAAGTTTCCAGGAAAAAAAGAAACAATTCATACCCAATTTAGAGCCAATGCTTGACACACAGGGGGGAAAAAAAGACCCTGAGAAAGTTTGGTTTAAAGCCATCTGAGTACAACAAACTATACCTTTTGTTAATTGTATTCATTCTGTTCTTGCTCAATACAACACAGATGTACTGTATACACACAAAACCCCTGTGAGGTAGGTTAACTGGAAGTATGATTTACCTAAAGACACTTAAAAACCAGAGACTTATCTTGAATTTTCTAACACTCATAATCCTAGCTATTATATAAATAGCAGTTTTACTGTTTTAAATAATAAATCCTAAAACATACATGCAAATAAAGAACACAATAAATAATGTAAATAATGTAATAAAACAAAGCAAAAGCAGTCAGGGAATATGACACAAAGGCTGACTGAATAATATGAATGAAATGTCAGGAAAAAACTGTCAGTATAACCACGATCCAAGTTTATGCTCCAACTACAGAGGCAGAAGAAAAAGAAATTGAAAGATTTTATGCTGGAGTCCAGGAGGAGACTGATAACACACCAGACCCAGACATGCTGATAATCATAAGCAACTGGAAAGCAAAAGTAGCAAACAGAGCAGAACCAAACGATGTAGGGGAATTTGGCCTAGGATCAAGAAACGAAGCAGGAAAGTGGCTTATTGTGAGGGCAATAGTTTGTTCACTACAGAGACACTCTTTAGGTTACTGAAGAGATGACTGTGTACATGGACATCATACAGCCAATACAGAAATCAAATAGACTACTGCTACACAAAGTAGGAGTCTGTGGACTGGTGCCAGTCCTTGAATCATCTACTGCTAGTACCAGGAAAGAGAGGAAAAATCCCTTGTACACTGGAGAAAAAAAATTGCTGGTCCCTCATACAGCTTAAGAAACACTTAATAGACGGTAAAACATGAAGAAAGAAGATGCAGAAGTTCAATTTTCTCTACAAAAATAAAACCAGGAGCAGATTGTGGCACAGGCCATGGACTGCTAATATCAAATCTAACAGTAAAACTAAAGAAGTACACTAAATCAACCACAGTGCCAAAATACAGCCTCAAGAATATCCCTGTTGAATTTAAAGACCACATAAAGAGCAGATTTACACTACTAAGCCTAATTGACAGAGAACTAGAAAGACTTTGGACCAAATCAGGTATCTTGACAGGGAAGAATGCAAAAAGACACTATATGTAGCGAGAAAGAAAAGCACCAAATTCTTCAAGTGGTTAAGGACAGATGAGTGTAGTCAGAAACCTGAATGCAACTGTTCAATGACTTGCATGTGGGGACAAAAAGTATTATTATAACGATCAATGCAAAGAAAAACAAGATAACAAAATGGTAGAATAAGAGATCCCTTCAACAAGATGTAAGAAATTAAAGGAAAACTAAAACCAAGGGTAGAGATGCTATGTGACCAACAGGATAAAACAAAGAGATGATGAAAGCAATATACTGATGAACTATATAAAAGAGATGAAATGACAGCCAGTCGTTCCAAATAAGAACTTTTTGTTGAAACTGAATCAGAAGCAGCAAAATCTCTTAAAGCAGTCACAATAGACATATTTCAAGCTACAAATACAAAATCCACTCAAATTCTAACAATAATCTGCCAACAATTTCAGAAAACAAAAGAATGGCCCACTAACTGGAAGTGCTGGACAGCAGCATTGTAGTAACTGTCAAAGACTATGACATAGATCTTTCATGCAAAAACAATGTCCACAATTATACAGTAAAAACATTTACTATATATGGAGTGAGAAATGCCAACCCAAAGTGGGTTCAGAAAAGGAACAGACACTAGAGACTATATTGCAAACATATGTTGAACAATGGAACACACACAAAAAAATCAGAAGAAAATCAATCTGTGCTTTATAGATATAGCAAAGCCTTTGATTCTGTAAATTATGAGAAATTATGCTTCAGTCTAAAATAAATGGGTGTGCCACAACATTTGATTGTCCTGATGTGTAACCTATGCTCTGGAGAAGAAGCCACTATTAGAGTACAATATGGAGAGACAAAATGGTTGACCACTGTCAAGGGGTCAGACCAGGCTGCATTTTTTTACTCTATCTGTTTAATCTATAAGCAGAACATACCATATTTGGGGGAAGTGGGATTAGGCTCACAGAATGAAAATGTGAAAATGAGTGGAAGAAATATCAACTGCTAGAAATACGTAGATGACACCATATTACTAGCAGAAAATAGCAAAGACTCGGGCCATTTCCACAGAATGGTGGTGGTGTGGGAATGCCAGAGAAGCAGGATTGTGACAACACTTCTGCATGACGTCATTGCAGTCCCACCCGTCTCACAACGCCAGCCAGTGTGATCATGGGCTATATCACTGATGGAAAAAGTCCATCAATGACCGCTGACTGCGCAAGCCTTCTATTGCAGCCGGCCATGTAGAAGGGCCGGAAGCACGATCTATGCGCTTTCTCTCCCCCTGCAGACAAGGAAGAAAGCCAGCTCCAGTCTGGAAGGAAGAGGTGTGACCCTCGTGCTCCCTTCTGCAGGCAGCCAGTCAGTCACGTGTGTTGTCCTGTGGAAAGGGCCTAGAAATGACTAGGGAGCCATTGTAGTATAGTGGTTTGAGCAACGGACTATGACTCTGGAGAGCAGGTTCGAATCCTGCTCAGCCAAGGCCACTAGGTGATGCTAGGCAAGTCACATTCCCTTAGCATCAGAGGAAGCCAAAGGCAAGCCCCCCTCAATAAATCTTGCCAAGAAAACCCTGTGAAAGGTTCACTTTAGGATTGCCATACACTGGAAATGACTTGAAGGCACATTAACAACAACAAGGGAATGACTACTAATGAAATTTAAGGAAGAAAGTGCAAAATCAGGGTTACAGTTGAATATTAAGAAAATAAAAAAAAATTACCACAGATGATTTATATAGTTGGTAATGGAGACACTGAAATGATTAAAGATTTTCTATACTTTGGCTCAGTCATTAATCAAGATGGAGACTGTATTTAAAAAAATCAGCAGAAGACTAAGATCTGGAAGGACAGCTATGAATTAAGTAGGTAAGATTCTCAAGTATAAAGATGCATCATTAAACACAAAGTCAGAACCATTTAGGACATAGCATTTCTGATTTCTGTGTATGATTGTGAAAGCTGGACAGTGAAGAAAGCTGAGAAGACTCGTTTGAAATGTAGTGCTAGAAGAGAGTTCTACAGACAACATGGATTGCCAAAAAGACAAATAAAAGAGCCTAGAGCAAATCAGGACTGAACTCTCAGACAGGACAGTCCTCTCAGATGACAAACTATCTAAATTGAGGCTTTCTGGAAAAAAACAATAGTGCTGGGAAAAGTGGAAGGCAGGAGGACCATACTACAGGTAGATTGATTCAATCAAGGCAACCACGGTCCTGAGTCTGGACTGCTGAGCAGGACTGCTGATGACCAGGGCTCATGAGTGCTCTTCCAGACATCGGTTGTTGATTCCCAAACTCTAGTCCTCTAGGTGTTTTGGACTTCAACTACCAGAAGTCCCAGCTGCCTTGGCTAATGATCAGGTATTCTGGAAACTGAAGCCCAAAATACCTGGAAGACCAGAGTTTGGGAAACACTGTCCTAGAATATGCTTGCACGTGTAAATCTACACTTGAGTAAGTTACATGGTAATTATGCTATACTATCCTTCTGCTGAATATTTACACTGTATAATCAAAGTATATGCACATTGGCTGCCTCTGCAACTATAATAAATAAAATGGTACACTGAATGCACCCATGACTAGTTATGCACTATCCAAAAAAGAGCAACTTCATGACTGGAATCCTGTTGGATAGTCTCAATTACAGTAGACCCACTGAATCAATTATTGAATGATGAGTTCAACACATAGGTAAAACCAGTTGAGTCAGTGATTCTACTGCGGTTGGGACAAACAAGAGCACTGTTTGTAACCCCATGTGAAATTGTCACACTTGTGGAACTCTGCTTAGACAACCATGAACCAAAGACATTCTTACACTACAGCCAAAGAAAGTACAAACACACATGTAAGGAAATGTACATATGTGTATGCCACAACAGGACACCAGCTTTTATGTAAAATATACCAACAGTTCTAATGTGTCAAAGTAAGCAACAGGGTAAAATTTTGTGGGAAACTACCACTGTCATTTAAACACAGACACTGCTGCAAACAACATACACACAAAATGACTTATATTTGAAGATACTTGCGATACTTAAAAACTTCACATGACTACTCTGAGAATCAAGACAAAATCAAAGCTTTAGTATGTTATGCTCAAGATACAGGAAAACAGATACTGCCCTTGTGACCTCAATTTAACCTGCATGTACAATTTCCATTTAAATTTTACTACATCCACAAAAATGGTACATACTAGGATCCTGAGAAGGAAACAGAATGTGTGCATTACCCATTGCAGAGATATCTTTTATTAATCCTCTGTGCTATTTTTCAGTTTTGTTAGCTGGCATCTTTTCCCACTCCCTCTCAATTCTGAGAACTGAGTTCCTTAACAAGCTGCAACAGTTGTGCAGAGAAAAGTTACTTGTTTAACTTGATATAAGCTCCCTGCTTGCCACATCCACTAACAAAGGATCTCTTCACATTTCCTTGATACCCAGATAAATTTTCAATGTCGTTTTCCATCTATCATTTAATCACCATCTTAGGACATATGTAGAAATAATTTAAAATATGTCTGGGAGACATACAGATTTCCTAAACCACTACTGAAAAACTTACAGGTGAAAGTAATACTATTTCCCCCACTAGAAATCTATCTAAATAGCCCTGGTGGCGCAGTGGTTAAATGCTAGTACTGCAACCACAAGGTTGTGAGTTCGATCCTGCCCGGCTCCAAGGTTGACTCAGCCTTCCATCCTTCCGCAGGTCGGTAAAATGAGTACCCAGCTTGTTGGGGGTAATTAGCTAAAAAATACATTGTAAACCGCTTAGATAACACTCAGCTGATAAGCGGTATAGAAGTAAATGCTATTGCTATTATTGCTATAATCCAGATTAATAATCAGTTGGAATCAAGACATCCTCAATCAAATTTCTTCCTGGACAATATGCTTCAATGGAGCTAAAATTCAGTTCCAAAGAACACAACAAGCAGTGCAGTGTAAGACTAACTGTGTAATCCTGTACCTATTTATTCAGAACACAGTTAGCAAGGTGGGGCTTATCCAGTTCTGGGCACCCCAATTCAAGAAGGATATTGACAAGCTGGAGCAAGTCCAGAGGAGGGCGACCAAAATGGTGAGAGGCCTGGAAACCATGCCCTATGAGGATAGACTTAGAGAGCTGGGTATGTTTAGTCTGCAGAAGAGGAGGTTAAGAGGGGACATGATAGCCATGTTTAAATATTCGAAGGGATGCCACGTAGAGGAAGGAGGTGGCTTGTTTTCTGCTGCTCCGGAGACCAGGACAAGGAGCAATGGATTCAAGCTGCAGGAAAGGAGATTCCACCTGAACCTCAGGAAGAACTTCCTGACAGTCAGGGCTGTCCAGCAGTGGAATCTGCTGCCTCGGAGTGTAGTGGAGTCTCCTTCCTTGGAGGTTTTTAAGCAGAGGCTTGATGGCCATCTGTCGGGATTAATTTGAGGGTGTTCCTGCATGGCAGGGGGTTGGACTGGATGGCCTGTGTGGTCTCTTCCAACTCTACATTTCTATGATTCTATCCAGGTAAATGGGTATGGAATTACAGTCTGGGGGTCCAAGGTGGATTCTGACAACTATTTCATATGGGCTTATACCCATATGTCACAGGCATTGAATCAAATGGGCCCACCTATGTATTTACTGATCATTTAGCATTTGTTTTTTGATGGGTCTAGTCTAATTGGCACTGACAAATTCATAGGTCATACTCTCCAAGTAATGTGCAGAGTGTTGACTTTCAGGACTGCATTTCTGTGTACACCTCTTACAAAGACCTAGTAAAAGCTGTACAACTTTGGATAAACATGTAGATTATAAGACTTATTCTATTCAGTAGATACCTACAAACATATATGATGGGAAATAAATTGAAATAAGCAGAATTATCCCACTATGTTGCTTTCTCTAAAATGCTGGGTTTGGGGAGAGGGGTTGCTACCACAACTGCCTTATATGGCATGTCCTTGAATATCTCAATGTATTCTGTTATAAAACAAACAAACAAAGGAAATATTCCTGTTAAAACAAGGGAAAAATCCAGCTGGAAGGAAATAGCTGAGTATTTTTGGTAAGGGAAAGGCGTGGGACTTTTTTTTTAAAAAAAATCTTGCTTGCAGTTCAGCTAAAAAACAAAATAGAAACTAGCATATATATTTTATCTTTAATCTGAAAGCCACTTACAACTACAAGAATCAATCCACCCATTAATGAATTGAAGCCAGCTTTGAGGCAGAGAGCAGCAGCTGTTTAACAGTTCATAGTAACGCTACACAATCATTTAGGCCAAGAAGCAAACTCCATTTCATCCAACTGAGTCTACAAGGGGATTTGTTTTTGGAAGCAAACACACAGTTGCCTTGATTGGAAGTTATTGCTTGTGCATCCAAGCAATACTAATGGGAGGAATTTTAGTTTTATTTACTGAAGTCCCTCAGAACCCAAAATTTGGGAACTACAGGATGATCATTCAGTGCTTAAGAAGAACCGCTTAATGTTACAGAAATTAGGATGTGAGAATATTTAATATGACTCCCCCCACAGCCACTGTGTTATTTTTTTCATTACCAGTAGGAAAAGTTTCACACTGATGTTATACAGTATCAGTAAATTCATTATGACTGTGGTTTCTCTTACAAGATAATACCTGAAATTTTCCCAACTCAGGTGGCAAATAAATAAATAAATAAATAACTTACTTTAAAGTTTGTTGCTGTGGTTGCTGTGGTAATGCTGCATCTCCAAATACCCTGCCTGCATACTCCCCAGCCCCGCAGATAGATAGATAGATAGATAGATAGATAGATAGATAGATAGATAGATAGATGAACATATATATGTATGTATGTATGTATATATAAATTTTTACATCTTTAACCTTGTTGTGCATAGCAATTAGAGAGAAAGAAGTCACCATCTCTCACTTTGAGAAGAGGCTAAAAACAAAAAGAAGCCACAGATTTCAAACGTAGGAAGAAATAAATTTATTGTGATTTGAGATTTACTGTGTGTCCAAAGCCTTCAGCTCCATAAGATGTGCATGTCACAAATGTGCTTTAAAAAAATATTATAATATCATATATGCTTTCAAGATCAAATGGGCAAAAGATGCAGACAATGCAGCTGCAGTTCAGCATGCTGTGTGTGAATATCTAAATCTGGTATGGCAAAATGTAGTCCTACAAAGATTTTTTTTTAAATCAAGTATTTCAACTTCTGAAATCTCTGGCCCCATTTTCTTCTCTTTGACACATTCATGCATTATGCCTGTTAACTATATTTCCTTGCCAGTGGCTCCTAGTCCATCAGCAGTCTTGCAAGCTCAAGGCTCTGGAGGAAATATGGAAAAAGTGCTTTGCTGGCACTGGCTATATGAAATATGAATTACAAATGCAGAGATAGCACTGAAAAATGCTGATGGAAGGCTCAGCTATGAGTAAAAGATTATATATATTCAGACCTGCTATACAGTTTACAGCACTAAGAGAATCTATATTTTGAACTCATCTATATGAAGAACAAGGCAGTTACTCTGGATTTACAGTAGTGGGAATCAGAAAAGAATGTGCAACATGGTGTTTTATCACTTGAATTTAATTTCACCAAAGTAGAAGCAACAATACCCTATAGTTTGCTGACTCTTCCATGCTACTTCATTACCATTTTGGTAACTGGGTTGGGCAGTCAACTCCATGTTCTTTCAGTGCTCAGTGGAAACAGAAGGCGTATTAGGTATTCACAAGATAAAATAAATATCTGTTTCATGAAATGCAGAAAATGAACTGACAACCATGTTGACTCAAAAAATAAGAAAATCCCATGGAAGCATGCACAAGACTCAGAATGCCTATATAACTGCAGAGGGTGAGGCTCAGGAAAGGATAACAGACTGTGGAAATGACTCCTGTCTGGAAGAGTTCATCCTACAATAAAACACTGAGCCTTAGACCTAAAGAAGGGCAAGGTTCCATCTGCTTGATCACAGAAGACTGGATCACCTTCTCCTTTCCAGATGCAGCTCCTGTACTTTTTATAGGTTGGGACCTTTTCACCCTTGAGGTGAAAAGAGCAGCCAGACACCAAAATTACTCCATCCCACACAGAAAGAAGCTTTTGTGGAAGCACAAAGATCTACTCATCCAAGGCTTAGGAAAAAGGCCCTTACCGTGCTATACCCCAATAGCACGTTGTTCTGTTTCAGTCCCAGCACTGCCATTTCTGTGATGGTATCAGGTTATGAATGCTCTCTACTGCACCCTTTTGACTTAAGTGGATGAGTAGTGTTATTGCCTCCGGTGTTCCCACTGCATTACAGAGTCACTGGGGAGTCCTTTTCCCTGCCCCACAGCTCCTGATTGGTTGGGTTTTTTGGTAAACCGTACTAGCACAGCCATGTTGTAACATCATGACATGCCTGTACGCTATTGCATTTTTTAGCTATAATGCAAAAAATGTATTAAAATAAATTTATAACTCAAAGGAGAAAATTAAACATGGAGAGGTGACAGATTTTGAAGTTACCATGCTATGGGAATAACTCAAGGAGGGGCAACCAGGGGATGCCCACATCCCGCCCACTCCTGGCTCTACAACTGGAAGCGCTATCAAGCACAAATGAAGAACCGCACTCACTCAGGTGACAGGACTGTGGTGGTAAAGGAGGCTATTACTGGATTTTTTTCCTGTAATGAAAAAGGGCTGATTTGCAACACTTGGGAACAGGACAGCAGCTGGTGCGCGACAATGTCATGTGATAGCATGGGTCCTGGACTGAGAATAACGTGTGGCTTTGATGGAATGACAATGTTGTGCAATGAGGGTCATAGTCATTCAGCATTCTTACAATTAACAACACCAAGGAACCTGAAGACCACATGAATTCCAGAATGGCTTCAAGAAACAGGCATCTCCATCAGATATTAACTCTAGCACATATAAAGAACACACAACTACAAAGTAACTCTCCACCACCTTGTATATTAAGACTGAAACTACTTGGCAGTTGCTACAGTGCAACTAGGGAAAAAGCTGCATCTCCTTTGGATAAGAAGAGCTCAGCTGGTTCAGAGCGAAGTTCTATTAAGTTCTATTCTGTTCACACTGTGGCCAACCAAGTATTAGCAGGAAACCTGTACGGAAGACATGGGTTGAACTGCAGCCTCCTGCTCACATTCCCCAATAACTGGTATTCAGAAGCACACTATCTTTTGTACTGGAAGTAATTTATAACCATAATGACTGTTAATCTATGAGAGCATTCACACTATATAAATATAGCAATCCCATTTCAACTGCCATGGTTCCCTCCTATGGAATTTAAGGATCCGTAGTTTGTTGATTACTTAGGCTCTTTTCGCATCTTACCTCATTCCAGTGTCGTCATGAGGGGGATCACACAAGAAGCCTCTTGCGAGAGGCACTTGCATCCCCTCCGCTTCCCCTCCCCACCAGTTCCGTGCTGGGTGGAAGGAAGTGTGAGGGCTCTGTCCCTTCCTTCCCAGTGCAGCTGGGTACTTTCCCAGGCTGTGCTGGGGGAGGAAGCGCAATGGCCGCACGTCCGGAGGCTCCGCACACAAGGTAAGTCCGGGTGGGGCATGGGAGGGATGCATGATCGCACATCATTTTCGGCAGTGAGCCAAAAATGATATACTGCATGATCGCCACAGAATGGCCTTGGGAGTGTCGCATGATTGCGAGGACGTCATGTGAAATGGTCCTTGCAATCCCACAGTGCTCCCAAGGCCATTTCGCAACAGGACTAGCCTGTGAAAAGGGCCTTAGAATTCTCTACTGTGGTCTCTTGAACTACAGGATCAGAATTCTCTGCAAAAGAATTCTAAACTACAAATGTGAGGATTCCATAGGCTAGAGCAATAGCTATTAAAGAAGGGTCAAAGTGCTATAATTATATAGTCTGGGTACAGTCTTATCTTTTATGAATTTATCTACTTTCCTTTTATAGCCATCCACTTTGCTGGTGGTAGTGAATTCCTTAATGTGGGTATGCAATATGCCAGATGTGCATCCTTTTGGGTCTCCTGCTACCCAGCTTCACTTAGTGAACCCAGATTCTGTTTTTTAGACACAGATAAAGAGTTTTTCTACTTTATCCCCTTTCCATCCCAAAATAACTATACAAACCTCATGTCCACTTTGCTTTCCTTTTTCCTAAGGTAAAATGGCCCAAACATTTTTGATTAGGGATGTTGCTTCAGCTGCTTGATCACTTTGGTTAGCCTCTCCTGCATCTTCTCCACCTCTGTGATATCCATTTTGAGGTTGGTGGCCAGAACTCTACACAGTATCATATATTTGTATAAAGATACTGTTAAGATGGTAGTTTCATTTTTGATTCCTTGACTAACATGCCCTGCCATGAGATCTGCCATTAACACAATAGCTATACATATATATGTTTTCATCAGGTTGTTCATCACAAACCCAAGTTCCCTTTTTGGTCAGTCCTACCAGCTCAGACACCATAATCTCATCAATGAAGTCAGGACCTGCTCCAGTGTCTATCTCATTATCCCTGCTTACACCAATCAACATTTGGCAATTTAATGTCCATTCTTTCTGTGTGGGGAGAGTTTTGTCTTGCTTTTTAACTACCCTGGATAATCTGGTCTAATCCACAAAACTGGCCCTCAGCTTCATTAACTACAGATGCTTCACGACCAAGTTAATAAAAGAGGGATGCCTCACTGTTTACATCCTTCCTTTGCAAGAACTCCTGCTGTTTGCTTCCGGTTTTGTACTGAGTTACTGGTCCATAAGACAACCTCTTCTTTTAACTGGTGACTGTTTAAGTTTGCTCAGAACTATGCCCATATGAAAGAGAGGAGACCCTCTGCAGTTTGAATTGTGAAAAAAAGCATTTTGGGTTTGGTTATATCATTATCTCTGTTGTTCTCCACAATTAAACTGGGTTTGTGTATCAAAATACCACCTCATGTCTGCAATTTTGTATATGTTAGCAAGTTTCAGCATATATATAAGCACGTAGCCAACAGCATCAGTCTTTTCTGTTGCTATATGTTACTAAATACTGCAGCATCCAGTATAAATTTTGAACACTTTTTGATTAAATGGCATCACTAGGTGTTTGTGCATGATGGCAGAAGGACAAGAACTCAGCCATTCTACCTACATACTGACCCACCTACCTACCTAAAGTTTAAAAGGAAACCAGAATACCCGCTATGCAAGAATGCATACTGCTTTAAGTCTTCTTCCTTTCCTCACTAGCTGTCTCCCAGAAGCTTCCAAAACTCTAAAATAAACACAGAGAAAATATTAAGGCTGTTTGTTTGCATTTGTATTCATTTATTTGCCATGGGGGAAGGTTGTGGCAACCAATGCTAAAAGATTCTATCCCTCTTCTTTTTCAGCAAATAGTCCCCCAGTGTGAGGAAGAAAAACCAGCCACCCACTGCTTAAAGGGCCTTATTAAATCCACACTGCCAAACAGGCTTCTTTTAGAAGTGTTACAAGTTATAATGTGTGTGCTCAGCAGTGTCTATCACAGCTTATGTGTCTCAACTTGGGTTCCCATCAAGAGACATTCAAAATTGGAAAACCCTTAAAAATTTAATCCCAAGTTTATTTGTTGCCTTTATTACTTCTTCATATCCAACCAGTTGAGGAAGTCTAAAGCTAACTTGTTGTTACCATCCTTCATTTTTATAGTGCATTCACTGTATACTTCCATGGTAATTGCAAAGATTTGTCATATGTGAGTATACTCTCCTTATCCATAATATACAGCTTCTGATATTCTTGATGGGATGCTGTTGGGCGGGGGGGGAGGAATGCGGTTTAACTCTCTATGGAATTCTGCTTAGGTTATTTACTGTTCCCCAAGAATACACTGCCTCTTTGCACTGTGTCTGGACCATATTAAAGAGAAGCAAACTTTTAAATAAACTTATTTGTTGTAATAGGTAATACTATTATATGATATACCAGACAGTTTATTAAAAAACAGTGGCCATCTAAAGTATTCTCTCCATCCCTAGCTTAGAGAACTGCATAAAATAATATTAACAATAATTGTTAATGTTCTGGATAGCTTTCCTGTATCATGGATATAAAAAAAACAAGAAACACAATATAAAATGCTGCAGACTACAGTCCTGAAATCCAGGCAAGTGCCTTCCACTCAAGGTGTTCCAGGAGATCTTTTCTCCCCAATGGAGTGGGAGATTTGTAGTGTTGCTAGTCTTGGGTTTTCACTTGGGAAACACAATGCGTGTACATAATCTGTTTATTCAATTTACATCCCACCTTTCTCCCAGCTTGGAATTCATGTGGACCAACATGTGGACCATTAAATCAGGAACTTGCATTTTGCAGAAGAAGCATTTTATCAGAAATAATAAAAAGATACAAAGCTGAATTAAATGCTAACGCCATCTTCTTGAAAGATTGCTGAATATGTTCTCAACCCGCCTTAAAACTTAACCTTTCTTTTTAATTAGAAGGGAGGCATTCTGCACCAGGACACAGGATAATCTAACCGACAAAATCTCAAATCTTGATCATCCAAGTTCTGGTCAGTTAATATTGATTTTCTGTCTCAATAGAAATGTGTTTCCTCTGGTGCATGTCATTTAAATTCATTTACACAGTTGCTTAATGTGACTTGGCAAGGCCAAGCTAAAGTAGCTTTTTGAGTCTAAACAGAACATCTGACTTTTTAGGAACAGTTCTCAGTGGATCAGCAAAACACAAATTCATGCCTTCCACACTGGTATCTTGTTTCAGTGTACTATTTGGCCCTGAAGGCCTGAAAACCAATTTGAAAAACAACGCAACACACAAAAGCACACAACCAACTTGCTAGAGTTCTCAACTTAACTACTCCAGTGGAACTTGCACAGTGGGGGTTCTTGATGAACGTTTTATTTTCTTTCAGCGCAATAGTGAAGGAAATACATATTTCCACAATTATAAATACAACTGAATCCTCACTTAGACCTGCTGGCATTTATAGTTTTACTACTAACATTACTCCTAATACCGCATCTACAAATAAATCTGAAATGCTGACCAAGACACTACCCAGCTGAACAAAAGTCTTAAATTTTATAAATCTTATAAACCATATAATGAAAACCTATATTGAAAATTCTAACAATTTGTCTTGATTCTTAAAGGTTGACAGCAATTTTGAAATATCTACTTTATATTATCAAGATCAGATTTTATCATCCCCCTTTATGCTTAACAAAAAATACTGAAGCTTTTGAGATTTCCAACAGGACAGAGTCGGCAATAAAGTAACAAGGAATTAACTATGAAATGTAACTGAGTATTTTGAAAATGGATGGTGGGAAGCACTTCACAGTGGTGCAATCTAATGAAAAAAATGGAGGAGGAAAATTACAGGATGAAAAGAGTTAATCAGAAAACTATTTTCAGCATTTTGACTGATTTCATACTGGATAATTCACATTTTATACTTCTTAGCAGAGGAATAAGTAGGTTGCCCCACCTTATATAACCGTCTCAATTTTGATATTATGCCATCTTTTCTAAGTCCTATTACTAAGTCCTGTCATGGCTTCTGTAGTCAGTCTCTTGTCAAAAATGGAGTGTTCTACTTCATGGGAGAGACTTAACAATAACACAATCAGGAGAATATCTGTGTTTCATAGTACTTCTCCTTCACATTGATGACTAAAAAAAAAAAAAAGGAAGAAGGGGAATGTAATGATGCAGAAAAACACAAGATTTAATTCATTTTCAGCCTATGGAGATCTTCATTTCTCTCTCAAGCATGAAGGAAACAGAGCCATGCCACAAGCCATGCAGTACGGGTGACATGCAGATTTTTAAAATCATATTTGACAGAGTTAGTAAAAATGAAAAGAAAAGTGCTTTTCAGATGCAAGCTTTATACTTGATCTGCAGGGACCTCAGTAGCCAAATGGCATGTAACATTCGGGGGAAAAAATCTGTCATGTTCCCACAGCAAGTCCAGTTTTCATGGCTACCTACCCGTATTGATCAGGCTGGTGCATCATGGGAGCCTGAGCGTTGCCATAGTTGGGGTGCTGTGAAGAAAACATGGGGCGTCCGCCAGCCCCAGACTGGCTGGGATAAGCAGGCGACCTAATGTATGGTGGCCTAAAGCAGAACAAAAGAACAGCTTCTTTGGATTTTTATTAGACCACAAGCATGAACCATCGTGTCAGCTACAATCTTTCTACACAGAAGCATGTAAGGTTCTCATTGTTGGACAAACAGCCACACAGTTTTCTGTCTGTTAGGAACTCAAGAGAAAAATGCTATGTTATATGATGCTATGGGATTAATAAGGATTCATTCCATACACTGTTTACAATTTTTTTAATATAAAGGTCTAATGATTGTACAGTCATCCCATAGGTGTTCACCTAATGAAGGGGCACTGTGAGAGGAAAGGATTTTGAAATGTATTTTGATTATGGAGAGGTAGGCCTTGAAACATAAGTCCATAAAATGCATATGAGGTTATGTTTTGAGTGGGAAAGCAAAACAAAATTAGTTTATTCTTTAATCAAGTGCATTACTCAAAATATATAATGAAAATTACAACCATGCACTTCATTTTATAAACAATGATTAACTTTTTAAATTAAAATGATTATCTTCCTATACTCGTTTTTATTTTGTAGAACACTGGTTTCTCAAAACAAGAATATAAAGTGGTCTACCTAATTTCATGGGCGCCTATGTTATTTCTCTGAGAGATAGTACATGTTTATCCTATTAAGATAACACATGTAACAGTCACAGACTCTCCCAGCAGTAAAAACAAGGTGTGGATTCCTGAAATAATAAAATCAGATTTTAGCACTCTAATAACATATTATTTCCTTACTGATAACCATGGGATTATATGGATTTCTATCGTAATGTGTCATCAGGGTTTTTTTTAAATACCCAACTACATACAATTCATGGATATTAATATGTATGCTATATATGCAAGTGCTTAATATACATATACATATTAACAGTTCCAAAGTTTTGCCAAATAATCATGAAATTACATTTCTTCCTATAAAAATACCAATTTATTTAACTACACAGAAGTATACACATAGGCCATGATTCCAAATATGATGCATGCATGTTTCTCATGAGAGCCTATGGAGAATGAGAGACCCACTGACAGCACACAGAATGCCCATAAATCTTCAGAACTGCAGGGACTGGCTGGAACTCACTAATCCTGTTTACTGTCTTCAGGATTTTGGAAGTATTACTCCAGATTAAGTAGTGTGTGGATAATAGCTCTGGTGGGTAAATTTGTGGTCTGAGGAAAAGACTTCCTAAAATGCAGTGATAGCAAAACCAGATAATAACAATCCAAACCTGAAGACTCACCTTGCTCTCAGGATGGCAAATATACATTTTGTATTCTGGTTATCTTTAAAAGATTGGTTCTCTATACGACTGGCTTACATTTCATTTGCTAGTGGATTCTGATAAATGTTCTCAGATCACCGAACAAGAACTATGATTCCAATAGTACTGTTTTTTTCACCCTCTTTTTCTCAACAGCTTATCTTGCCACCTGGGTTTATTTAAAACTATCCTCTCAAAACTGCAGGAGTTAACCACAGGTAGTTTCCTTTTTACGGCTCTCTCCGCATCTTACCTTCTTCTGGCACTGGGGTGCGGGGATCGCGCCAGCAGCCTCCGGTGAGAGGCTCTCGCGTGCAGGGTCCTTCGGCTCCACACGAGCTGCCTGTTCGTGCAAGAGCCCCGCCTCTTTCTTCCACGGCGCAGCCTGGGAGTTTCCCAGGCTGCGTTGGGGCAGGAAGTGCAACCGGCACGGCTCTGTAGGCTCCGCACGTCAGGTAAGTGCGTGTGGGGCCCAGGAGCAATGCAGAATCATGCACTATTTTTGGCTTCTAGCTGAAAAATGAAAAGGTGTGCAATTGGCGCCTGCCCTACCCTGGAACGTCGTGCGATTGTGAGTGCATCGTGCACATCGCTCCTCACAATTGTGCAATGCTCCAGGCGCCCTTTCGCATGGAAAATGCTGTGCAAAAAGACCCTATGTCATGTTAAAACTCTTGGATTGCCTGTTCTTAATATTTATATTTATAGACAGAAAACATGTTTTTAAAACTATGAGCTGCTGCTGCTGCTGCTATCATTTTGGGTTCTTTTAACACACTGTACCATTCTCTCTTTGCATATTCCTCTGTATTTTGTCAACATGTTTATTTTCAGTGGTTTCAGCACCTACTCATTGGATGCATACCTGCTCTGGGCGGAGTTTGCAGCAGCCTGCATCACTGCTGCAGCTGCCTCCTGCGCCTTACGGTTCACAGTCGGCATGGGCGGCCCCATCCCTGGGCCTCCCTGCTGAGACATCCCTGGAGAACTTGGGGTCATACTGCTCATATTTCCAGGAAACGGTCTGCTCTGCATCCCAGCTGATGGCATTCGTCCCAGGGGTATGGTACCACAAGGTTGGCCTGGCCCCTGTCCATGCATCTGGTTGCTGGCATTTATACCCATACCAGGTCCTGGGCCACTGTAACTTGTGTTGGTCACTCCAGAGTATGATGGCTGTCTGGAGTAGTTTCCTAAAGAGAACAATATAAAAGAGGGAAATAAAGTTACAACTTTTGATTCAGTGAAATCTCTTGCTGGAAAATTTTATCCAATGAAATAATTTAGGCCTTGCAAGATGTAATAGTGTGTGTGTGTGTGTGTGTCTGTCCAGAATCTCTCTCTACTATCCAATTTTGGTACTTCATTTCTCTGGATCTGGATGTCTAGAAGTGGTGTTTGCCTCATTAGGTAGCTTGGTGATGGAACAAGGAAACAAAGCAGAACTTGGGTGGGAACTACTTCTGCTTTGTCATCCTGAGGCACTAGGAGCCTGGCTGAAAGAGTGGGAAAAGCAGAACCAGCATGGGATGAAAGGAAGAGAGAACTAAAGAATATCTAGCTGAGGTAGGTACAGTGCAGTAGAGGTTGGAGTGGTTAAGTCTTCCATGCTGTTTCTATTCTTAGAAAAAGGGTTTTGCTAAAGAAGCTTTCCACTGAAATATAATATATTTTACCCTCACCCCATACATCTTATTGTAAGAAACAGAGAACAGAGTGGATATATTCTATTCTACATATTGAAAAGAGGACTTCAAAAGAGGTCTAGTTTGTCATTGAGTTTCTGTGTAAATTGCTTTGTATGCAAGTGTTGATATACTTTGGCTAGAATTTCCTCTCACCCTCTACACTTTTGACTGAGTTATGCATTACAAGTTCTCTCTTGTGGCTTTTAAGAAAATTAAATAACATTGTACACTTTTGCCTAAAACATAATACACTGCATTCCCACAGTGTAGTTAAATAGAAACACTACTATCCAGAATTAGCTATTTTCTAATCATTGCATTTTCTTAGCTTAATTTTCTTAACTCATACTTTCGTAGCATTGGTGTTCCACCAGGACGTAGACAAGTAAACAACAATTCCAGTGCAATGGATTAATAATTCCCTAATTCTGACAAACATAGCATTCATACTGACATAATAAATATATTTTTCTGGCATAGTTTTGATCCCTATATGCTCTACTATGTGCCTTTTGTTCGAGAACTTGGGCAATTCAAAATAATACTTTGTCACTTATAACCACAATTATTCAGACTGAAGGCATGCTTTTCAAACATGATATGAGAGACTGCCTCCTCCCAGCTTCTTTAAATAAAAAAGGTAATCCATGATGAGTGCTGAATGCAAAAGTAATATATTGCTACTCAAGCGGAAGATGACTTACAGAAGATATCAAATATATGTTGTTTTGATTTTTACAATATTTTGTGGCTTCAAGCAAAAAAAAAAAAAAAGTCAGTGGGAGGACAGTGAAATCCCATCTTGACTCTGGGCTTTGCAACTGATGCATGGACATCTCAGGATCACCTTCCATCTGAAACAACCAGATCTTGGGAAAATTACTTTTTTGGGGGAAAAAAAAACTGGCTGTGTTGGCTGAAGGATTCTGGATACTGTAGCCCTAAAACTTTATAACTTCTATTTTACAGTATAGTAATCTGTGACACAAAAACACTAGCAGAACAAAGCTGCACCTTGCAGTGCTAACTCTGATAGGACATTTAAGTTACGGTTACCAAGTGTGAAGTAAGAGTAGCACATGAATCCCCCACAAACATAGGAGAATCTTCTTTGTGGAGGTGGATCTCTGTTAAGGTAGGCTAGGATGATAGAACATGATAACCATGCAGAATAAAAAAAAGAATGTAGATTTTTTTCCCCCTCTCAACAACTAAATAAACACATACCAGCAACATATGAGACAGAAAGCCAGGAATGAGAAATACAAACTTATTTCCATGTTTCTCTAATAGATTAGTAATTTGCTGGCAATGGCTTTGACAGCAAACAGATGGATGCACCATTAGATACAATGAATGCAGCAGATGCTGAGCCAGTCCCCATCAGCTGGACATGTCAGGCAGCCAACTGAAAGAAGTCCACACTTTTCAAGTGGGTACTGGTTGGCGCAGCAGCCTTGGAACATTAACAAGCAGCCCATTCTCTCTTCAGCCAATGGATTTCAGATTCCAACTCATTTCTGCAAATTAGTATTGAATCCAGGAGTTTTGGAGCCTCAGATAGGGGAGGAAGCAAAGTTCTGAGCAAGCTGGAATTAGAATAGAGGACAGAAGACATGGAAGACAATAGATGTATTAACACCCTCTACTAGAGACTTGAGCACTTATGCTCGGAAGGAAAAGTTTTTGAGTTGCTTGATATACTCATGCCCAGGTATCTCATTTTCAAACACTTAGCAGATCTGTGTGACAAGGATCAAATCCAGAAAGGCAATTGAAGTTACTTTAACTTGTCCCACTGCCATGAAGCACAATCTTAGAATTGGCCTTTGCGTAAGCTATATACCTATTTGGATCAAATCTACTTACTAAATAGTAAAAAAAAAAACAACCTACAAAAAAGAATGTTAATACTACAAAGCACTTTTATACAGATTCTAGATAATAGAATTTTTGTGAATTCTTGTGCATTCTTGCAAGATGCTAGCTGCAGACATTGTTCATTTGCTAACAAAGCATGTCATTCTAGAAGCTGAAAATAAGTAAAGCTCATTATTTCTACACATTAGCTGGAATTCTGTTAGGGACATACACATGCTAGGTGTGTAGGGTCAAAAAGTCACCATTGCACAATGGATGTTCTGTGCTGACAGCGGTGTAAGTGGAATTGCACAGATAGCATGTTCATGTTCACAGCATTTGTGAACAAGTTGCTCCTTGCAAGTTGCTCCTTGTACATTATGTGCTCACTGTGCACCCTATACTTTGCAGTGTGGTTTTGCATTGTGCATTGTGGTTGTGCACCAGGTACTGTGCATTGTGCATGGCACCTAGTTATTGACATGTATTCAATAATGCTGTTATTTGAGGCTGTGTAGCACTCATGTAGCGATTGTCCCCATGCAAGTATTTACACTATGTTAAGGAGATGTTAAGGGTCTAAATAACCTAAAGGTACCAGATCCTATCTGATCTTGAAAGCTAAGCAGGTTCTGCTCTGGTTAGCACTTTGATGGGAGATGGCCAACAAATGCCAGGTGATGTAGGAACGAATTGGGAAAACGACCTCTGAGTATTCTTTGCCTAAGAAAACCCTATGAAATTCATGAGGTCATCATAAGTTAACAAGTAATTTAAAGTAACATACCACACATGAAGGGATGTCAGACTGAGATCATTATATGTTTAAAATGGGTCTTAGCTATATAATACTTCATGAATTAAAAATATAACTTGAATGGTACATGTATATACCGTTATAAATATAACTTTTTAAGTAAAATTGACCACGCCAAAAAAAGGAAGGTAATCTTCCCTGTCATTTATTTAATGTAATCTTTAGAATGTTAATCATATGATCAGCAAAGCATGGGATCAATGATACTAAACTGTAATGTACAAGAAGCAGAATACGTTTCATATACATTACTTTACCCCATGACATAAAAAATTCATGATATATGGTATTTCAGTTCACACTTACCCCTGCCAGTTAACAAATTAATGCTTCATAGTACCCATTCTTGATTAAGACTCAGAAATTACACAGGCATTTGCAGCATAAAGAAAGTGGGAGAATGAGGAACAAGACACCTCAGTAAGAAAAATGCTTTGGCATTAAAATCTCAACAGCTTCAATATAGCTGGGAGTTGTTAGTGGTAAACTGAGATTTTTTTCATGGTATTAAGTTATTTCATATGGCTTTATTATCATGGATATAGCACAGCAATGGACAATAATAAGGTAGAATCAAAGCTTGAATAATAAATAAAGCCTAACACTTGCTTTTCTTCTTTACAGCATGAACCATCAACTAGTTACAGCAAAGTTAGTTATACGGCCTTAGAGTTTACAAATCAAAAACTCAGTTTTTACAAACCAAAAAAGGTTTCTGACAGCTGAAAAACTAATCCTTAAACTGCCAGTTCAGAAAACTAAAGCTGGAGTTCTACAAAGAGGAAGCACTGGCAGGATTTTAAGGACAATTGAAGTTCTGAAGTCTTATCCTTCCATCCCATCTCCAGAAAACAGTTATGTAGCATAGATTTACACTGAGATAGAAGAGCTTCTAAAAGAATGGGAAGAAACAATTTTCATAGTGTAACCTGGCGAGATCCGATGTCCACCATTTTTAATTGTTTATTCAAAATGTTATTTTGGCTAATCTTTTTGGAAGATTTTTTTGGCCATTTTTGTATTTTAAAAAACAATATTTTAAAAGTGAGTCATGAGTAACATTTAATGTTACTTTTCGATAGTGCCTGACAAGTATATAAAGTAATGATGAATTGTTAAATTTTAAAGTAACATTTTCAAACTCTGTCTAAATACTCACCAGCTGAAATACTGACATATACTTAATCCGTTCAGGGCAAAGCAGTTAAAGAGTAGTAGTTAAAATACAGGCATTATGTTGATATTCACTTGGAGTCAAAAGGATCCAGCCCTATGCACTTACAATTTATGTTACCTCTGTGCAATTAATATAATCAAATAGACATCAAATTGGAATCCATAACAAAAAGTTCTGAACCTTCACAATTCCTACTAAGGAAGGGGAAAAATCATTACTTGAAAGTAAGGCACATAAATGTCTTGGCTGAGATCCAGTGGTGTACTCTGGGACTCAACACATAATTATGACTTTCTTCCACTCCCCTTCCTACTGCAGCTCTCCTTGGTACCAAAAACTTAGTATAGAGCACTGGGGAGGTCATTGATTTGGGGTGAAACTGTGGAATTCAACAGTACAGTAGGACCCCCATATCGATGGGGGATTGGTTAGCCCCCCCCATCGATACTGAAATCTGCAGATAGTGGGGAAATCCTCCCCACGTTGCTCTCCCACTCTCCCCAGCATGATTCGGCTGGCAGCGGTGGAGAATTAAGTGGCGAGTGTGAGATCACCCTCCCCACTTTGCTCTCACATTTTCCTCAGCGCGATCGGGCTGGCAGCCATGGAGAGTGAAGTGGGGAATGCGAGATCGCCCTCCCCACTTTGTTCTCCCACTTTCCCCAGCATGATTGGCCCGGGGCTGTAGGCAGGGTGTGGGAAAACAGTGAGGAGCATGATCCCGTGAGCCTAACTGCTTTCTTGTGGGCTGCCACCAGCGATCAGGTCCAGGGTGAGGGGCAGGAGACAGTGATGAGCATGATCCCATGCTCATTGCTTCTCTCCTGCCTGCTGTTGGTGCGATTGGGCCTAGAGCAAGGGGCAGGAGGCTCTCCCACCTGCTGCTGTTGCTATCGCGGAAGCAGCAGGGAGCCGAGGATAACTAAATCAGTGGATAATGAATCCGTGGATACAGGGATTCTGTAGTATATTTTGTTTATCAGAACTCAAGTAGTCATTAGAAGTACTATATTTTAGACATGCATATTGAGGGATCTAATAAAGAGTCCCGTGTGATGGGGAAAAATGTGTATTTTTTCATGTTTGAATGGGGCCACAAGTGTCTTTTCTAACATATGTAAACAAACAGCGAGAATATGACAGACAGGATATGTGAGCCACAATCCAAACATCACATGGCAAGGAAAAACTTGTGTAATGGAAGAAGTGCAACATAAAAGCTGGGAACATAGTAAGAACTCTTTCCTATGAAACTAAAGGTACAAGATAACAACTATTATTCCATGTTTAATAGGGCATTACATTTTATACTTTTTAAAAAAATCTGAAAGTAGATTGTTACTAGGAAAAGATTTTATGCTATCTCTAGTAGTATGGTCAAGGAAATTCCCCCGCCCCGGGTTTTGGAAGGGGTCTATCTTAAAAGTCTTAAATGTGCAAATTTCATAAGCTATGAATGTTCAAGTTCAACACACATAAACACTAGTGTGTGTGCAACCATATATCCTTCCTCAACCTGGGCTTTAGGTAACTAGAGTAATTCTTTTTTTAGTTTTTTTTAGGATGAGGCATAAACATTTAATTTCACCTAGCTTTTGTAACATGTCAATGCTTAGTAGAGACACAGCAACTAAACAATGGTTTGGACATTGGCACTGTGATTTGTCATACTCTCTCCTCCCCATCCTCCTCCCTCTTGTTTGCTGTTACATCTAAACTGGGCCAATAATGGTCATTACAAGACACAGTAGCGGTTACTACAAGCCTGTTCAAGCCACAATTTTAAATTCTGTTTTATAAACAAAGACCTGTGTCAGAGGTCTCCAATCCCAGGCCCCTACATTTTGAATCACGTCTCCACAATTCCCAACTAGCATGTACAGTGGTTAAGAATGATGAGCCTATTGCTCCATCAAAATCTGGCCATCCAAGTTGGGGAACCACTGGTTTACTGCAACTACTGTTTCCATGTAATAATAAGCTATGGGCACTGCGACAAAGGAGATAGGAGGGTATAACAAAGCACATCAGTTCAGGGTTATGATTTCAAAACTCTGTGAGTATACAAAAATATACTAAAAGTACAGGTGTACTAAATTAGAATGACAACCATGTTACAGTAATATTGTCCAACAAACCCTTTTTCCCTTCAGTAAAATTGGAATCTTCTTTTCTACAACTGTAGGATTTTCACAAAAGAAATGACACATTTACATAAGAAAAGAAAATCATAAGAAAAGTGGAGGCTGGAGAAAGAAAAGGTCATCTCTGGATGTATCCAGGAAGGGTCAAATGTTTTTGTTAACTTATGCAAGGTTTATCTGGCCTGGTTGTTTCATTCCACATGTATAGTCTGTTAGTTTTGAATAAAAAGTATCCTGAAACATGTTCAACTGTTTTTTCTTATGGTGCATGAACCTATTTCTATCCTTCCATGTTATTTCTGCCTCTGGTACCAAATTTTCTGTTAAAGTAATGATCAGGAACACATCTACTTTGTTAATAGCTGTACAAGAGGTAAAGAAGGGAAAAAATGGACACATAAACAGCAATTGAGAAGGATTTCAGATTTTAGCTTTATGGCAAAAAATGATTAATAGAAATAGGAAAAAAATAGTTGGCCCTTTGCATACATGCCATGGGATAAGGGAGATAGCCCATAAGAAATTACAGCAACCACTCTGGAAAGTTTACAGCATGCCTAGGTAGGATTTGGCAAAGTCATGCTCTTTTATTGGAAACTGTGTTCATTCAGATCCAACATTTCAGACAAGCTTGAAAGACACACAAATCCATAGAGGTGAGACAATAAAATCACAAAATGAAACACAGCAAAAATGAAGGTTTCATATCACTGGCTGTATTTCTTCAAGTATGTCTCCAAGGGCCAATTTGAACATTACAGCCTCCATGCACAGTCGGCTAAAAAGCACATCTCTTTGGACCACTTACTTTGGCAGACTCAACACTTACTCATTTCTTTCATGCCTTCCTTCCAAGAGACTGTGGTAGTGTATGGCACCATATCTTAATAGCCTAATGCATTAGTACAAACAACTGCATAATTTCCACCATAGATACACATTTCCTGTGTCATCCAATGTTAATGTGGAGTACAATGTGTATTTTGGCCAAGATATGGGACAAAAGGCTTTTTGACGTTATAGCCCCACTGTGGAGTGCTTTCAGAGAAGCATTTCCTACAGCTTTCCCACTGGGGTTCTAAATCAGTCCTGCGTGTCCATGTTACAGCATGATTCCACGCAACTTCTGGAAAAGATCAGTTTCTTTTTTCTTAAACATTCACTACACGTCAAGAGGTAGAGGTAGACAAACTGTGGCCCTGGATCCACACTCAACACCTCTCTACCGAAACGCTGTTTTTGCAGCAGTCATCTTTTCCAGATTCCTCCAACTGCCCTTTTTCCGGTAAAAAAGATGAATTCCCTCTTTTGGAAAATTCCAGGAGGACACATTCATCTTTTACTCATGTTGTAGGGTCCCTCTGCGTTATTAAACATTAAAGACCTCAGTTCTTCAAAACCAGAAGTGGACCTTCCTGTCACTTCTTTTTGCCTCCCTCCATTTTTTAGGCATATTTTGCAGGCAGTCAGGCCCTAGGAGGGTCCTAAGACAGAAAATGAGTCCCTGAATCTGCCAAAGTTGCCCAGCCCTGCTCTAAAAAAAAAAGGTTCTCGCCTTGCTTGGCTTCTTCTAATTTTCATTCCTGCCATCTACCTAGATAAGTTCTGCACAACATGCAATAAAGTGGTTTGAAAGAACATACAATCAGCCCTTCACATTTGTGTCTTTGACTTTCACAGATGAGATTATTTGCAAGCTTCTCCAACCTCTGCCTCCCAATCTCAAATGCTTCTTTTTCAAGGGAACCTTCCTTCTTGGTGGCTCCAATCAGGCTGTGCAGCCCCTTAAAAACCTGCCTCTGGTTCCTCTCCTCCTCCACCAGCTGCTGCCTAGCCAGCTAAGGATAGATAACAGCCTGATTTCTCAGCACCACAAACTCTCTCAACACCATACCTCGCCCCCTTTCCCACAGACATGCACACACACACACACACACACAAGCATACATGTTGATACTTGTAGTTTTTCCATTTTTGTGGGGGTCCTCTGCCCCTAACCCAAGCAAATGTGGAGGGCAAACTGTATATATTTCCTTGACTGTATTATTATCAGGGTTAGTAGGATTTGGTTCCTCTGAGCACATGCAGAGTTTGAACAGTGAAGCAAGGCTTCGCTGCGCAGGGGTTCCCAGGGAAGCAGAAAAATTCCAGTGGCTCATTAAATAGGCTTAGAGGCAGAATTTATTGCCACACTCTAAGATAAAGACACTTGGCAAAACATTCCAGCAGCAATTAAACAAGTAAGAATAACAGAAGATAAACGGGCAGCATCTCCCCTTACAAAATGTAAACTGTCAGCAGCATGACAGGTCCAGCTAGGCAATCCTGACTGGCAGCTGGTAAAGGCAAACACCAGCCTTTTTATGTCCCCCTGTCCCCCGAACAAGTGGGGTGACCCAATCAGCGTTCTGGCGTGCGGCCTTCTCCAGTATACAAGTCATAGCCAAAACAATTCTGTTGACCTTGCACTTACTCATCTGGCCACATCACCTCTTCCTCTGCCGTCCACTCAGAGGAAACCATGCCTGCCCAGCATATAACCTTAACAACTATTGCTAAGAAAAACTATTTATTTGTTTTAAAAAAATCATAATATGTTTCACATAAGACCACGATTACTTTTATGATCCATGAGGGACATACACAGTGATGTTGGAGTATCTTTGGTTTTCAGATATTTTGAACTACAGCTTCCAAAATCCAAAACACCTTTGAGGATGAATCTATGTCCCACTGCATTCCTCCCAAGTTGCTGTCTACCTTATTTTTCTAGAGATTCTGAATATTGTACTTTAATGGTGTTTTTGATTTTCCTTAAGCTTGAATCAATCTGTTCAGCATTTTGAACTGTACTTCTTGTATTTGACTATATTGTTAGTCACCTTTAGCCTCATTTTTAGGAAAGGAAAAAAATAAATAAAGGAGAAAGATTGTGTGAGTTGGTGTTGCAACGACTGTTTCTGTCATTTTCATTAGATAAAATGAGATAGCACCGCTACAACCATATAAGAAGGATATACTGGCGCATGATATAAAAGCAGGGTAATAACTACAGAAGCACTATATTTTTCTTTCAGACTGAAAGGATGATTGCCAATGACCTAATAAGAAAGCAAACCATCCACGCTAGTGCAAAAGAAGCAACCTCCTTCAAAGGACACTTCTTCTTTCAATCTGCTGTTGGTTTACAGTCACATGGATTTAAGCCAGGCTTACTTCCAAAGCGCTTTAGTTGTGACTGCTGCTCCATGTGAAACATCTGCCACACTATGGAAGGTTCCTCTCTACCACTGCCAATTTCTCATACATAGACACTAAGAAGGAAACTAATGCTTATTATCCACTAGTTCTTGAATACACAGAGGTTTCTTGTTACCTAAAAATACTATAAATTCCTCACCTAAAGACTGCCAACTATCTGCATAGCACGTATGGAATAAGTACACTTTATGATAAAAGACAGACAATGTTTCTTTAAATTAGGCTGACTTGTACTCCTGCATCATCTTTTCTATAAAATTCCTAGACAATGGGAGTGGGTTCATCACAAAAAATAAAATAAAATAAAATAAATAAAAATACCTTCATCCCAAAGGATATGGCTTTTATTTCTGTTAATATCATCATGTTATCCTGACGAAAATTATCCTGAGTCCCAATAAGCCACCCTGAGTGCTTTTTTCAGGAAAAAAGGCAGTGTAAATCACCATCAACAATAATGGCATATGATTCCTACTGCTGACTGTCAAAAAACTGACCAAAAACTATTTGGCATTTTCAATAAACAGAGCCAACTACAACTGAAGATTTTTCTCCCACAAGAATTCTTGTACAACAATTTTCTTGGAGGATGAATGGTACTAGAATTCGAAACTCACTCAAATGTTAAATTTTAATGTTCTTTGCTTTCTTCCACGTTCGCTTATGAAAGAAACACCTTGGAGCCAGGGAAAGTTTCAGGTCTGAGAGACTCCCCAGGATACAGAATCCTTTATTAGGCTTCCATCCTACATCAGTACTGCCTGCCTTTGTGGGCTTAGCTGCTGGTGATGGCTGAGGGTAGGTAGGAACAGAAACACTGGTACCTGTTGTGGAAAGCTGAAAACCATCCTTCTTTCTCATTATCACAAACACAATAAGCACGGTGTCTCCTTGGTACTTCAGATAATTAAAATATCAAGCAGCATGCATGCCCAGTCACTAAGTGCAGTACTAGGGGCAGGGGAGGCTGGGTCAGTGTAAAAGATAGGATTGCCAGGATACCAGAAGAGAATTCCTGTGCTGATGCCAGACCTGCCAGCACCACCTTTTCGTGTTAATTCACAAAAATGAATGTAAACAATTGTGGACACAGAAGTTTTTAGAACTTAAGTTTTTCCATATGAGTGGTGGTAACTTCCAGTGGAATACAGATTCTGTTACAGCTGGCGAACAGAATTGTTTACTTTCTTAGAGAAGAAACACCCCTGGCCCAATCCCAGCTGATGCCTAATCAAGATTATGGCATATGAAATTTTCAACCAATTTCAAATCTGACAAATAAAAGGGTACACTTGGAGCAAAAGCACTTGCTCATTTATGCTGTGAAGTTAGGAATTCTGATGCATTGTCCAGGAAAAAAAAATACAACAGGCGAAGAATAATCTTAAAAAGTCTTTTCAGTTATACACAGCATTCTCTGAAGCATTCAATTATATTCTTAATTCAATTAAAACACTCAATTACATACAGTATTCTTTAAAGGAAATAACAAGCTAACGCTGTTTCTACTAAGGGCCTTTCTGTACTACATTGTAATAGTGCTATTATTCCACTTTCAGCATCCTCTGGAATCCTGGGTTTGCAGTTTAAGAAGGGGCCTTTAGAATTCTCAGGCAGAAAGCTCTTTGGCATCAGTAAACTACAAATCCCAGAATTCCACAGGATGTTGAAAGTGGAATAATAGCACTATAACAATGTAGTGCGGAAAGGCCCTAAGTATTTCCCAATACGTGCACAAAGAGAAATCCACATTAAAAGAAAAATGTGAAAGCAGCCACCTTTAAAACAACAATGACACTGTTTGAGCAGAATAAGAATAATCTACAAAACAGATTAAATATTGATTAAAATTGGTGTTTCTGTGTCTGTTTAAGAATGATCAGTTCACAGGTTCATTATTTTACCTTGTGGCCCATACTGGCTCATCTGACTTCCATAAGTACCACTGGAGTTACTTTGTGGAAAACTACCAATTCCAGAATGCATTTGGCCTCCAGGGGAAGGATGTGGTGACATGGAAGGTCCAGACTGCTGAGATGCATACTGAGACAACTGAGGATTTCTCTGAATGCCTGCCATAAAACCTTAAAGGAAGACAAACACAACAGAGGGACAGATTAGGGATTTTCATATCAATGACTCCAACATTTATTTTGTTTAAAATCGTTCATGTCACATTCTTTTATAAATAGAGAGAGCCAAAAGAAAAAAAAGAAAGGAAGGAAGGAAGGAAGGAAGGAAGGAAGGAAGAAAAAAGCAACAAAGGCATTTTAGTTTCAAAGTGGGACACTGTGACTACACTTATAATAAGGTGGGTTGGGTTGTGCTCCACATGAAAATAAAATGGAAGATCCCGTACTAAATGAAGAATTTAATATTAGAAAGAAAAATAAGATGACAAAAATACCCGCTCCTGAAATTACTTTTAAGGGAGTTACAAGGATGCTTCCTATATAGTTTGTACAAGTGGTAGAAGCAGCACCCAAGATATCAGACTGATGTTTAAAGACATGAACATCCGTTACAAATGTTCATTTAAGCAGTGATATCCAGTAATTCCACAAAAAGTATCCTTGCCATCTTGCTCTTTGCTGTTCAGAGTAAGAACTGGGAGCTATCACATTTGCTTGTGCCCCAGTAGCTGGCCACAAAGATCCCATTTATGTTAACAACCAAAGTGCAAAAAAGGTTTAAGCAACAAGATTAATTTATCTATTGCAATGTACAATTTCATTTTGCAGAGAAGAAACAAGGCAAGATATCTTCGATCATCATTCAGTTACATACATTTTTAAATGAAATTGTTCAAGTGTTTGTCTTTCACCTTGGTCCTGACGAAAACGTTTAGGGATGGAGAAATTTTAAGTGGCAGGAGCACAGATTCAATCTCTAGTCTTTTGGAAGGCAGAGCCAGGCTGTTCTCTGCTACTCCAAGCAATAAATAGAAGACTAGCAGGATCAGCATAAGTGGCACATTCCAACAGAACCACTGTTGTTCAAAAACAACACACTGCTTGGTATATGATGCTTTCAACTCAATCTGCCTCCTGCCCTTTTTAGTTTAGAGTTACAACAGCAAGCCTGTCATGGGGAAAATTACTCTTTGCAAAACTCTTAAACAGGGAACTAGTACTGGAAGCACTATGTTACAGTGTATTGGTTCTGTAGAGAAGGAAATCACATGTCACTGGAACTGTATGTCCAAAAGTAGGATTGTTTTACTAAGGATGTATTCAGGCAAATATCTGTGTTATATTTCATCCTGTTTCATTTTTGTCTGTCCATCCCCCAGAATACATCTTCATGTTTGTTTCAGACATATGCTTTCTTCTCCCAATAAATGTTGAATCTGTACTATTGCCCCAGTGGAGAGGTGTAATTTTACTTTCCTACCATTAATTTCTTTGGGGACTGAGATTTACAGATGGAAGACAGAGTTGCAGAATGAAATGTAAAGGAAACAGGAGGCACACTAGGCAATTAAAAGCAGAAATGGGAAACAGAATCATGTCTAAAAAGAGAAAAGAAGTATCAACTATCTTAATAGAAAATATTTCACAAACATAAAAATATTTTGTTTGGTTTGTATGGTCAAGTAGAGAGAAAAAAGTATTCAGAAATACAAAGGATAATCTGATCTGATACAGCCTCTAAGAAGGCAATTTTTAACATTTTTTATTGATCCTTAAAAAAAAACCTGAACCTGTCAGTACACAACAGCTGCCTTTCCCAAATCAATAGCATCAAATATGAGGTGGATAAAACTATTTTAGTGTCTACACTATTACCTGGAATACAGATAAATGAATTAAATTGATAAGAACCTCCAAATCAGAAGAATCTCGAGAATGATACGATAATATCATCTAATAGGCTTTATTCACTTCAGTTAATGAAATGAAGCATCCAACCAGGTTGTACGAAAAGAGTTATATGAGCTCATATGTTGAAGGCCATTTTGATTATTTGACCTGCTGTCTAAGAACAAAAAGGGTAATTTTAAATGCAAGAGAAGAGGCATAGGCCAGTTATGAAAAGGATGCACATTCCAAACAGGAATTTGTCTCCTCAAGATTCAAAGGGTGTTGAATAATATTTATAAAGCATGGAACAAACAATTAACAAAATAATGCATGGAACAAACCGTTAACACTATCCTTAAAACATCTGCATGAGCAGAACAGTCTCAGTGGATGGGCTGAAGCATTGCAAAATCAATTGGAACAGAATCAAAGAAGCAGTGGAAAGTGAAGGAAGAGTGCTCTCTTAACTAGCTTCTAATAACACATCATCTTCCACTTCACAAAATGTCAAATATTGCATTTTAAAGCAGTGGGGGAAGGGGTTATAAATGTTTCTGGGGGGGGGACAGGTTAATGCAAGTCCTGACTCATCATAGTTAATTTGACAAACAGTCTCTCTGCTTTCCAGTTGTTTCCTGTTCTGGTGAGCAGTTTCATTAGCTAATATATCCTTCAAGCTCTTTTAGTGGCCATTTCATAGTGATAGCAAAGGACTGGAGGTTTATTGGGTCACAGTAACATACAACATACTTTTGTTCGCCTTCCCAACCATTTATTTTCATGTTTGTATCTACTGTTGTGCACAGAATGACTGGCATGTTTCTTTGCACCAGTTCAACAAAAGATGTTTCTCTCCTGCTTGGGTGAAATAAGAATGATGCCACCTCTACCTTAGAATATCTCTCTCTCATTCCCAAGGCTTCTGATGCCAATTTACTTCCTCTCAAAGGTGCCAAGTTTCTAGTGATTTTAAAACCCTCTATGTTGAAATTCTGTATACTGTCTTTAGTGTTTATTTGTTTTCCCATATCTCTTCACAAACCAAATTGCTTTGGTGAAGGCAGAAAATAATGACCTCGCTAAAACTTTAACCCAGACCCCCTAGTGTTCCACCAGCTGTGCTATTAAGTTAAGTGGCTGAATCTTTCTCCCAGTTCTCTCTCTGACACAACAAAAACCTTATCTATGTATGGAAGGCAGTGATGTTTAAATTTATCCCCTCCCCTTCTTTACCCTCTTCTTGTCTAGCCTTGAAATTAATATAATCTATCACTGATAAATTGAAATCGAGGGAAGTATTAGACAGATCACCCAGATGGTAGCCTGAGAAGAAAAATCCACTATTTCCTTATGCAAATCTTACCTAATGCTGTCTCATGTACACACCACAGTGATGCAGAAAGGGCACAGATACAAAGATGTGACTGGCATTTGTCACTACAATGCAGGATGCAAAGAAATTACAGACTGTGAAACCTTTAGCCTGCTATCCCATGCACAATAGATTGCCATGCCACTCAAAGTGAGCCAATTGGAAAATGTGTATGAAAACAGACATACTTACCTGTAACTTCTACCATCCATTTATTTATCCCAGGCTTCCCGAGCTTGGCTAATGGACATGCTGACTGTAGATGGTGGGAGGTACATTCCACAATAGCAAAGGGTCACCAGTTTGGGGAAGGCAGATCTACTTGTTGCATGTAAGTATATGTACATGCTTTCAAGTCACCTGTCCAGTTATGGCAACTCCATGAATTCCATCTGGTTTTCATAGGCAAGGAATACCCAGAGGTGGTTTTGCCAGTTCCTTCTTCTGAAATACAGAGTATAGTACCTGGCATTCACTGGCAGTCTCCCATCCAAGTACTAATCAGGGCTGACCCTGCTCAGCTTCCAAGATCAGAGAGAATTTGGTGTCTTTAGGTGTACAACTAAAGCTAAGTAGGGTCAGCACTGATTAGTTCTTGGACATGAGAATTCCAATGAATACCAGGTGTTTTATGCTATATTTCAGAGGATGGAATTGGCAAAACCACCTCTGAGTATTCCGCGCCTAAGGAAAACCCTGTGAACACAGGCACCGTGAAAGCACCTATTCACACATCAACAAAGTTCTCTTGACAACTTATTTACTTCCATTTAGCAAAGGTGACACCCCTTCTCCCCCTCCCCAGCTGACAGGGACAGAAGATGTAGGTGTGTGTGTCATGAGAGAGCAAGAAATACTTTGTGAACAGAAAGAAAAAAGTTCTGATAGTGAAGGAGAGGCTAAGAGAGCAAGTATTGACTTAGGAGCTGATAGTACCTCCTGGGAGATAGGCCCTTTCCTCACCCTACTTTTTCATGGAGTCTTCTGATGGAGATCCCAGCATGAGCTCTGCTGGGAGGGGAGTGCAATGGCCATGCCTCTTTCTTCTACAGCGCAGCTGGGTACCTTCATAGGCTGTGCTGGGACAGGAAGTGCAGTCATTGCGCTTCCCAGGCTTCTGAAGGACAGGCAAGTCTGTGATGGTGGAGCGATCGTGGGTCACTGACGTGATTGCGCCACTTGGGAACAGGAAAAAGATAGGACCACGATGACTTTATGCAGAACCATTGTCACAGTCCTGTCCTTCTCCAGTCCCCATGGCGGGCTGGGAAGGTGATGCGGAAAGGGCCACTACCTCTGGGAATCTCATGTGGATCACCTTCTCTTCAGCTAAGAATCTCCCAGTTGCTCCCAGAAATTTAGAGTTGCCATGGTGCAGTGGTTTGAGTGTTCACCTATGATCCTGGGGACCAAGGTTCAATTCTGCACTCAGCCATGGAAACCCATTGGGTGACCTTAGGCATGTCCTCAAACTCTCAGCCTCAGAAAACTTCATGACAGGTTCACCTTAGGGTCACCATAAGTGAGAAATGACTTGAAGGAAAACAACAACATTCAGTACTTTAAAAGGCTTTCATAAAGTAGACCAACCAAGTTTACAATCCCTCTGAGTTAAAATGTTTACCAACAGGCAGCCTAGAGGAACTTGGCATTTCAGAGCTCATGAGGGAAACTTGTCCCAGAGTGAATGACTGAATTCAACTATATTATTGCCAGCCTGGATATAGGAATATTTACTGTCAGTTTCTCAAGTCCTTCAGCAATGAAAATTCTGACCTATTTCCTGCCAAAGCCTAGGGGCTGAAGTTTCAGACGCCTAACAAAAAATATGAAGAAATATTTCTACTGAGGTGTCTTATTCTTAGTAATTGTATAAAGGCAGGAAGACAATCTGATGCCCTTTCCCCAGTGTCAGCTACAATAAAAATAAAATAAAATAATCCTGTTTTGCTAAAGTATATAAAAATCATCTTTAAGAATATAATTACATTTACCAAAGGAAAACTCCAGTAACCAGCTGCTGGACAATAATATTTGTCTGGGACTTCATTTTAGGCTTTCATTCAGCTGACATGATTATTTAGTTCAAACCTGTCTTCTGCCACTGAACACTTTTTGAGGATGGCTCATTCTCTCAGATGTACCCTGCCCATTTCACTTCTTTTTACAAAGAGGCACTGTTGCTGCATATTTAGCACATGCCAAAAATAATCAGCTCAGTCTAAAGATGAAGCTGGCTGGAAAGGATAATATGCCTGATATTCAAATTCAATCTGAATCTGACATCCATCAGGTGCTGAAATTGGCACAGAGATTCTCTAAGAACAGAGCCGGTCTGGCACTCTGACATCACTTTTAAAGGCCTCAGAACAGGAAAAGTTGCTCCTTGCCCTTGCCATGCATTGTGCAACCAAAACAAAAATCCATAGCAGAATTTCTCAAACCGAAAGCATAAATCCCAACAGGAAGGGAAATACCACATATCTCCCAGCCTGTCATTGATTAACTGTTAAAATATGCTCAAAAGACACAGTAAATTGCTTTATGCAATTTCAAATAAATGTCATGACTTCCTCTTTATTTTATTTTTTTGTGATTTTAGTACTTAGGAAAATGGACACTACAACAGCACAGTTATACCCAAACTTGTTTCAAACCAGCATAGTCAGGGCTTCAGTAAATGTCCTAAGAATCCCTTTTTTTCGCGGAAATCTTGTTTGTATCTAGGACTTCATGGCCCATTTAGAAAAACATGTCAAGTATGACCTATAAAGCCCTATAAAACTTGGTCCAGGCTATCTGAAGGACCATGTCTTCCCTTACGATCTGGCCCCAAACTCTAAAGGGAAGGCACTTCTCCCAATTCCACCACCTTCCCAGGTGTATTTGGTGGGAATGCAGGAGGGGGCCTTTTCTGTGGCTGCTCCAAGACTCTGGAACTGCTGTTCTACAGAGGCTAGGCTGACTCCCTTTCACTGTCAAGTAAAGATTTTTTGATCCCAGCAGACATTTGGGAACTGACAGTTTTTATGTTTTATACTTAACCGATGTCTTGCATGCTTTTTATTTTATTCTATAATTCTATGGTTTAATATTATTTTAATCTTAACTGTTTTTATGTTGATACAGTTTTTACTCATATCTCTTTTTAATTTGTAAGCCACCTTAAGTCTCATTCTTGAAAAAAGGGTGTTATATAATAAAAGCAATTGATTGGTTATATATGTCTTTTCCAATATTTTATTCTAGGTCTTCTTAATGTGGGGTCCACTGATCCTGATGTGAGGGGGTCTACATATAGACTTCTTGAGTCCCTGAAGTGGATGCATGAATATGAAGGTCCTAATTAGTTGTATAATTAACCATTAATAATTCCTCTCTACAGATGTAGAAATGAGGTTGAAGTGTTGAATGATCACGGAAAAACAATACTTAAACCGCAAAGTGGTCCACAATGGCCCAGTTTGAATAATCAAATTCTAACTTAATAAGCCAGAATATCCATGAGCTCCATGCACTTGCATGTAGCCTTCCTGGTGTCAGTGTGCTTGTCTCTTTGGGTCAGCAAATATGGTTGATGATTTCCAAACCAGTCAAGTTCAAAAACAAACTTTAAACTATTGTTCAAAGTTGGCTTCTGAATCCTGGTTTGTTTGGAAGCTATTAATCATGTTTCCCAGTTCAGATACACTGGTAAGTTCTGGTTACCTACGGCTTCTTCCCGCCCCCCGCCCCCTTTCACCTCTTGTGTAAAGGAAGAAGCAAAATGATAGCAAAGAGACAGATACACTGACCTCATGCATATTCTGGATTACAATTAGAAAACAACACTGTCTTGTGGATAAATGTGTGAAATGACATCACTGTTAAGAAACATACTGAAAGTTCTGCTGTGGGGTGTGCAACACATATGTGTGAACATAGGTCTCTGCCATATTTTATTTTCCTGTTCAGAGTGTTTTTAATTATTCTGTATTTTACCAGATTTAATTTGAGGGCTGTGTGTGCATTTGCAATGGGATACTTTAGATGACTAGGGATAGGGTCAATATAAAAGAACTAAATGAATACACAAGAAAAAGAAAAATAATAGCAAAAACAGGCTTATTCTCTCATTCCCTGGATTGGGTTTTGTATCTCCAAGTGCAAGAAAAATGGGGGAAAGGGCATCCTTTTAAGATTTCAAAACAATCCATAATGCCTTTCGAGTTGCAATTTGATTAGGCTTTTTCTTACGTTGCCTCTCACTTAAAGATGGCAAATAGATGTCAGGGAAAAGAGACTCTTTATCAAATGTCAATATTAAACCATAATGGTATCTGAGTAGGATATACGAGGGAAAATTCCCTAAGAGGTACCTACGACTTCCAAAGAGATAAATGTGTTTGTGTTTCATTAAATGAAAATAAATGGGTGATGAAATGACAGGATGTAGATTATGGAAGTAAAGAACGTTAAAAGGAATAAGTAAATCAAGAGCTTGTAGTTACAGAAATTCAGTTTGCTGTTTAGTATGTGTGCGCAGAAAAGCACAAAGAGAACATCAAAATGCCTGATCACATCCCATCTGTTTCAGCTTTTTGCTGGATAACAATCTCCAGTGCCAAAAAGCCATTTAAATTTACTACATTGCAGCTACTGATAAATATCACTTCTGTGAAGATGTAATACTAAATAAGAACTTGATTTTGAGATAATGCTTACATGCAGCTGTGTCAAACAGATCAAGGTTTTGCTCAGCTCAACACCTGGATTCTATAAGGCTGCAATTTGTTACCCACTGTGCTTCTTTGCAATACCTCTTTTTTTCCCCTGAACACAGTACTGGAACACCCCCCTTCCTCCCCACCCCCATGTAAAACCAAGACACAAAGCAAGATGAAACACTATTACAAGATGCAGCACGTAAATGATGGGAAGAAAAAAAAAGGCCCTAGAGGAAGAAGGATGAAAAGCTGGATATTGGCAAAGGGTGGCAAAGACAAGGGGTTTTCGGAAGCTCTCATGATGGGTACCTTCCATGCAGATCTGACAGTCACAGAATGGTGCCATGAAACTGCCTCTAGCAATGGAATACATTTTCTAGCACATCACAGCAACTGCAATGGCATCAATTCTACTTGCAATCCATGTCCAAACAGGGGAAAAAAGTTCTCAGTGGTCCTATTTCAGCACATCTCAAGGACTAATTAAATCCTCATTACTTTCTCCTAATTATTCCAGAGCTCTGGGATTTTACTGAGCAAGTCTCTGATGGTGCACCAGATGAAAAGGGTTAAATAACCTGTGTTGATTTTGAAACTCCAGACCTATTCCAGACCTTTAGCATATCATCAGCATTATCATGAATATTTAACTACATACTGCTGTGAAAATTATAATGGGAGAACAATTAAAAGTTTTTTTTAATTAATCCTGACCCATATACATTTCCCTTAATAAATAAAGGCTTTTAAAGCATTCCCCCCCACAAGAGTGTATGCCAGAATAACAGCATGAGAGCATTTAATGTTTCTATTAGATCCTGTGTTTTTAGCTGTTTTTAGCTTCTATTAGATCCTAGTTTTTAGCTGTTTTTTCTCTGCTTTTTAAATTTAAACCTAGGCATACTTATTTCAAACCAAACAGTGTACTCAGGATGCCAAACAAATGGGTGCTCAGAGATTTCTCTGAGAATATAGGAAAAAATATTTAGCCACTTTTCATTAATCCTTTAATAAAGGATTTTCCATTTTATATTTTATTTGAACAGAGAGATCACATAATAGATAATTAATATTTCTCTATGTTTACAGGTTACATGACAATAACAAGGCAGCATCTAGAACACAAACCTTACAGGTTAAATCAGTGGTGGATAACACATGGACTGTGGGCGACATTCACACATACATCCTGGCACCAACTACTGCTAAATTTTGGAAGTACAACAGCTTCCCTCTGCCCATTTCTTGCTGTTTCAGAGTGGAATTGCACCCCCAGGAACTCTCTGTGAAGCACAATTCTAAAACAAGATGCACAAGCTCTGTTCTCCTCATTTTGCTCAGAAAAGCCAGTTTCCCACCAACCAAGCATAGGTTTTTCCTATGTCTGGTGTTTTTGCTGCATTGCTGAAATGTGTGTCAAATTGGCCACTGGATCTGCACTTCAGTTTCAATATTACTGTAAGTAATAAAGCTAAGAGCAAAGGTGAGTTAAATCAAAACTCAAACCAAGGAACTCCTGCTGGAAGAGAAGCTTCATGTTAGTCTTCTAAACTAATTGCCTCAGTGGGCAGTGAAACTCTTTATACATGTACATGATAAACATGTAGGTGAAAGAACAGAATGTTTAAAGCTTTCCTCAGCAAATGAGAAGAAGGAGCCCTCAAGGAGCACACACTGGACTCTCCAATTTGAGAGGTTGCAAGAAGTTTCTTTAGTTTGGGTCTCCATATAATGTGTTTTATCGCTGCTGTTTGCTGGTGTGTTTTATGGTTCGTGTTCTATCACTTCTTCTCCTCCTTTTTTTTTTTTTACTACTATTGTTTTAAGAAAGTGTTTCATTTTTTGTTGTTGTTGATTTCTTTTGAGCTTTGCCTGCTTCTTGAAGATAGCCTTGTGTAGAAAAGCACGATATAAATTCCAAACTAAAATTTAAAAAAATATTTTGCCCTGACACTGTGATCTTCTCCAGAATGGAAAACACACTTGTTTAAACTGTCCACTCTACCTCTTGAGGCCTGGGCAGGAGCAAGCTAATTATATCACAGTTTCGGATTATCTTGAACAGGAGAACATTTGTGATCTGAGGCCTTTCTAGTGCATGTTTCCTTTTTCTTAACATGACTACAAGGAATTGTTTTGAATGAAAAGAAGAAAAACATGGTTGAGGCACATATAGCTTTGAAAGGGGATACACTAGCTGAGGGGGGAAAGGCTATTTTATGTATGGCTGACTCAAGGCAATCTGACTTTGACTTAATTAAGTTGCTGCTGTCCAGGCCTCCAGGCCTCCACCCTGCCACAGGGCCTATCAGAGGAGTGGACAGAGTAAGCAACATTTCAAGTGTATTTGCGTCTTGATGCAATTTTGTTCAAATCTCCAAACTTGCATCAGCTAGGTACATGCATATACACTTACAGTTCTATTTTGTGATAGTGACATATATTATACCCTTAAAGCTTAAAAACATGAAAAATCCAAACTGGGTGCTAAGCCATCATGGAAAAAAATAAAAATAAACATTTTTAGAAAGAAATAATAGCAAGCATAATTGTTTGTTTGTGTAGCTTCTGTGCAAGAACTGTGAAGCACAGATCTAAAAGAGTAAAAAAAAAAAAATCCACAGAGAATGTGACTAAGAATATATTGTAGAGCATGGAGAGCACTGAGGTCTTTTCAATAAATGCATTAGTGATCTTTTGTTCATGCAATTCATTCATTTTTCTGAACAAGGAAGAAATGTTACATGAAGTGCTAGAAGGAACAAAAACACTGTCTGAAATTGGAGGGTCACTTGGTGTTTTTAGCTGGAAACGTTTAGATTGGTAAGTCAAGTGTTTAAATTACTGTAACAGATGCCTGCGGATCAGGTGTCTTTAGCAGGAACGATTTTCTGCTTGGGTTTTTATCAGTAAATGACAAGCACCTTCCCTTTGAGCCCTTGTGCTCTGCCTTCTTCTGTTCAGTGGAAAACAGTTCAAGCAAGCAAAAGAATCAACTAATGTAACAGCCTTTTAAAAAGGTGAAGTTTTCCATTTCAAAGAAGTTTCTAATCAATGACAGGGCACAAAAGGGAACGCACGCATGTTTATAAGCGCACTACTCAGACCTTACAGAAGCTTTGGGGAAACGTGCTCTGCAAAAATCAATATGACCTCACTGGTTACAAATTTCATATCTGTTGCATGAAACAAATGGACATTTTAAACAAGCTAGGTCACAAATATTAGCTGTAGCATGACAGGAGCTTCAATAAATATTCTGAATAAAAAGCTAGGTCTGTGGAGGAGAAATACCAGAAGAATTTTTTAGAAACAAAATGGCAGCCAGGCTTCTGCCAACAAAGCAATTTGAAGATTAGAGTCTAAATTCTCAAACTGCAGGTCACAATAAATTATTCATCAAAAAATAAACCATTTTTATTTGGCCTTGTGATTAAGAGTTGGATGCCTCTCTCCACTGCACTTCATCGGATTCTTCATCAGGGAATGAAGACACTGATGTTCAGCTCCAATCAATGACCTCAGCTGGAAACATTCCCAAGGGCAGATAAATGTACAGCATGAAGAGATTTAAGCCCTAGAATTTGGAGTGGACCTGCAGCCCAGGATTTAATGCTATATGAAAAATGCTCCTGCTTCATTTAGCCCTGTAGTTCTGACATGATTTAGGTACCTCAGCTGAACCCAAAGCCACAGTTAACTGGCAGAGTATTTTTGGACCTTCTGCAAAGATATTTGCATTCAGTAGGATGTGATAAGGAACAACTGCAACTATTGTTGATGGGTGAGATCAGATGAGTCACAGTGCACTTTTTAAAACTGAACATGCTGTTTTGAACAAGCCAGCACTCAGTTCTCTGCAGAAGAGTCACTGGGATACATTATACAAGGGAGATTCCAAGGAGGGGATGGGGAAGGGATTGTCCACATACTATAAAACACTGAAGTACAATTATAAGAAATCCCAAGCCACTATTTCTTCTCGACACAGAGAAACCTTAGTTGCTCTCCATTCTCCAACACTCAGCACAAAATAAATCTTGAACCAGACCTTTTGTAGATAACAACAGTGTGAATCAAAATATAACACGTACAAATGGGATGCAATGTATGTTGAATGCCTCCCTTAAATACGTTCTTGCAGCCATGCTCCAACTGCTGATGAATATCTTGCAGAAAATGTAAAAGGGAGTTCACACTAAGAAAAGAATGGATAGCTAGGCCATTCTACCTAGCTTGGGTAGGAAACAGACACACTAAAGCTTGAAACTCATTACACATTTACCCTGTTAGTTGTGTGTGGACACTGCTACTTGCCAATAATTGACTATGTAATTTATCCCATCTTCTACCACAGCAACAAACACATGCCCAATCTAGGAAAGAGTTCACATAATCTCTCGAATTCTTTAAAAATTGATAATGCCATTGGACAGATCAGCAGTGTACACTTATGCACTAATTCACAGAATCTCACTTTTCATTGTAGAATTAAAAACTCTATTCCTCTAAGATCAGGGCTCTAGAATCCTCTAAGTTCCTCTAAGATCAGAGCTTGCACATTTGAAGCACAGTGTGAAAATATCCTGAGACATTTTGAGAAGAGAGGGACAAAAACATAGCAATTCCCAGCCTATCAACTCGAATTCAGTTTATTTCTATAGGAAAAGAGAATTTATGGCTTATATACAAAAGCACAGGAATTCATCAACATTTTGAAAACTGTGGGAAAATTGCTGTTTGTAAAGCAGTGTAACATGCCTATCCTTCAGAGACCAAATTCTAAGTCAGATATTTATAAATAATGTTTCCTGTGTCCAGACCTTTTTCCTTCTTCTTTTTTTTTTTTTTTGGAGACCACTGAGAATCTAACAAGATCTTCTGATAACAAATGTTTTTAGAACACTAAGCTCTTTCTTTTAACAAAGTTCTAGTAGATACCTCTTTTTCTCTTACTGTCCCTGCAAGAAATAGTATCATATAGAATTTTTGCTAATAAATGATTGATTACAAAGTTGGATTTCCTTGTTGAAAGAACACATGAGCAAATTTCACCTCTCCTATTTTAATCTTTAATGCTATGTTATTTATCTTCCAACACACACCTCGGTCCTGGGGCATCGGGGACTGGCTCAAAGCAGGATGGGATCCAGATTCTGACTGGCTACCAGGAGTCTGGGATGGCATCTGGCTACCTGCAACATATGTAGATAAAGAATAAATAAACAACTTGCTCCCAGTGAAGCAAAATACACTATAATTATAAACACTTTACTTGGATGTAAATTCCATTATGTTCAGTGAAGCTGACTCAGGGAAACCATGTACAAGGCTGTTCTCTAAATGACTAAAACTTTGGTATGTTCTTCCCAGAGATAAAGCAATAGGTTTAGGCTTTTCACAATAATTTCTTTATGTATATATTTATTTATGGCTTGGAGCCCAAGAAAAAAGCACGCTTAACATATTTAACAACAGGCATGCTGAGATGTCCAAATTTGTACTGAGACTGCTCCCAACATCACTGACATTATTCAATTTGCAGCTGCAAATCTCCTGACACATATTTTTGTGAGGCAGTTTAACAAAATCCAAGTCTTCTGAACAGTGGGACTCATCCTGTTGCATTTTAACTGGCCCCCAGCCAGGAATGGATGGCTGCCAACAATAGAACCAAAGATAAATTTCACCTATGTTGTTTGAAATAAAACAAAACAAGCTACCATTGAATCAATGGATTGAATTCTATCTCAGAGTCAAATTTAACAGAGTAGTAAAACCAATATGCATATAAAGCCTGTGGCATGCACTGTGTCATCCAAAAAAGAGCTTAAATCCTAACTTATACCATACAATACTAGCATGTAAACTGACAGAGGAAGAAATCCAAGTAATGTTTAACCGAAAGAAAATATGACTTCACAAATGGCATCACAAGCATATCACAAGCTGATTTACATCTCGACCTGAATTTCGACATAGCTATGGGCAATGAGGCAGACAGAACTGCTTACATCAACAGTAGCTATATCACTATCTATATGAGGTCAAATTACACATGACAACAGATGCCTCTTTGAATTCTGTGATTCAGATTCTTTTTCAATTTCCTCCCTCCACTAACAGTTACCCAAAAAGAGAGGAAGTGGCACAGGGACAGGATTTATTACCCTTTTTCATTCTGCTGTTTTTTCCCCTCTATGAGAATTACCCTCCAAATGTGTTAGTTAAAACAAAAGCTTCTAAAGGCAGCATATAGCTCTTTAGAGATTAACAGGATAAATGTTGGCCCAGCTAAGTTGCCTGTCAGCCATGCTTGCAATACAGACTGTTAGAAAATTCTTTTAAGGTTGTGTTGACAAAGCTGAGTCCTTGGTGCCAAAAGTCCAGTAAAATGATGATCCCATCATTGTCAGTCCTGCTCCCAACTAGTGATGGAAAGGAAATTTGATAATTTCCTAACTGGGGTTAAATCTGGAATTCTTGATCCCTTAAGAACCTTACGTGGGAAGCAAAATGGCATGTCAAAGGTTCCCACAAATTGTGGGAATGTTTAACTGCACACTTTTTGAGAACGGCATAAGAGGTTAAGAAACTGCACAGCTTTGCAGTAAAAATCTACTCTCACAGTCCTTTCACTGCACACAGAAAACTGTGCAGCTTTCTGAGGAAAAAAAAATCAAACCTACCCACTTGCATTGTTTTTCACTATGTATCTGGGAAAGTCCACAAAAAGCAAAGCTAAATCTCAGCCTGTACTCACATACAAGCAGTGTGATAAAAAGTTCAACACTGCAGCTTCAATCTTTGCCAGTTTGAATACTGTGCAGCCCAAATGCTATGCAGCAGGAAAAGACAACTGGCTTGACTGAAGCTGCAGCGACATATGTGTGTGTGAAACTACTGTTGTGTTCTACAATCCTACACAATAAAAACTTCAGACAACAAAATCACATGGTTATTTTTTGTGCAAGAGAAATTCCAGGGAGATTTCAATTTTTTGTCCATGGTTTTCTAGGCAAGCTGTGCAGCTTTCATGGAAAATTTGTGTACCTTCCCAACACTTCAGGGGAAAAAGAAGTCATAAGTGTCCTGAAACTACAGGAGGACAAAATACTATTTCATTGTTCCCTGTTCATCTGTTGGGACTTGGAAAAAACAAAGATTTACCGTATCTACTCCCAACATATCCTTGCTGCACCAGAACTTTGCATGTCCTGGCTATGCTCATTTGACAATGGGGGTTACTGCCAGCAAAATCCCTCCAGATCATGTTACTGTGTGGGTATGACAACTTAGGTCTTAGGTCACCTTGCATTGCTGGCCAGTTTTCTCCCACTGGGCCCCACAGCAAAATTCCTTTTAGAGGGTGCTATTCAAGTCATGAGGAAAATTCCCACTGTTGTTAGCTTGAGAAGAAGGGTTTTCCTCAGGATCTGAGAAGGGAAGGAAAGAGCAAACCTCTCCCCTCTATTGCACAATTATCAGCCCCCTAACAGAGGATGTTTGCCTTTTGACTGGAAAGATGCACTTAGCATTACACTGAGTGCGCTGTCACTCAGGAATGTAGCTATGAGAGGCAAAATGAGGGCACTTCCTTCGAAAATAATAATTCTGCCCTCCCCAGTCAATTTTTCCACCAGCCACCCAGTTTCTAGCACTGCAGCAATTTTTGGTTGAATATCCAGCAAAAAAATGGCATACATAGTTCCCAAGGGAATACAAACAGAACAAATATAGGAGTTCTGGGTGAAAATGACTTTTATTGTCTGATTCTCTACAATACCCTCACTTGAACTCATGAAGGGAACTCACACATACACACCGTCAACCTGTCTGTCCATCAGCATACAGAAACGAGAAGCACTAAAATACCAAACAGAAAAGAAACACACCTCTAAATCAGGATAATCAAAATAAATGTTTTAGGATGCATCAAGAGAAGACCACTTATTTATCATAGTCACTACTCCCCTCTTCAACTTCTCGCAAACAAGTTAACTCATCCACTTGTAGTGCTTAAGGTATGTAGTACTTAAAGTGTTGACATGGGAAATATGATTTTTTTTAAAAAAAGTAGAATCATTTAAAGTCTATTTACATCTGGTTATCTGATTGTTTTATTTTTTAAAAATATGTGTTCTCTCTTTCTGTGCAAAGCAGACACAAGATACCATATTAAAATAAATACAGCAATAATCGATTTAGAATCAATTACAGAAGCAGTTTAGCACAAATAGAACTTCAGAGGTGGAGTGGGGGGGGGGAAACCTCCACAATATTAATGTCCTCTTAAAAGCTGGTAGTAATGAGGTCAGTTGTACCTGCCTGGAAAGACCACACAACACATTGCTTTCTACAACGAAACAGGACTTCTCTCTTTTTCTCATCAGTAGAACATGCACCAGCACTAGAACAATAGGACTTTTGTATATAGCAGTTTCTTCCAAAACTCACATACTGAAAGGCATTCCCACTGCAAATGCATTTTTAATATTGTGAAGATAAAGCAAGGATTAAATATAAGAGAAAGGAAACAAAAAACCTAATGATACTGCTGAAGGAAATGAATTGTCAGCAATAATTTAGCCTCTGACATTATACATTACATTTAATTTGGAGTGCCTCTATAGTATTATGGTAGGGAAAGCCATATAGGCAGGATAATATATTTTTACAGTTTCTATTATTACTACTGCTAATAGGAATGCACAGTAGCCACCTTTACTAGTACCTTCACTAGTGGTATGACCAGCACAGTATGCAATGATCTACTAAATGTGCATTTTAAAACATGGCAATCCACAACAGCTGGCATATTACAGTGTGCACGTTCTGCATTTTGTATTGTCAAGAGTTTTTCTGCAGTTGGGTTAAAAAACTTATGTTTTAAACAGAAATGTTAAAAGCTGAGATTTTTGTGAATGTAACAAAAGCTTCAATAAAATATATACTGACGGTGAGCACACAGTTAGGCTTTTGCAGGCTTATTTTAACATAGAAATGTATTCATTTCAAGAGCTGAAGACCTAGGAATAACATGGCATTATAGAGAGATCTCATGGGAGATATTTTTAAAGTTCTGTTTGTATGGATTATTACTTCTATTTTACAAGAAGTAAGTAATTCACCAGAACTACCCCAATCGGACACATGTGGGACCTTCCAGCAGGCCACAATGAAATCAAGATTAGTTCTCTGTAATGTCTGGACTTTCTTGGGAAGTTTGTTTTCATTGACAGGATCCAATGTTCTTATTCCACCCATGGAACTCTTCTGTTTCCATCACCAGAAGAGAGAAAGGGGTTTATTCCCTCTCCCTCACAGAGCTCCTGGTACAATTGCATAATGTCCTTCAGAAAACTAGGATGCATCAACCATCATGGAGGACACCACTGGGGAAAAAAGAAAGTTCTCCTATGTTAGTGAATGTTCACTAGTGGAACATTGGTTTATTAAGTCCATGGTTTTGGTTTCTAAATATATGCCTGGACTTGCAAAATTAAAAGATAGACAAACATTCTTCATCATCATTTTTTATTTTTTACAAAATAGTCAAGCAAGATTTAATGAATACAAGATAGTATAAAAGCTAAGCACACTATACACACCCTGAGAGAATGTACAGACAGCTTTTACATGTCTAGTTTTTCTTCTCTGATTACTAATAGTCGATTTTCAACGTTAATAGTCTTGGGGCATTGAGGACACTGGCCACCCCTGAGCTTTTGCTGATAAGAACAACAGAATTAGATGGAAGTGGGGAATCTCCACTTTCCACTGCAGCCAGCCCTCTGTGCACTCCAAAAATCTGTTCAGAGGTCTGTGAAATCTCCTGGAGCCAGTTTTCAGGTAGCTCCAAGAGATGCAGGGAAGAGGAGAAAGAACTTAGGTTCTGTTGAGCTGGCATTTCACTGTTAGCACTCTGTTGGATTTAGGCCAGAATTATTGTACATGAATGTTATACACCTTCAAGACTTATGGCGACCCTAAGATGAGCCTAACATGGGGTCTTCTTGGCCAGGTTTGTTTAGAGTGTATTTGCCAATTCCTTCCCCTGAGGCTGAGAGAATGTGACCTGACCGACCCAGTGAGTTTCCATGCCTTAACTAGGACTTGTATCCTCAAACCACTGTACTACACTGGTTTCTGTGTTCTTGTATACTGTATGTTAAAATTAAACCTGCAAAACCTACTTCTTTGTGACAAACAACTGAACTCTCAACACAGATCAACAAAGTAACACTGTGGTGACTGCCCTGTGCTAAACAGTCAAGTTATCAGAGAATTAAAGGAGACCAGAGACTATCTTTCACTGTTAACTTGAGAAATGGTTGGCCTGCTTATCCAAACAGCTAGAGCAACCTTAGACTCAACATCAAGTTCATATTAGCGACATATATGTTTCAGACCCATAGCAGTGAGCATGCTATATATGGTAGACTGACCAAATGAAATCCAACCATTTCCAAAGACAAATTCCGTCTTCTTTGCAGTATTATCCTGTTTCCACATAAAAGAACACAAAATATTTGTTCTGTCATCTTCAAAATCATCCCTTTTGCGAAGCTGATAGATGTGAAAACCTCATATTAACATCTATGTAAATATTAACTTCCCTCTTTTTAAGACAAAGCATTGTATCAGTCTTTCCTGAAAGCTGTTTTGCAGTGTCACAGTCTGGGATCAAGTGTAAATAACTGCAAAGACCATGTTTCTTCTACTTCATCCATTTCACCATTTAAATGTAATTAGTCAACTGTTCCACAGTTGATTTTCATGGAAAGATGCTGGAATGACGTACAATCCAAGGATAAAACTGTGAAACTGATTTTAAAAAGTGGTGGTCCATGGGCCACCCATTGGCTAGAATGCCTATTTGTGCCCATTGGCTAGAAATTCAGCACAGACCAACAGTAGTTGGTCTGTGGTGAATTTCTAGCCAATGGGCACAAATATGCCTCCAGTCCCTGGCATATTGAGGGGAAAAAGTTTGGTCCCTCAGATAACCTGAGATACACTAGTTTAGCTATCTACTAGCAATCTGAAGAGAAATTTTGTAATCTCAGGCCCCCCATGGGCAAAATCTATTGGAAAGGATCCATTCTGCCAGGGTTACATATGCTATACATTAGTTATCTAAGCTTCTATCGAAAACATTAAAAACAGAATATTCCACTACCTTCCAGGGTCCCCCTCCTCCCCCAAAACAGTCCTCTGTGAGTCAGTTAAATCCTACTATGCTCCATTGGACTTTCTCCCGCATAATGCAGTGTAAACAGCTATTTCTTGTCCTGTTGCAGCGCTGCATTCAGAACAGTTCTTCAGACTTTTAATCTGTATCTACCTCTCTGTAGTTTAATCCAATTACTGCTTGCCTATCTCATCTACAATTTTCAAGGTTTTCTACAAGGATATCTTTGTACCAACTGCAATATTCTGAGAGCCTGCCGTGCAAAAAAATGTCTTGATTCCACATTTTGCATATCTGCAAGTAGAGACAGAGTTCACTGTAAGACAATATGAGATACTGTAATGCCCTCAGCCTTTTCTCTAAAGCTTACTTAAGAAAAAGCAAAATGCATCAATACCAAACACTGACACTGTTTTTCAGTGAGATGTAGCAAGACATTATGTTTCTACATTATAATGAATGTAGGATGGATTCAGTGATTCCAGACTGTAAACAAACAGTAATTTCTGGTAAACAGACAACAGAAAGATTCATCCTGCATACGCCTGAAGCAATGCCATTAAATGGGATATTTCAAGGAAACCTAAAAAGTGTTTTTCAAAAAACATCATATCACATTGTACCATGGGAAACTACAAACAGCTAAATTAGAATACAACTGTTTCTTTCTCAGAATATCGAGGTTTATGATAATTTAGCCCCTTTGGCTTTCAAGAGACTGTCTCTGCCGTCTTAATTCCAAGTGCACTGGTTTGTTTGCAGCTCAGGCTACAAAACAGCCGGGCAGAGAGACATTGCAAGAAAGACCTTGAACTGAAATTCTCTGAGAAGATTCAACAGCACTGTTTCACAGGAGTGACTAACCTCAAAGCAAATTTATGTTGCTCAGTTTATCAGCAGAGATTACAGATTATAATGTGTCCAGACCTACAATATTTAGACACGCTTTTTAAAAAGAAGTCTTCTCCAAGATTTATACAATGTCATTATAAATTCTAATCCAATTGGACAAGACACTTAGAAAATGACGACTGTGGCTTAATGAGTGCTTTTATCTCTATGCAAGGGTCTACACGTGGTTACTGGGGGTTTGATACATGCATTGGTGTTTTCTCCTTACTCTTCTGAGTATTTAGTAAGAAGTTTGCCAGAGTTTTGTGGTGGTTTTGTGAGCTCTTTGCATATGGGGTCCTCTAGGTATATAACAACATGTTTGCCAACATATCACTTGCATTTTTGTCTTGAGAAAAGAGAGCCAAACAATGGTGGTAAATACTAACTATGCAGCCTGAATTATGTAAATATTTTGAGAGGTCAAATCTTGTCACCCCAGGGTGTTGAAACCACAGCCTACTGCACTATATGGAATCACCTGTAACTGAAAATGAAGTATTATGTTTACTATAAGGAATAAGGAGAAAGATGATTTCCCTTTTTATTAGGTTTTTATGTGGCATCATACCTTATACAGAACATAACTGCAGGTGACAAACTGCAATACTGAACTGAGGGGGACAGCTGAAAGTAACAAACACATATTAATCATTGTTATTACTGTTGTTATAAGGACTGAAAAGCTACTGACAACCTTTACAACCCAACAGACCTTTTCACAATGCCAGTTATTCTCTGCTATTTTTGTATAACTGTGATTGCACAATAGTGAGTTACTATGTCTACTAACTAATCCAACCACTACTGCAGACTTCCATGAATTCCAAATATACCACAGGGAATAAAATATCAATCAGTGATCCCAGATATTTTACCAGAATAACATGCAGGTTTTGGTAATACAGATGCCAGTCAAATCAACAGCACTGTGTTCAGCCATAATGGTCTTATTATACATTATGTAAAATAGAATACTCAGAACAATCCTTATGAAAAGTAATTACTGGTGCTTCTACTACAGAAGCTCTTTAAATTTAACCATCTCTTCCTATTTTTGAGGGATCATGTCTAAAAGAAGGACTTAACATTAAATGATAATTGCATCTCAAATAACATTTTATTAAAACTTAAAAGAACTAGGAACTCTTTTTATAAAATGTTGAGAAACATTTTGGGACTTCTTATTCGAGACTTCTTATTCAATTGCCATCTTTGCAATAGGTCCTTTCAAAGTATAAATTATTTAAATTTGTAAATCAGAAGATTTTTTTCCCAAGAGAGTTGGGGTTGAGCAGGATCATGAATCTGCTCCTACATCTACCCTTTTTATCTGGAATAGTCATGAAGAAAAAAAATAAACTATGGTTTATTTGAAAAAGAAAGGGTAAGAAACCAAGTTTTGAAGTCTGCTTGTTCATACAAATTATACTTAAAATTAAGCACATTTTGTCTAGCTATGGTTGAAGGTCAGAGTAAGTGCCAGGCTCTTCACAAAGTGCTATGTAAAAGAGAGAGAGAGGAGTGAGTCTAGCATATTCTCTCACCAGTGCCTATGTGGTTCTTACAGATAGTCCAGTCTTTAAACTTAGAACAGAGTGAGAAAAAAATGCAGCCCTATATAGCCTCTCCATCTTGTGATTCCCCCTAAGCCAAAAGGCAACCCTCGAAAGCCCTCTGACTTCCTTTTGAAAAAAACAACCTTGGCCAAAAATTGTTCTCTAAACCACCAAAAAAGCAACCGTTTTGGTACATTCACTTCTCACTACCACGTCACACAATATGCTCCTGCAAATATAAAAACAGCTGATCTTTCAGCCAAAATTGAAATTACAAGTATCATTTTAATACACACACACACAAAGGCATGCACGCTTATACACACGTACACTGCCATCTGCGTTTCACAGCACTTTTGTGGAGCAACATAAGCATCACCTCCCTCAGGTTTCTGACCTGGTTGTGTTAGAATAAGAAAACAATTCTTAGAAATGTACTTTCATTGAAAAACAGGGATAGGTTTTGATCAAAATATTATCTCAGTTGGCTAACCTTGATTATTGTATACTCCCTCCTCCTTTGACTCCAGTTTGCATGATCCAAAGAGAAAAACTGACCATTCACTGGTCCATTTTGACAGCTATAATCCTGCTTTCCTCAACTGACTCTCCTTCCTTTCCGCTCTTCTTTACTTTCCTGAATCATATGTTGTATCTTTTTCAGCTTGGACTGTAAATTTCAATTGCACATCTGTATTATTTTTATTTTTTCAGTAGTTTCTATGACTTTAGGTATAATAATAACAGTAATATCAGCATGACAGAAGTAGTAACAGCAATAATATTACTGCATCATAGTTATAACTGCTGTAATAATACAATATAGTAATATTATTGAACAATTCTTCAATACTATGCTTTCAACAGATGATATGAATATCATATTTTTTAAACAAATCAATCATACTTTTTGAAACACATGTTAAAGATGAGTCCAGATAGACATCCTTTCACCCAACTGATAGTTGGAAAGACTCTCTGATACTCTATAGCCATTTTGCATATCACTTCTGCTATTTTTAAAAAAATATTTTCAAGAAAGCTGTACTTCAAGGAAGAGATAAAAGAACATTTTTGTGATAGCTCTCATCATAAAATTCCTCACTGTCCCACTTCCCAATCTTTTGTATCATCCTTCTATCTACCTTACTTATACCAGAATAGTTTTCACTTAAAAAGTGAGTATTTGTCATTGCAGCCATGCATCCTTTCAAGACAAAACATGATGTTTGGATCCTGAGATCCTATGAACTATCTTTCATTTATAAAATACTCCTTCTGGTAGAAAGTGGTGAAGCAATTTTCATCCATCTGTCCATCCCCTCCAGGCCCCTGTGTTCTCCAAAAATCTCAGGATGTTGTGCGAACAGTATAAGTAACATTGTAATTGACCTCCTATATTTGGCTGGCAAGAACCTCCATTGTATCAAAGGCTTTCTGGCAAAAGAGAGGAGCCCCTTCACCTATGGAAGTCACTGCTAATTTTTTCTGGTAACTGATCTCAGTGAACGCTAATGTTGCTACTTCCTCACTGCATCATAAATTTTCACCATCCAAAACCAGCCCAAGGCTTTCTCTAGTACATACGATCAAGTATTATTACGTCAACACGCCTATGCATGGATTTGTGGGTGCAACTGTGAAAATGAACCATTATCTAACATAATTCAGGTCTTCAATCCTTGGAGTAAAACATGGGTACATGTAGAAAATACACCAAAAATTAGTACTGCGACAGGGAGGGACACAATAAAAATGAAATATCTTTACAAATGCTGGCCCGGATGCACCCACATCTGCACAGTGAACTGTGTTACAAACATTAATTCATGAAGCCACATCTTTTGCCCTTCCTTTAATTCCACTGCAGAGCAAATGGATAGATTTTCCCTTGACAGTGTTTTACTGCTCACCTGGAACTAAGCCTGGGACCTTGATAATTGCAATGCATTACACACAGACTAAACAGCCTTCTAAGGGCCAGATTACACCTTGGCTGATTGGTGTCATAGCGACAATACAATGCAGTCATAAACCCTGTGAAATTGGCCATTTAAGCCGTGTTTATAGTTGCTTTGTGTGCTGATAGATCTGGAATAGAATTGCCACATTTGCTGTGTAAAAATGATTGCTATATATAAAAACGCATGCCTTGAGCAAGCTTCTCCCCATTGTTTGTACAGCATCTAGTACAATGTGACCCTATTCCCCAGCTTCTTGGTGCTACCAAAAGGCACAAAACTAAAACTTATTTCTAGCAATTTACTACTAAAGCTATGTTTTGCCTCCAGAATTAGTATAAAAGAGATCTGAACTATCTAGAGCAGTATGCACACTGTTACCTACAGAGCTGTGTACTCTAGCCAAGCCTCTATTTTCATTACTCAGAAGGAGAAGCAAACAACAATCTCCCTCTTTTCTTGATTTTTAGGATGCTAAAATGGATGCTTGTGTACGTGCCTTCAAGTTGCCTGTTGAATTACGGTGACCTCATGAACTTCATACGGCCTTCTTAGGTAAGGAATACTCAGAGGTGGTTTTTCCAGCTTCTTCCTCAGAGATATTGCCTACATAAGCTGGTTGTTTTTTTTTTTGTCAGTCCATCCAAGGACTAACAAGAGCTGAGCTTCTTAGTTTCTAAGAGGCTAGAATGGATGCACCCCTCTTTCATAAGAAGTTAAGGCTTTTGCACTCAAAAAAGATCTCTACATCTAGCTGTTAGCTTTTATTTCCTTATTTTTTCCTACCTCACAGTAAACACTTCACATAGCTTGCCCTACTTTATATATTAATAGATTTAGCAGTCTTCCCGCTGCACCCCACTCTTGTCTCTCTATTAAATTAGAGGGGTGCTAGAATGGATGCAAAAAAGGAACTAGAGATATTTTGCATGAGTGCCAAAGTCTTACTTCTTATGTAACGTTGCCCCACAGAATTCATCCAGTTTCCCTGTCCTGATGCATCCTTATAAGGGTGCCATGTTGGAACTCTCTTCAGTCAACCAAAATGTTTACAGATTGACCTTGGTTAGTAGCAATAATATGAAACCACACTCAGGGCAATACAGAAAAACAAAAACTAAACAGTGTTGTAGTATGTAGAGGCTCCTCTTACATGTATGAAATTTAATTTGATATGCTTAATTAATTAATTAATTAATTACATAAAAGGGGATACCTACCTAAATGGAATCATCAAGGAGGGGGAGATGTGGGTTACAGTGAGTATTAAGGAAACATTAAGTCAACAATGGGAAGCTGTGGGACACAATCTCAATGCCAGTGAAATCTCTATCCAAAGAGGAATCATTGCCAAGACCCAGGATGTGAGAATGGAACTCTGCTCAGGAATGATCCCATCCTACTTTAGTCTAGTACTTGCATTTAACATATCTAGAGCTCAAAGTTTACCAGTAATCAAATGAGAGCTACTTTTATGTGATTAGAAAAACAATGGAAAATTTTGACAAAAGCAAATGCTCTCCTGATGTCAGCATCTCTGCCCCAGCTAAACATCCTATGAGTTAAACAGAGATAATGTATGGAATGGAATGTTTATATGGAATGGAATGTTAAACTCAGATTCAACTGGGAAAATTGATGTCTGGAAGCGGGGAGGGATTTTTTTTTTCATTTAAAATTTTAATAAAAATTACTTATAAACATCCTATGAGTTAACTTACAAATTGGCCACTTTAAAGCTTTGATGGGAAATATCTTCCAATACTGCATAGTTCTCCCCATCAGATAAATCACTAGATTAAGGCATCACCTGGATGTCCCCCAATGTTTTTTCTGGTTCTGGGAACTCTGCCTATTTGTCCCATAGATATCTAAGCTCATTCTGCTTCATCAGTCAGCCCAAATGCTATAAAGAAGCCAGGTAGACACCACTGGCACCTATTCATTCATTTTACAAAGATGTGTCTCCAAATCTTCAAATGATGTTTGGAAGAACTAGAAACATGTCTTTGTAAAATATAGAATTTTGTAATATGCAGAACTTCCTGTCTTACCTGTATGCATTTTATTTGGTTTGTTTATTAATTTTCATAGATACTGTCTTATATATTATAAGTTAATACGAGGAATATATGCACATGCAACTTTTATACCTTGTCTATTGTATTTAAAGTTAGAAGGCTATATGCATAGCCTTTAAAAAAAAAAACTCTTAACAGATGCTTAGGAAGGCCATGTAAACATTTCTTGGAACAAAACTTTTTCTTTTATATCCCAACACCTAATCTTAGTTTCTCTTAGCTTCTTCATATCACATTTTATTAGACATTTCCATTCTTGTTCACTTTCCTTTTCTGTCACTGTGCAAGCTAGCAATCTCACCTGCTGATGCAGATCTGGAGTTCAGACTATTAGAAACAATCCATGGGGGCACCCAAATTTAACTACTGAGGCAGAAAATGAGCTAGCCTCATAAGATATTTCAGCACATTAACACTGACAGATATGGCCCATTTCTGAACACTAAGCACCAGTTTTCAATATCTTTCATGGAGGAAGTGACTATTAGGAAGACCCAATGAAAACATGCTAAAGTTTTCACATTTCAGAAGTAAAGGTGGTCAGGGAAAAAATATTATTTTTTACTGAATTTATCCAGGAATGAACTAGAAACAATGGGTTTCTGTACTGAAAAGATATTTCTAGGTTAATAGTTTGCTAACAGAGGATGCTGGTGAAGAAACTGTGGAGTCACCTTGTAACACAGAAGTATTGACAGGAATGCTTTGGGAACAGAGGTGTGTTACCTAAGAGCAGCAGCTCCTTCCAACTCTAAGATTCTGTATTTCTATTTCTAGGGCATATTAATAAAAACAAGCTTGGCTTTCCACTAACTGCTTGCCTATTATTCCTCCTCCCCACTATTTATTCCTTTAGCATTTTTTTTCCTTCAAAAGCTTAATATTTGCCTGCCTTCTGAAGGAAACAGGCATAGTGACAGATGAAAGACTTTATTCATCATATAATTCAGAATGGGGAGGGGGGAAATCAACTGCTGTGCATTTAAGATTCTAACAACCCTGCAATTTTGTATAGTCATTTCCCCCCCATCCCAGCCTGTTCTTTCGAAGAAATCTGCTTTTATTCTGCTAATAACTAACCACAGTTAGAGCAGCATGGATCCGATTAGTAGTTCTTATGGTACAAAGAGGAGGGGGGAAAAAAGGCTGTGAACAGGGTTGCCAATTTGTCCACCTGGGTCTCTAGGAGAAAGATTAGATGAAAGCTTGCTCTTTTATTACCCACTTCGTCTCTGCTCTACTCTCAGGCATTTTCAGAGTTGAGGTACTGCATTTTTAAATGTCTAATTTGACCACCTTTTTTTAAAAAAAGGGTGCTTTGCTTCAATTTCCCTCAGTGTCCCTGACAGCAATTCACAGAACCATGCAGCATTTAATATGGGTAAAATAGAGGCAAAAAACCCCTCACATAAGGTTCAATACATTCTATCGTATTTCTGCTGTGATTTTAAATTACTTCAATCCTTTGGTTATACAAAATACATGACACCTGTGATTGAGAGATTCAGATCTGAACCTAGTGTTTTGTAGTTGCTGTTTTTTTATCCAAACAGACTCTCTGCTTTCCACTCCCCCAACCCCAATTCCTCAAAGGCTTATAAAGCAACATGTAGATTCATAGAAAGAGCCAACATGGCCAATGTGTTCAGTGACATCCGAAATAAGACTAAATGGCACCCAAAAGCTATAGCTGGGGAAAAAACAGTAACATGTGTACCTGAGCAGGGGAAGGACTGCTAAATCCTGAAGTTTTTATTAAGAGAATTTTTTATTATTCTGAGAAACACTGACAGTGTACAGCCAGACTCAAGCTATCAAAAATTTTAATTCAGTGGTGGGAATCATGCAGCTCTCCAAATGTTGTTGAATTACAATGCTCAGTATCCCATACCATGGCGGAGGGGGGCACATACAAAAGCAGGAAATCTACCAAACAGAGGCATTCTGGAAAAAGGGGCATGGACTTCTGGAGAATTCCAGAGGGTTGGATAGGAACTCCAGTACAAGTGGATTTGGGCCCAAAGCCTGAATCTAAAGGTGATGGGAATTATTGAAAAAAAAGGACACTTTCCTTTTTTCTGTTATGCACATTCTCTATGTGGCAGGCTACTAAGATTCCATGGGGGGAAGAACACTATATCCTTCCAGTCCTTGCAATGCATGCCTCTCAGCTGAACAATGGACACAATGGTGGCTAAGGGAAGGATATGTTTTACTTCCTTCTACACTGTTTTGTGAGTGAATTCAGGTAATATGTTGCCTCCAGCTCAGTAAGATAGTTGACAAGGACCATCAGAATCATGCTTATGGTATCACAAAGTGATTTGCTCATCCCTTTTTACTTCTGTTATTTTGTATTTTGAGTAAATTACAAAATATCTTGAAACTGTAATGGTATCACAGATGCCACCTAGAAGAGGGCAGAGGTCATATCATTAAGATACCAGAGGAAACGTGAGCTATTAAATGTAACATTAAAAACAAAAGGAAAATATGCCATAGGCTGTTGGCTCCATCTCACATCCCAGAAACATGACTGGAATTAACTGCAACAGTGCAAAATCGCACCTTGAACTTCTGTGGCTGAAGCTGGCACACAGAATCAAACTGTTGCTAATCTCTGCTCTGCCTCTTCCCATATTTGTGCCATCTTGGCTGGGGCATTCTGGAAGTTGTACACATTCACCATTTAATTATTTCATGTACCTGATGCAGAAGGTGGATGATGTCTTCAAAGGTTTTTATTGTAACAAACCATTGGGTTTTCAAGGACACATCACTTTTTCTTCATATACATTGCAATATCTTTTAGGAGCAATATGTAGCTCCAAGACATTGCTGCGGAACAAAACTGCTTGTAGACTTTCTAAGATGCATTTGGTAAGGCACAGTGGGAAATAAGACGCTGCCATTGTTTGATATGAAAGAAAGATGTACCTCTCCAAACGCTCAGAAATATGCAATGAATCAGAGTTATGCACAGGTCCTTAAAGCTTTCTACTCTATGTTCAGAGATATGTATTTCACCTTCACGCTTTACATGGATAGACAGAAATGGCTCAAAGCAAATCCATGTAAACATTTATTCTGAATACATGGTTTGTTAGTATTGGCTTGCACAATACTAACAATACACACAAGCCTCAAGTCCATGTCAGTCCCCTTCATCTTCTCACCATGTGCTTCAGTTCACTTACTTCCTGACTCATGCCTGCTTCTACATCTGTACTGGGAAACCATGGTTTGTGGATTCATTTTGATTTCTTGTATTGCACAGGGCAAACAGAACAATTTTCCTGGTCCAAATGCACTGGCAAACTAAATTAGGAAAACACACAAACCTGAGTCCCTCTCAAGTAACGCCAAACCACAATCTGTCCTTTAGTCTGAACCAAAATGAAGCCTCTTAGAAACCACAGCAACTGTTCTAAAGCTAAGAGATTAGTCCTCAGGAAGGAGAAAAAGTAGAACCATGGAAATAGGAAATAAGCCCCTCAGAACATCTCTGAACATGTGTAAATTATGCTGAATCTAGAATACTAGCTCTGGCATTTAAGCATTTTGGTTCTTCATGTGTTTGAACAATAGAAACACCTTGATCATTTTAAAATCCTCTGCAAGGTCACACAAACAACACTTAGCCTCATGCCTTTAATATGGATTGGAATTACCCAGCTCTTATGTCAGTTTCTGTTTACAAGCGGGAGTAACTGCATTAACAACTCCTGGTTATATCATTTATAAACATGCAGATGTGGATTATTAAAGATTAATGCATTTCAGGATTGGTGTCGGCATTCCGTTTGTCTCATGCCGAAACCAATTCTGTTCTTCATTAGTCAACGACAACCCACATCACCCTGTTGTGGAAGAGAAATCAAAGGTACAAGTGTGAATTGAGAATAAGTGATGAAACTTATTACTAAGAAACTTAACGGCTGTAATCAATCAACACATCACAATAATTTGAGTCCACACTGTTTGGGCATTAAAAAGGGAGCAAACCATAGGAGTTTTTATCTGTTATTATTTGAATATACCATGTTTATTTGAATAAACATGGCTATCAATGACCTCTAAAGATTTAAAACAGCACTTTTCTTCAATACAAATATGAATAATAACAATAAGTTGCATTTCTGCTTTTGAATGCATTTCAAAATATATTCTTCTACTAAGTACAATTCATGGGGGGAAGGGAAAGAATGAAATAGGTTTCCCTTTGTTACCATGAGTTATGTTTTCTATGCAGTAATCACAATTTGAGATATAAGGCAGTGACTGTATTAAGAGTCCTCGTCCAATGTTTGAACTGCCAAGTACTTTAGAGTCTTGTTCTGTCCTTTCCCTGAACTATATAAGCACACTTGTACAATATAAGTAAATTTGCACTTGCACAATATAAGAACAGAGAATGGGATGTCTGGTATTTCTTCCACCTCTATCCCATCTGTCTAGTTGAGTAAATTATCGTGGTTCACACATGTACTGCACTGTAAGGAGGCAAAGGCACTGTACCTTCACTTCAACAAGTTCATCTCTAATCTATGTTCTTTAATGGGAGACATTATACAGTGGCTTTATAATTGACAGAATGAGAGCTAGCATACTGTCATGGTTTGAGTGTACAACTATGACTCTGGAAACCAGGGTTTGAATCCCTCCCTGTTCAGCCATGGAAACCCATTGGATGACACTGAGCAAGTCACATTCTCTCAGCCCCAGAGGAAGCCAAAGGCAAGCTCACTCTGAATGCATCTTGCCAAGAAAACTCCATGATAGGATTCCCTGAATTTCACCAGAAGTCAGAAACACACACCAACAACAGAAGACTGAAGCAATGAAAGTGTACTATTGTTCAGAAAATAAACAGTCAGAGCTTGATTTTTTAAGAAGTTTCCAGTACGGCATAAAGCCCTAAAGCTAAGAACAACAAAAACTAGTTGACAAAGTAGGAGCAGACTAATCAAATTGCACTGTAAATGCATCCATCATTTCTTAATATCGCAATGTATGATGGAAGAAAAAGACACCTTTCCATTTATGATGCAATCACATCAATATTTTATTATGAAAACATATGAAATGGAAAGGGGAGAGTTTAAATTGTTTCATCTATAAGATCATAAACCAGACATGTATAAAACTCATATTTTCATAATGCAATAATCAAAAATACAATATTTTTCATGAATGTGACAGTTGTGGATGAGTAATGGGATAAAAAGTATTACAACAATAAAGGAACATATTTTAAACATTTGCGATTAAAAGAATATTCCGAGCTGCAATGTAAATTAAGCAACAGAGGTTACAGGTAAATAAAACTTTAGCTGCAACCTGATGCATCAAGGTCCACTGAATTCAAAGGGATGCATAAATGAATAAATATACACAGAACTGTACAGTTCTATGACTAATGTGGAGGAGATTGCTCTAATCACTCTTCAGGCAACTTTAATACAAAGAAATATCCTTTTTTTCCTATAGACTCTATAGCTTTAGGTACATATTAATCAGTTTTTTAAAATATGGATCTAATAACAGTCCTTGAGGTTTAAATTTGAGATTCTACATGTGTACAACATATTTATTGCCCATGATGAAGTTAGCTTATGACTCATTAAGAACTTTAGAACTGAAAGGTACTAAAAAGAGGAAATAGAAATTGCTCCATGCTCTTACTCTCAAAATCTGAAAGGAAATCCTATTGACTTGTCATCCTTCATGCATTTACATTGTTTATGCCTTATTTAATGTGTTTTAAGTAGTCTACCAGGGTATAGGACTATAACTACTGAATTATAATTAAAACTGTTTAAGATAGTAAAGATTTTAGAATGTTGCAGAGATATCCAAATGAGATAACACTGCAGGATGCAACCTTTCCTAACAGAGTAGCCTTGCTCTGTTTGATCCATGTGAAGGAAGCTGTTGCTGCTGCTGAACTGCTACTACATGTTGGGAACAGGCACTAACAATCCTGGAAACTGAATTCCTTTACTTACTTCACCACAAAACAAGATGAATGCTAAATCCAGAGATATTCATTAATTCACCATATCATAGGTCTACCCATTTTACATAGTGCTGTTTGATACCTATTCCAGTATAAATAGCCAGGGTGAACACAAGAGATGCTTTGCGCAAACCTTCTGAATATAATTTCAGCAAGCAAGAAGGAGATGTAGGTAAGCAACATGACCACTAGAGGGTTGCCAAATTTCTTTTCCAAACAAGTCACCTGCATCTTAGAGCATCACAAGCAGAGATTCAGCAAGTGTAGCTTTTCCCATTATTTTACTTCCATGCCAGAAAAAACCTTACCAGCTTAATTTCTGCTTGCCATAAAACATTTAAATGTACAGGAGCATTGCCAGAAACAAAATAGCTGTTAAACCCAGCAAGTGGCCATCTTTTCATTTCTTGCTTTAGCCACCATCTTAGGACTTATTTATGATGGCATATAAACAAAGGGATCTACAGCAAGAGAATCTGAAGGTGGCTGGGATCTGCCAGAAAAACTTACTGCCAGGTAGAATAGATAATGGTAGGCCTCCTTTTTCTTTCCTTAAGAACAAATGGAATTTGTTCTCTTTTATGCTGAGAGGAGCTTAGTAATTCATGTTCTATTACTGATGACCAAGAGAATTTTAAAAGCCTGTGAGTGAGTTCTAGCGCCCTGCCCAAATTACCTGCCTCACTTTCATGGCTATTACTTGATCTTCAAATGCTTACTGATTCTCACCTTTCATATAATTTTCTCCTTTCAGAATCTCTAACTGTATTCCTTCTTCACAGTTTCACCATCTTAAAAAAGAACAAACCAAACCTAACCAAACCTAACCAAACCAAACCATAAAATCTTTAAACTTACCAGCCCTATGTAATAAGTGGCTGCCCACAGCAGGCAGAAGCCACAATTATACATTGTACAGGTGGAGTGCAAAGTTGTGCTCCTGCAGTTCCACATCCCTCCTGTACCCAGAAGATAACTTTCAAGTGCTAGAACAGACTTCCTGGTCATTTACTGCCTGGGAAAGGGGGGCAACCAGGCTGCATTCAGCTGCATTCTACAGCCAGGGGAATATGGCTGAGATTGTCCTCCCAGATCTTCAGTGACTTCCTAAAGAACCATGTGGGCAAGATCAGCCTTCTTCTCCCAGCTGAAGAACTACAGCTTGTACCAAGTGGTGCCTGAGCACTTCTCCCAACCTCCCCTTGGTCATTAGGTCCCTGTGGCAGCATGCTCCAGTCTTTGAAAGCTACCTTGGAGGAAAATGTGGATCTTGCACCAGGAAGAAGTGAATACCTCTTTCTACAATGTCCAAAAGAGCACATGTGCACATTTAAGCTCACCAACAGGATTCTTGCTGGAATGTAGGCCAAGTGAACCCAAAGGTCTTTCTGCTCTTTGTACAACTAACAAATCAAGAATTAAAAACACTTGTTATGCAAAACAGTGAAATATGTTCCTTGCAGAGCCATAACAATATTCTGGAATCTGTGCAGTGCCAATGATATTTTTGTGCTACTTGATAACAAACAGTAAGAATGGTCATACGAAGGCAGTGAGAGTAGAGGTTTTTTTTTTTTTTAAACATCCTGAAAAGGATTTCAGACTTAAATGTTTTAAAACACAGGTGATTTTAAAAGGGGGGCCATGTTTATTTCACTAAGTTCTTATCACAGCAAGTTAAAATAATAGCCAAAAACAAAACAAAACAACCCATAAATATATCCTCTCAAATGTGACAATTCTTTTCTTGAAGGAAAAAGGCAACGTTGAATTTGGTTGTAGATACACTTGCAATGTGCTGTTTGATTTGACTGATGGGGAATTAATCTGAATTTACAATTCTCCAAGATTTCATAAAATCTTTTCCCACTATGAAGTTGATAGCTGCCTTAAATATGCTTCCATAAAACTGTGGTGTGGGAAGTATTAAACTCTTTCAGGCACATTTCATCTAATCATAATCAGACTTTGTTAACAGGGAGTATCTCTAACTGTTGGAGCATCTCCTGCAGACCTAACACTGTTTCCATTAAGGAAGGAGAGCTGGTGCTCCCAGCCTTTTAAAAAAATTTGCTTTGTTAGTAAACTTGAGATTTTTGGCCCAGGAGGCAAGCCAAGCTAGCATTCACTACATTTTCTGGCATCAGCAATGCACTTTGATACTATGCCATGTCAGCTTCCATTCCTCAGCTATCGTGTTATGAGTGAGAGATCAAGCCTCCTAAATGACAAGCCTTTCCTTGTACTAGTGCTAGTACACCAGGAAATACAGCATAATGGTAATAGTAATACTTGAGTCATAAATGAAGGAAGAACTATACAATGTACAGATATGTATGTTTGATCTGCCCTTCCCCAAATTTTTATTTGCAAAGATTCTTTCTAAAAAAATTGTTTAGACAGGACTGCTTATCTCAAGAAAAACAAATCATACAGTGTAATTTTTTTTATGAGAAGGGGGATTTAGTCTCATTAAGTATTGATTTTATTCTCAAAGCGGAGATACTACTGGTGGGGCATTACAAAAATAGTATGTGGACTGACTATCAGAAGTAGCTACCCAGTTTTATAGTCTGAAAAGGGAAAAATATTCACACAGAGTCCAGAGATGTTCCAGTATCAGACGTGTTGGTACTTTCATACAAAGGGTGATAATGAACAATACAAGAAAGGAAATGTGCATTACAGAGCAAAAAGATTTCCACATCACAAGGGACAGAACCAGCCACTTGGAAGCTGGGCTGTGTGTCATATTGGCATTACTTTTGCTGCCAATTTCATGTCTGAGACAGGGAAGAGGTAAAGAACATTTTTATGCCAGCAAACCCTGGGCAAACAACACCTTTATTTTAACAGCCTTCCCAGAAAGGAACCCCCTGCTACATTTTGGCACTGTCCCGTTATAACTATCAGCAACTCAACAGCTGCTTGTTTTACAATGACTTGCTAGAGAGAAAATGATGGAGGGAGCCAATCTATGTCATACGGAGAAGCTCCTAGCAAGACATAGCGGGAGGCAAATACAAGAGGACTGAGGTCAGGACAAACAAAGTATAGTAGGCAGGAAAAGACAATTCGCCAAAGTGAAAAGAAGGAAAGTACAAGAACATTTAACACAAGTTAAACTGATATTTTCAAGGCTACTTAGATGCAGTAGAATCCTTTGCATTTTTATTCACAGGAAATCTCACTACTGTATTCAGTAGAGCTGACTCTTGGAGATGTTTGCACAGGATCGCAGCTTTATTTTTGTTTGGCCCATAGGAAGTGGTGCAAAGGATGAAGAACAGATCAGCTCTTTTGGAAAGCAGGAATCTGGGTTGTGTCAGAAGACAAAGGAATTTGTTCAGGAACCCCTCTTGTACAACCCCATTTTGCAATGGCACAAGGTGCTCCTGTATCTCTTCTTATCTGATCTCAGCCCATTCCATTGCAGAACACTTGTGTAAGACAGGGAATGCTTGATTAAGACAGGCATAAACAAGTGCTGCAGGAAATACTAAACACACACACACACAAGCACTAGAAGTCAGCTGGAATGGTTTTCAGCCCACCGTTTACCTGGAATACTTGCAGGAGAAATGGGACCAGATCTTGACTGGTTGCTTCCAACAGGAGAACCCACTGGGGAAGGGGAAGGGCCCCCAGGGATGCTGGAGAGATGTGGGGAGGCATGAGGGGAGAAAGGTGACTGTGCTGGGTTGCTCTGCTCCCCTTGACTGCTGGTAGAACCTGATGCACTAACTGCTGAACTCAGTGTTGCTTCAGTTCCTGTAGGCAGGTCATCAATGGAGCCCGATAAATCCTGAGAAGAAAGAGGGGAGGAAATTGAAAAAAAGAGCAGTAGAAGCTAACATCCAAGGTAAAGCATCTAGGACATTAGATTGGGTATAACGCCTTTCAGTTTGGGACAGGTGTCATCAAAACACTGCCCCACGCTGGCAAGTTATTAATATTTTAAACAAATTATTGTGTTTCCTGTGTTACATAAAGGCACGGAAAAGAGGTGATCCAAGTCTAGATTCATTTTCTCTAGAGTTAAGGTTGGAAGTAGATGGCCAGTACATGCAAACTTCAAGTTAATTCTGTCTTGCTACACTGTGGCTGCAAGGTGAGCCACTTGTAAAATTTTTCTCAGTGAATTTTTCACAAAGCTCCCCAGATACCCACCCAGATTGATGGGACATTTCTCAGGTGCATATTATTAATGTTCTTAGTATTTAATTTTGTGGGTTTATTAGATGAATATCCTGTGCCATTATTTATCCTATTAAGCTACTGACATAAGCTGAAACTTTTAAAATATGATGCTGCTGCAATACAGCATTTTCATTCACTTCTAAATCAGATAGAAAAAGCAATACTCTAATCCCTTGTCATATTGGAGGTGGAAGTACATTAATGCAAGGTTTGCTCTGGTGTACAGCTTACACACCACTGTAGTAAATACAACGAGCCCATTTAAAATACCCCTCAGGCTTCAAGAGTTGCATTTTATTTCATTATTTTCTATAACTGTGAATTATAACATTGGAACACATAGCTAAAAAGCACTGAAGCTGTAATAAATGGTGTATTAAATTCTGCAGTGCCAGCAAAAGACAACTGTATGTCCTATAGCAGACTTGAGCAGGTGTAAAAAAAACTTTACCACAGCACCAGGGTGTATATGATCACTATGGCAGTGAAACAATTCCAACTATAAGCTGGCAAGAAAGGGGGAGGGTACTGTGAAAAAAGACAGGCAGCTAATCGAAATCCTATTCTAGTTCAGAGGTTGGTTTCTTCTTTTATAATGTCATAATGCTTACATCTACATAATGCTGTAGTTACAGATAGCATACAAAAAAACTACTCAAATTGGGCAGTGAGTCCAAGATGCCCAACTTACCCTAAATCCTGCTGTCTGAGTGAGATGCAAGAACAAGATTTTGAACAGTTCCCAGAGCCAATTGTAGTTCAGCAGCAAAAATACACAAGCCCCAGAAAGAGAGCACAGATTTCATATACTCAGTGTATGTGGCCATCGTACCCAACGCTGCTATCTATGGTGGTTTTGGCCGCCCATGAGAACTACACTTGCCCTATTTCCCATCCATCCCAGACCTATCAGGACCTATTCCATTTCCCATTCATCCCAAACATCCCATTTCTCCTGGAAATAACTAGAAGGAATTTCAAAAATAGGTTTTTGGCTTAGAGCAAGTTACATGTATGTTGGTGTTTATGTGTATATATATTGCACTTTGTTTTAGGCCCAAATCACATCAAGTGATGACTACTATTCCTATTCTTTAGTTCATTTTTGTAAAGATTATGGGAGGGGCAGCTGGGGTACAGAGTTGGCCTTCAAGGGCCACACGCAGCCTGGATTATTCCCATCCCTGAATTGTGGGATATACAAATGAGAACTCTGGTGAAAAGGAAACTTAGTAAAGGGTAGCACACTGCATCAATGCTAACAGAGGAAGGAAAAGAGCCAAGGAATAATCCTTGTCTTCTTTCAGAACCTTTTAAAGCTATCTGTTGAAGGCTCCTGAATAAAAACAAAACCCACCAATCCACCAGGCATCCCTTACTCCAGTACTGCAATCGCCAGCAACATTCCTGACCCCTCCCATCCCAGCACTCTCTCAATACAGAGTGCTCAAATTTCCTTGGCTCCTGATTGCATCAGTTCAGGTAAGGTCCTGTCATGCACCAGGGATGGAACATATCCATAACTATTGGGAAATACACACTTAAACTGGTTAGACTAAAACTCAGATGCCTGGTATATTGTGTTTAAAGGCAATACTTTATATTGGATAGCTTAGTATTCCACAAATTAATAATTCTTTTCCCAATAAGTAAAAAAATCTCTTAACTTCAGCAACATAGAACTACCAAAGTGGAAGCTGGAACCAGGGCACTTAGATGGTAGCGCCCTTTTTCTAAAAAGGCACATGCCAATGCCAAATGCAGCAGATTTTATCCTCTACTATCCCCATGTCTCTAGGCAACAAGGCAGCCATTCAATACTCATTGATGCGTAGGCTCCCCTTCAGTAACATACAAGCTACAAAAGAGGCTTATAGCAATAGAACAAACAGTGACAGTGATTAAAAAGCTGTTCTAAGTAAGGTTACCATCTTGTACCTTCCCAGCTACTGTGCCTCTTCTGAAATGTGACAAAAACAGGAACATGAGAGATGCAATTGTATCCAGAATGGGGATGCAATGATTAAGGAAACTGAACTTGCTATTCTCTTTTCAGTCATAACCGCTTCCAGAAACACAGGTCCCTTGGATATACAAAGAGAGCAATCCCATATTTCCACGATGCTGTTAGAATTCCACGATGCTGCTAGAATCCATCACTGATGATAATTCATAAAAATTTGGGCTGTTTCTCCTATCAGCTAACACATGCGCACCCTTCCATACCCAAAGTTTATTGTTTATTAAAATACGTACACTCTATATCTTACCCTATGTCTGAAAGTCTAAACCATAATAAACAACAAAATCAACTTGATCAACTTAAAATTGTAAATGAATAACTTCAGAAGGTTGTAAACATATTAAACAATTTAAGAAGTGAAAAGAAGATAGATCAAACCTCCTTTAAATAGTTAAAAATTATTTAAAATTTAAATAATTTAAATTTAATTTAAAATTTAAATTATAATTTTTATAATAATTATATATATTATATACAATATAATAATTATAATAATAATAATTAATTATAATAAATTATAATTATAAAATAAATTAAAATTAAATTTTAAATAATTTAAAAATAATTTAAAATTATTTAAAACCAGGCACATGCATGATTCTATGATTCTATGATTAGTAATTGCCTTTGATGTCACTGGCCAAAATGAGAGGGAGTTCTCCACTACACAGCTTTGCTGAAAAACAGGAGGCACTGCCGTTTGGGCTGTTACATTCTCTCTTTTATACCTAGACTGACCCACTGGCATCAGAGGTGCTTAAATGGATAGCCAATGTAAGTTCCATTAATTTCAAAGGGGCTACTTAAAGTACAACCAAGTCTTGATCCAAATTACTGTCAGTTTGTCATATGAGGAATGCTTTCCAGCAACAACAACAACAACAACAAAGGGCAAACAAATTACTTTTGTTGTATTTTATGATACATTGCATCTAAACAATTTTCCTCATGGAATGAGCTGTTCAATAATACTGACTGCCCAATTTGCATTGGCATCCCAGAAAATGTACGAGAGACTTTAAGAAACTGTTTTAATCTATAAGCACAAATGTATGCTTAACATACTGATACACAGCAACAGTTCTGTCTTGATATAATAAAGTGCATCTTTCAACAAAGTCAAGTGTGTAACAAATGCAGCAGAAATAGCTGATAAAACAAACACTGGCTGCAAAGAATACAATAAAATATGAAAACAAAAGCCCTCAAGATAGGTTCAGTCGTTTAAAATGAATACCAATCTTCTGCATTGTAAAAAAGAAAAGATAAAAGAACAGAAAGAAATCATGTGCCCCTGAGGGAAACATGTTACAATAATGCACAATACTGCACTTAGGGTAGCCATTCCATTCAGACAGCAGCCAAGAAATTGATAACATTTTCTGAACTGCAGGTAACCTGTTTTATAAAGCCAAGTAATGTTTGAAAATGTTATTAAGTATGTAACACAGTGAAGGATAAAATGATTTGTAGTTCAGGGATCAAGGCAATACTCGAGAGCCCACTGTAATGCAACAATTTATCTTTAGTTCTCCCAGCGAATGTGCAAAGGAGGAAAGCTGAAGGGAAGGGGAAAATATCTCAAGTGTGTATTCCTCCCTTCCCCTCACCCCCCTGCATCAGGTCAAATTACCACTTTTTATTTTACTAATCCCCCACGGGGGTGGACTGAGTGACACGTCTCAGGCATTCCCTTAAGAGCGGGTGCCTTCAAGGGATTTCCTCACAAATCTGACACAGCTCATTCATAAAATCAAAAGGGGCACACGTGATGCCATTCCGCTTAAACAGCTACACTGTGTCCAAAAAAAGAAGCAAGGGGAGGAAGGGGAATAAAAGCAAGCGGCCTCTTCAAACGCCTTGCGTGCCTTTTCAAACTAGCCGCCCTCCAGTACGTCATTCCTCATCTTTGCTAAAAAAAACACAAAAAACTTCAGCAGGATTTCCTCCCCAGACTGTGTAAAGATACAAGAATATTATGCAACTCATTAGCTTCTCAGGTGCTAACCCAACACACACTCCACCACACAAGCACATACTCATTCCACTGAACTCAATGGGGCGTTCTTCTGAGTATTCATGATAGGGCTGGATAGTATAACAACAAAAACACCAGTTACCAAGTGAGAAAGGAGAAAAATATGTCACCTGCCTTCAAGAAGAGTCATCACATTGCTGATGTTACCATCATCATACATTCCTTAAAAAAAAAAAATAACAAGATGCATAAAGCACCACAAAACCCTCTCTTGTCCTTTCTCTCCCTCTGCATACTCACATGTAGACTCACACACATGAGAACACAAATCAGGCAAACTTCTTTACATCTTTTTATGAGGTGCGAGATATGCATGTTTATTACCACTTTAAAAATTCACTTTTGTCAGTTAATGTGTTTCCAAACACAGTTTGTTTTGTTCTGGCTTCTAGAAAGGTTCAAATCTAAAACACCATAGCTGCCATCAACTTACATTTTAAAAAGTAGAGATGTGAATAACAAAGGCAGCAATTCCCTCATACCACCATCATGTTCCAGCTGCTAATAGAAACAGACCAATTCAATACAGCAAATATTGCAACATGGAACATCTGTTTGTATTTTTATAGCAGTGGACGTTATTAGCCACTTTATGTGTACATACTTTTTATATATCAATAGTGTAAATTTATTTGCCACAAATATATGAAATACAAACTTATTATTTAGAAAGAAGCTAGTAAAATAAGAGAAGTTCCACAGCAGTTTAAACAAGGAGCCTTGTTAACAAAGAACTCTGCAACTAATACTTCTCTTGAGGACAATTTAGTCAGCAGGGCTCTAACTCTATTCTTCTTTTATAAGTAGAGTAAGATCTACAATGCCTGCAAGAACAAAGAGACTTTACTGTTTCTCATTCATGCCAAGACACCCTCAAGCTACAGCATTTACACTGATCTTTTTTTGGGGGGAAAGTTGGCAGGTTGGGAAACTGCAAGATCCTTTTAAGGAAAAGGAAGCCCCCACAATCCCAAAGGCATACCTGAAAAAATTCTGCCTCTCTCTTACAGAAGCTGCGGCAATAGTTTCCTAGATATAGGAATAGCTAAATCTACAATTAACATAATTATTTTCTTCTAGATAGGTATGTTCCACACACACAGTGCATTTTGCCTTGCTGTTGGAATGCTTCATTTACTACAGTGCTGTGACAACCTATGCTTTATGATATATCCCGACCAGTTCTCATAGCTAGCTTTCAGGTAAAAGCTTAACTGTAAACAAATTATCCCGGCTCTGGATTTATACTTCTTAGTATGGGTGTCATCTATGCATTCCCCTCTTGTCTCCTCCACTTCCATCCATGTACAACCTTTATGTCCCTGTGACAAGTATAAGAGGTAAAAAAAGAGAAGAGAATCATGTTGAGTTTAGGATTATGTTATGCCTTCCTGGTGGTACATGATCTTATCAGACTTCAACAGAAGAGCCACTCTTGAAATAACTCACAGATTTGCAATTGTAGCACAGTCAGCAGGGGAAGCTGTTGGCAGTAAACTGCATACAGAGAGGCAGGAAACCCAAGGTTACACACCAGTGAATTGGAGGGGAGGGGAAGTGACAAAAACTCATGCAGACTGTATGATAAATAAAGCAACATGCTCCAAGAATATTCCTAGAAATCCTCTTTGATTACATTTCACTTGTAACAAGTCATTTCTATTGAAGCCAGCCAAACACAGCAGTAATTCTCATTGCTGCAATATCTTCATTTTTTAAGGAAAAAAATCCCACTTACTCTACATTAGGAATAAAAGGAACAACATAATGATTTATGCAATAACAACCTTTTTTCAAAAAAAAAACCCCGTGCCAGCTTGTATCATAAAAAGGAAAACATAACACCCACAAGAAATGAAAGATAAGATAGTAACTATAATTAGATGAGTAGCATTCGGTCACTAGTTGCTGAATACCAGTCTGCTTTCAGTACTCATAATATAGTTATGATAATACAGTTATCAAGTGTGTAGAAATACTGCCATGCAGATAATAAATACTGCAGTTCTTTTCATCTAAGAATGTCAGGCCACACAATGCTGAGCACATTACTAAATTCAGTCAGAATCCATATATTACTAAATCTCTTAAACCTTTGTAAATGTTTAGCACCTTCTGAATAATTATCTTTCATGATATACTGAAACTGCATAAGGGCTCTTCCCCTGTTATGCAGCATCCATTTTATGTGCACAATCTATGTTCACTGGAGAAGGTAAACAGGCACCTGTCACTGGACAAATTTTTATGAAGAATGTGAGCAGAGAAATGTACACACTGACTGATCAGTAAGTGAACAATGTTAACTGGGTAGTGTGCACGCTGAACTGTCGAATTATATATTCATTTCTTGGGAACCATGCATCTCACCTGGGCAGTGTATAAAATTAACAAAGAAGCTACGCATATTAACCAGGTAATATTTGAAACACCTCTGATCAGTTCATATCATCCAGCATCTGTTGGCAATTATCCATATTGGTTGAGCAATGTGCAAAATTCATGATATCTTGAACATTTTGGCAGAAAAGAAATAATATATAAGCGTAGTTATTAAATTAATTTACATCAATCTCACCTTTTATTTATCCATTAAATATATTTATTAATTGCTTTTTTGTTCAATGTATCTCTAAGAGTGATGTAAAATAGAAAAGATAAAACATTCTTTAAAAAAATTATAAACAATTTTTAAAAAAGTAAAACAAAGCTTTAAAAATGAAAGGTCATAAAGAATAATACAATTTTGGCTATCTGCTGGAAGCTCAACAAGGATATAACAAACCTGACTTCCTTTGTGAGGGAAAGCTCTGACTTGCGTGTGTATGTACACACAACATAAATCCCAATACTGTATGGCGATGGTAGAGAGATCACAAGCAGCACATTTGATAATAGAGATTCATTTAATGCTGACCAGTTAGCTGAGAAATACACACTCATTTAGAAGAAAAAAGTACAATAGACTACTTTGAATTCTTCTATATTTCTAACTCTTAAGTCCACTTTTTAGTATTAAGCAACACCTAACAGTGTATGTGAAGATGTTTTAAAATACTTTACTGGTTTCATTGTCTAGACAGCAAGTGAGGTAAGAGTTTTGAATTTCCTCTACAGTGGAAAAAAATACAATACAAAAGCACAGGAATTACAGGGGGCCTGCAGAATGTTCATTCCTATACTAATTCTAGTTCTGTAAAGAGGTATCTTCTTTCCCAGTGTATAAACATCTTTAATCCTTATTCCCAGATCTTTGAACTTTAATGTGAAAGGACAGAGTGGGAAAGCTCACTCATAACGAATATAAACCTGCCTTTCTATATTTTTTTGCAAATCTGATTGAAATTAAAAATGGAAGATGTATCCCACTTTCTGGGTAGGTCTTCTCTTTTTCATTTTTGAAGTGGACATGCACTTCCTCCTGGTATAGTTGATTTTCTAGAACAAGGTACCAAGGAAGGGATTTACAGTTATACCTACTAAGAGCAAGTCTCATGTCTAGAAGGAAAAGGATGCAGTGCTATATTTATAGTTCTGAACCAGAGCTACATAAATTTGCTTAAGTATACAGCACCAGAGAAAAATTTCTGTGCCAAAACATTCTTCATATGCGATTCTACTGGGGTGTATCTGAAATGTCCAAAAGAATTTCCAAAAATATTATAACTGTGACACATTTCTTTTAATACATGTTTCGCTAATATTCAACAGAGAAATTATATTCAAGCTTAAGAACTATCATTTCCCCTGGTGATGTACGCCGCTAGCACTGAAAATAGATTCAGGAGTACAGTGAAGTGACAACTGGCTTGAATTAAGTCATTATTGTATATTTTTATTGGTGCTGTTGAGAGTCACCATGGTTTTCTGTATAATTCAGGTATTTAATGAGAAGAGACCCTCTCTCCAGAGGCTTGAAAGTACATAAAGATGTAGATACTTTGAAAATGCCCTTTCATACTAATGACATAAGAAATTGTTACAACCCATCTGTTTTTAAAACAAACTGATCAAGTCTTGCAAAAACTGTTAACAGATCAGATGACAGATCTATTTTTAATTCTAAAAAATAGAAAAAAAACCTCCTCCTATATTTAAAGCAGAAAGACAAAGAACATCTCTAAGTGAGACAAAGTGACTTCTACTGAACATTTTTGGGAAAATAATAATAGTAACAATCATCATCATCATCATCATCATCATCATCATCATCATCATCTTTTGGAATAATTTCTTTCTTTAGCATTATAGCAAAAAACTATCCACAGACAAAATTCTACTATTACTGTAAATAAATTAGCACATTAAAAATGCTAAGAAACATTACAAGCACAGAAAACATTATCTTTTGGAAAAATCAGCTTAATCACAGCTATTTTGATAATAATTTTTTTCCTGCTCTTCTCTGGTCTACACTAGTAGAATGATTTGTGTTGGTCATTTATCATAATGCTTGAAAAGGCATTACAACAGCTAAAACAGAACTTCCATGTTCAGAGATAGTTGGCAACCAATGTAGGGGAGTTTTCTGGATCTGTGATTTCCACTGATTGCAAAACATCACGTCCTATATATAAAATGGCATGAATGTTGATACACCAGAATGTCCACGTGCATGTTGCTGCCATTTAATAATATGGGACATAATAATTCATGCTTTTTGGCATCCTCAGGGGGTTCTGGAACTGAACCCCTAGAGATCCGGAAAGTCCACTGCACTATTAATAAAAGACTTATAAACTATGACATTACACAAGCTTCCTTATGACTTACTTATCAGTCTCCTTGAGGCTTCTGGCTTGTGACTGATGGTGCAGAGTTTACCAGAGTAATCTACTGGTATAGAAGAGTTTTTGTTTAATTTTGGAACTGAATTATTATGATGCTCTTATGTTTTATTACAGTTTAGTCCTTCCTTCAAAAAAAATCCTCTTAATGAGCACTCCTCCACTATTTATTAGTGATAAGAATAACTGATACTGTGGTCCTCCACTTGAAGACTAGGGATTGGACCTAAATCGATGCACAGAGGAGACTAAGTCAATAAGAGTTAAGATCATCATGACTGACTTATATCCTACTAATTTATATGACCATTCCCTCTGTCCTGTGTCCACTGCTGCAAAAGAATACAATTGGCACGTCATTTTCACTTTTCATCACAGGATTAGAAGAAAAGAATGGAAAGAGTCTCCGAACTATGCAGAATTTCTGTACACTTTCCAAATATTGGAGATTCTGGCCATTGCAGTACAAAAATACATAAATAAAAATGCTTAGATGGGCAAAAGAAGAGAAAAACAGATTCTAAGGGGGCATGCCCTGTTTTTTCTACGAGAACTTTCCAAACAGAAACAAGTCTAAGGCCCTTTCCGCATTGGGCTATTAAAATGGCACAGAGCGACCTCCAATGGAGGTCTTCTGCATCGTGGAGTGGACTGGAGCGGACTACTTTTTGTAGTTCCGCACCTCAGTCCAGTTCAGAGTGACCGGAACTGGTGGTGCAGCATGCTTTTTAAAAACTTCTTTTAAGTGGTTTTTCAAAAGCACAGAGTACGCAACCCCGTGTCGCTCCATCGCCCCACTCCGGTGCAGATTTGCAGGTGCGCACTAGCACGTGCCTGCAGATCTGCTGGGGGCAGGCTTTAGGCTGGCGAGCTTCTCCGGTTGGTGGAGAGCCTCCACCAACCGGAAGCCACCACTCTGGACGCCGGAGCAGTGCGGAGCAATGAGCTCGCACTGCTCCTCGTCCCGACGGACTCGCCCGGATGCTGAAGAAATCCGATGAGTCCCGTTTTTGCGCGGTTCCTTTCCCACATGCGGAAAGGGCCTAAGTTGGACTCAGGCACAGTCAACACTAACATTCAACTCACTGAAATCTACAGGATGTTTAAGGGCCCTTCCACACTACACTGTTATAGTGTTATTATTCCACTTTCAACATCCTGTGGAATTTTGGGGTTTGGAGTTTACTGAGGCCAAAGAGCTCTCTGGCTGAGAATTCTAAATGCCCTCCCCTGAACTGTGGCCTACAACAAAATGTTGCAGTGTGGAATTGCCTATTAAGTATCTAATCATTACATACTTACATGACCATACACAGAGTTGTCCAACCCTACTGTTCCCTCCTAAATGTTTCCCCTTTAAAATGTTTGTGGGTAAATATTTTCCAGGGTTTTCTTAAGCCCACTGGTGACTCCATTATTGGGACTGTTCTGGCTACAGAAGCAATGGCACTCACAGCCTGCATACTAGAAACAGAGCATGTAATAATCTGTATTAAGTGTCTCCTTTCCATTGGAAACATTATTGTGGGGCTTTTAAGCTGGGCAGAATCTATTTGAGCCACACACACACAAGAGCAGGGAACTTTTGAGGCCTGCATCTGATCCTTCTTTTCGATGTGACCCAAGCAAACAGCTTCTTCCACCATACAAGTACTGTCTGCACATCTCCCCAACCCCTTAATAGCTCTTGTCAGGAATCGGGAGGGGGGAGAAGAGTTTTAGATTTTAAATTAGTACAAATGAGATATAGTTCCTACTGTAATTCTAACTTCTCTTAATGTAATTTTCCTTGTGATTTTATAAGTTCTGGTCAAGAAACCTCATATATTTGCCAATTTATTCACTGTAAAGAACATAACAAATATCACGAATTACAAAGGTGGATTTCACCAATTTCCTACCACCCAAATATTTGGGAATGTTTTTTTTTTTTTTAAAATTTAACACATTTTTGAAGCAACAAGCAAGACCTGGATTAAGCAAAGGGGTAAGTACAAATGAAAAGCTATGTAAAATCAGAAGCAATCATGCCAATCTGCTAGGAGCTGAACCACTGCCAGTTAGTGGGCCTCAGGGCTCCATAGGATTTCTAAGCGTAGCGCCAAACTAGAGCAATATTGTTTTGGTTAGAGAGGAATTTCTCACAAGAGCTAACAGAGGCAGAAGGTCATAAATAAACACAGCAGGATTGCCTTGTCAGTTCTCATTATTAGCGCTGCAGGCACTTGCTTTTCTATGGGCTGCTTGCAGGTTCATTTAAGTGTAAGTGCTCCTCCTCAGAATTTCACATGCTCATAAATAAAGAAAGCATTTCTTACCCTGGGAAATGAAAGTGCATACATGTGTGAATGGGTAGGCGGATGTGCTTTTACACATGCACACACAGATACACATGCTGTACACAAACACATATATTCCAGATGAAGCTGAATTTTAGGCAAACACTAAGCCAGAACTGTCATGCTCTTCCACTGTGGCCTTCATTATAACTCGCAAGCCTCTAACAGACCTCAGCCATAATGAACAAGAAGCTGTACCTTCTTACTACAATAATGGTCATCAGAATTACATCTGAGCAGAAAATGAAGCTGAGTTCCTAAAGTGATCCTGACATCCATTATAATACCAGGAAAGCACAGCTGTGTGATCATTATTGCAATTATAAAATGACATTTAGTGTTAACTTACTTTTGTTTCAGTAAAAGTAGACAAAGATAATAGCGCTATTTGGAAAGAGGAAATTATTTAGGGTGGTTAAAACAAAAAAGAGGAAATTGAAAAGGATTTTTTAGAAAGACCTCTCTAGAATGAGAGAATGAGTGTTAAAAGGACAAATGTGGTTCAGAGTAAGCAAGTGTGAAGTGATGCAGTGGAGCACAACCTGAAATTCATGTATATGCTCACAAACCTGACTAGGAAAGGGATCTTGGGGTTGTGGTGGACAGTGTGGTGACAATAGTAACCCAGTATGCAGGATCAAATCCCATTTCAGGCAACAGTAAGAAAATAATATAAAAACAGTACTGAAAATACATTAATGCCTTTATAAAAATCTATGGTGTAACCTCATTTGGAGTACAATCTGAGTCACCACACCTCAAAAATAACGTTGTGAAGCCTGGAAAAGAGGATGAAAGGGGTAATCAAAATGATTAAGCAGCTTAAGCAACTCAGCTATGAGGGTAAGTAACAAATGTTTAGAATGTTTATACTGAAAAAAGGTTGGGTAAGTGGGAATAAGACAGAAATATATAAAATTATGTGGAGTAGCATATTGTTGTGTGCCTTCAAGTCATTTCTAACATATGGTGACCCTATAATGGAATTTTCTTGGCAAGATTTGTTCAGAGACTGTTTGACTTTGCCATCTTCTGAAGTTTGAGAGCTGCTCAAGGTTTCCCAGTGGATTTCCATGGCTGAGTGGGGATTCTAACCCTGGCCTCCAGAGTCCTAGTCCAACACTCAAATCCCTACACCACACTGGCTCTCACAGAGTAGAATACTATGAGAAGTTTCTCTTCCTCTCTCATGGTAGTAGAATCTGGAGGTGGCCAAAGAAAATGAACAACGGGAGGTTTATGAGAAATCAACAGAAGTACTTTTTCACAAGGCACACGGCTACACTAGGGAATTTGTAATCACAAGATGTCAGATTGGCTGTCAATTTGGATGGTATTAAAGGGGGTTAGATAAATTCCTGGAAGATAAGGGTATGAATGGTTATGGTCCCATGATGGTTATTTATTATTTCTAGCATTAAAATCTGCATAGCTTGAAACAGCAATTCATGGCAATGTTAAAAGAAGGGTTCTGTAGAATTCAGCTCATTTGTGGGCTACCTACAAACATCTGGATGACCTCTGTAGAAACCAGAGACTATCTGTGGTACTAGACAGTCAGAGAGACTAGACAATATGGTTCTTATGATTTTTATGGAAGAAAAAAGGAATATAAATTGAAAGAACCATGTAACTATGGATCAGTGGAGTGGGAAAAAGGTTTCAGCTTTACCTGGGCAATAATTATGTATAACACCTTTGGTATTTTATGACTACCATTTTTAATTTTTATCCCAGGAGTACTGAACTTTACATAATGAGGTACCACAGCAGAAAGGGCCTATAATAATAATGGTTGTGGTACTCAGTGTGATCTATTCTAAATAGTGGACATACTGTATAGGTTCTACTGGAAGGAACCAGAGAATGTGTTATACTACTGGCATTAAAGTGGTATTACATGGGCAAGAATGCAGTAGCATAAATATGGCACGCCATTTATCACTGAGTGAAAGAAAGACAATAGTATGACTTTCAGAATTTTACTTTGCTCTAAATTAAAAGTAGGACTGCAAATACAACAGCAAGAAAATTTAAAGCTACAAGGAGTTGCACAGAAGTAACAATGAATGGGTTAAATCAGTTTCACTCACTCACTGTGGTACTGATCAATTCTATTCCAAGCTGAAAACAAAACCTGATTCAGTAGAACTTGTTGAATATCCTATTTCGGTAAATGAATGATTGCAGCATAACAAGACAGATAACCATGGATAAGCATGAGTGTGAAAAATATAACATCAGAAAATGTCTGCCCCTCATCTCTATAACACACAGATAGACATACTAAAGTAAAACAAAAGTTTTTTTTCCATTTTTCCATTGAGAGAAGAATCCAAAAGATATGGTCTGCCTTGTTATGGACTTGCTCAGTTATTAGGAGCTTCAGGAGGGGTCTTTCTTGAGCATGTGGAAAAAGGCTTTCTTCAGCATTGCTTCCAAACTGAGGGAAACCTTCCCCTTCTTTCCCAGGTCTCTCTTTTTAGAAAAAAGTGTCAAGAAATTTTATTTGACCTCCCCTCCCCCTTTTTAGTGTTTTTAAATTTGAAAATGATGGTTTATCGTGGTTTTTAGTGTTTTAAGAGTTTTTGTGGCTCTGATTATGTTGGTGGTTTTCACAGAATTGAAGTCTGAAAACAATCTTTTAAAAAAAAAACTAAATCATGTAATTTGGCTTTCAGAAAACACAAGCTTTCATTTTTTAAGAACAGTTTTCAGCTCAAGGGCTATGAAAATACTTCACAATAAAAAGACCAAAACTATCCTGAGCTCATTAACTACAAGATATGTAAGGAAGCAATCCCAAACATACTTAGTAGAGAGTAACCTTAACTGAACACAATTGGAATTACTTTAAGAAATAAGATTTTGCTATATATAGCATTGGTTCATGGGGCAACAAATCATAATCTAATCCTGCAGTAGTTTTTTTTCCTTTTCCTTACTGTTTAGATACACATATCTGTGCCCGTTATAACCATGATAAAAGTCTATAATGTAAAGTGATTCTTTTTTTAAAAAAAGCCAGACAAATAAATATATAACACCACCTCACTGTGTTCCCATGGATCATCTCATTCTTTGCAAAAAAAACCCAAAACAAAACAATTTCCAAAACAACTTGAAACCCTAATCTTTTGAAAATCCACCAGTTGTGAGCAAGGTAAAATATACAAGATGTAAAATCATTAAAAATAAATGTTAGATAATGTATTTTGATTACAGGCTTTTGAATCCCTGGAACAGAATTTTTTTTTTTAAAGTGCAGAACAAGCCAAGCACAGGCCAAAATAAAATTCTTCCTGATAGAAGAATGAGGAAAGTGTAAAGTCATGTTGGGTATACATTGGAATGGCAGTTCATAATTGTGCCCTTCTCCCTATCCCACACAGAATAAATAGAGGTGGGAAGAAGACATCTACATTCTTGTGTGGTCTCAAGTTTTCGCAGACTAACAAACCTTGAAAATTCTCATTTTGATATCTCATAATATGAAATTTTTTTTCAACCTCTGCCCATTGTGACAATGAAATCTTTCTCTTTGCCATATTATAATATCTTTTAAATGGGATATTACATAAGCCCATACAGTTTGATAACATCCTCAACATCTTAATTTGGATGCTAGTCTCAGCTAGGACATATCTGCTGAATCATCAAGTATATAAATTTGATTCAGTGGATCTACTCTAGTGGGTACTGGTAATTAGGCTAACAGTAACAGTAGTTATTACTGTTGTTATTTATTACTAATATTGCCTTTTAAAGGTCATGGGTATCTTGCATTTTGAGCAGCTAACTTTTCAAAACAGGAGATGAAGAACAAATACAATGATGTTTTCACATACACAGCTTAAGCAACCCACCCCTCAACAATCTTATCTTGACTATCTTCCAGTTAAAGAAGTTATGCTGCTGGTACTGATGTTTCAGGATGGGAGTAGCGTTCAAATAATTGCTTCTCCAGGCTCTGTAGCCTTTCATTACACACCGCTCATCATTTTCAGTGTCAGTAGATGGAGCAGCATCTTCCATGTGAAGATTTTCTGTATTTATTTTAAAGAGTTGCAAAACTGGTCTACACAGTCTCTGAATTGAGAACAAGATTGTCCATTATTAACAATATTTTCAGGGGAAGAGAAAATCAGTTCAGAGTAGTCATTGTCCTGAAACAAAGTGTTGGACACTGGTTGCTGCCAGACAAGGTGTCATCCTATTCCATGCAATTAACAAGCAGATTTGAGGTGTTACTGTTATAAAAGCAATTTCTTCATGTAGCAGCAGAAAGTGTATACTTCTCAACTCTGAATTGCCATTTAACAGAGGTGCATAAAAGGCTGAAAAAGCATCAGCAATTATAATTTGTTTTCACTTCTTCTTTTTTTGTTCAAATTCAAATTCACATCCAGACTATGTATAGATGAAGACAGCATAAAACTCAGCATTTTGTCCTTTTTCTAATACAACAAAAAAATGTGGGGTTGTTGGAAGGATACAGCAAATATCTCCACTTCAATTCAGTAAGTTTAATGGAACTAAAATAGTATTTGCAACATTATGACCATCAAGCCACCATAACATACATAACATCTTAGGCTGGTACAACAGTAAGGATTTGTTAAGTGTGGATCAAATGTGAAAAAGTACCATCTTCAGTACCCAAATCAAAAAGAATGGGTGTGAAAGGAGTCTATATTTTAAGATACATTGCAATTAGTCTTCTTTAATAGTGTGCATCAGAAATGTAACAATAAACAATGGAACTTCTTGGATGAGCTCTTCAGCTAGGCTGAAAAAAAGCAGAAAGTATTAGCAGGGTTCTGCTCACCCAGTGAGGCTTGCCTATTCTCCGTTCCTCAAGCTCTGGAGATTTCAATGGGTCTTCTCTATCCACGATTAAGCATGGATTTAACCATACATTAATATAATTTTTGATTATCTAACATGGATAATAGATGAGTACACTTTAGAAAAGTGTCCAGAATCTATAAGGGATCTACACCTGGGATTGCACATCAGCAGAAAACAGGAATTCAACTCATTACCTGAGCAGAGATGCAGATCCTTTCATGTAAAGGGCAAGCTGGATCTCACCCACTACCTTTCCCCCTTGAAATTAATGATGCCTTTTTAATGAACTGTTAAAAATAAAACATTATGTCAATAAAACATTCTGAGGGCTAGCATGGCCTTGTGTCTTGAGTGTTGGGCTAGGACCCTGAGAGTGTAAGGCTTGAACACCCACTCAGCTATGAAAATCAATTGAGCAACCCGAGGCAAATCATAGTCTTTCAGCCTAAGATGAAAGCAATGGAAAAACTCCTCTGAATAAACTTTGCCAAGAAAGCCCTAGAACTGGTTTACCATAAGTCAAAGCTGACTTGAAGACACATAAAATAACAAAAGCCACTCTGATTTTGTTAAAATAAAGGACTGAGATGTCCCTGTATCCCTCTAGTTCACCTTTAGTATTGTGCCCTTGGTATTTAGAGAAAAAAGAGATAATTATCTCCTTAATCCAACAGAAGTCCATCAGATGCACAAAGGTAACACAAGGCCCGCAAGGTATATATTTCTATCCAGTGTAAAGTATATTGTTCAAGGTACTGAAGTTGTGTTGGACTGTTATGAATGATACCGTTACAACCACTAGGGTTTTTTGATATCTTGGCCTTGTTTGAACTTGCTCACTAATTCTAACCTTTCCTATCCACTGTTCTTTTGAGTTACTGACCATGATAGATATGTTTGGATTTACTACTATATGTGATACCCTTCTGATTTCAACAGTATGCTTACTCAGTTTGGATATACAGCTAATTGCCACAGCAGCCAACAAACTGATTTTCTGGTACATGCCAACAATATCTAATTGTTTAGCATATGTAACCTATGTTAACATATTAAGACTTATTTCTGACCCCACAAATTTACAGCAGAAATCTTAGCAGTAAGGACTCTGTTTTAGTGTCTATTTAGTCCCTCCAACACTTTATTCACTGCTTATGCACACAAGTCCCAAGAGTGAGATATAAGAAAACCAAATGTTATCACCCTGTCACTTTGTCACAGAACCAATGCACTATACCCTATGATTAAAAGATCTAAGTTTGTTAAAATTACCATGCTAGCTCTTAAAATCAAAACTTCTGAGCTTCAGCTTATCAGCTTCTAGCTATTCTGTTTTATGAAGAAATTCAAATACAGTCTGACATTCACAGACAAAGGTTCTGTGTGTTTATGTGTATGTGCATACACACATGTAGTAAATAAAATAATACATATAAGTGGTATTTGAAGTTAATGATCTTTGCAGTGTGAGGACTGCAGAATTTCTGTTGTTGCTGTTGAATGAATGGAGAAAAAAAAAAGGCCTGCATTACATAAATGACATTTTAGACAAAATATAACCAACACCAGTATTTTCAGTCTTCAGATAGTGAGCTGATATACCCGCCTCAGAAACAGAACTCCCACGAGACTTCAAAATATGGTTCACAATGTTATTAGAAATATGAAGAACATGTATTCACATTAAGCATGACATAAAAAAGGAACACTACACAAGCAAAGACACAAGAAAGGCAGAATAGTTTGAAAGAAACCTTTACAGGGCTTTATAGGTCCTAACAAGCATTATGAATTGTGCTTAGACAGTGCACCTGTTATAGCAAGAAAGCCATATGCTCCTTGTAACCAGTACTGGTCAATACAGTTCATTAACAAATGTTCTACTTATTCTGAGTTAAACTGCTGTAAAACCATACATACAAATTCTGGTGGGATGGCCTGGAATCATGGAGAAGTGTTGAGAAAAGAGGCTTCATCTGTCTTGTAGTCTGCTAACTGGCCATCTCAATTCAGACACTGCATTTAAATACTCTCCTAAATTCTCCAAAGTGGGTAGAAGTTATATTCTGGTAGTATGTTTTGCAGAAGTATATTTTATTTGAAAACACTATTGGCAATACATTGTTTCTTAATTTTTTTCCAGTGGGATAGCATAAAAGAATAAAGATTTGCAAAAATGAAAAGGAACAGACAACAATCTCAAAGACTAAAAGTTTCTTGATCTTGATGTGGCAGCCTACAACCTCTGTGCGGAACATATTTACTTAGAAGTTCAGTCCCAAAGGAAATAGAAATTATTTCCATATAACTGTGCTTAGGATCAAAGCCTAAGAGTCAGAAGAATTTATGCTTGCAGGTTTTAAATTAATTTTATTTATCTGAGCAAAACTTAACTGCCTTTGAATAATTTGACTCACAAATTAAAACAATGCATTTGACTGGTGACCTTTATAAGCTTCTACCTGCCTATGCCAAGCTCTCCCCAACACTTGACCTGTTTTCAGAAGAGCAGTAAGCTCATTTTAAGTAAGAGGTCTCACGTAGTGACCCTTCAGTCTCCCATTACAACTGTTCCAATTCTCTAATGATTTCCCTGTAGAGTTAGCTTCCTAGTTATATAGATCCAAGGCCAGGAAGACATGCAGAAACGTAGGGAAGTGCACAATACATGTGTAAAAGACAAAACAAAACATCTTAAACATCACAATGTTCTGTTCTAACAATGTAGGTAAGTTGTCAACAGTGAATAATAGCTGCTGAGATGGACTTTAATTCTCTTTTTTCCTGATATAGCTTTGTAGGATAGCCATAAGGCAAATGGCAGTTAATTGTTGTTGTTGAACACAGATCTTTAGCAGGATGCTTTTCAGACTTAGAAATTTTAAGAGCTTCAGTTTTTGCAGACATAACTGATAGATTCTGCATCTCAGGAAAACAGTACAGTCACTGCTGGATTAGATTTAGAGCCTGCTTTCCTGGATGCAATTAAAAGAAAGCACAACCATCTCATTAAGACAGAAAACCCCCAATAACTATGGATTTTCAGCTGGCTAAACATCTCTTTCCATTTTGTTCCATGTTCTTCCCCTTTGCTCTGTGTCAAGAGAGATGCTACCAACTTTTTTTTTCATACTCCTCAATCTATTCATGTATCTCTTCCTTTCATTTAGGCAATTTCCCAGATTTGGTTTCAAGTACCCCTTAGCCTCAGCTTTCACTATCAGGACATGTGGCTTTTTTATTTTGTCTTACACATTTCCATGACCCTGGCTTTTACTGTTCAGTCCTTATCTTTCCAACAAAGAGAAATGAGGGCTCTGTGTTAACCCATCCTGGCTTCACCATCTTGACACTGTTTACAAACATCGCCAGATCTACATAAAAGCATGTCCCAAACTCCACTCATCCCACTTTTGGGTCACCTGAAAATCACCAATCTGCAGCAGATGTCTCAGACTGCAAGCCATTTTAATTCCAAGAGGAAGGAAAGTCCAATGTAGCTCTCTTACAGAACTATGTCATTTTACAAGACCAGTGTTGTTGTTGCTACACGCCTTCAAGTCAATGCTGATTTATAGCAACCTTATGATGGATTTTCTTGACAACATTTTGAATAGGAGTTGGTTTGCCATTTACTTCCTCTAGGGCTGAGACAATGTGATTTGCTCAAGGCCACCAGAGGTTCTCCATGGCTTGAATGAGATTTGAACTATAGTCTCCCAGAGGCCTAGTCCAACAACCAAACTACTATATCACACTCACTCTTCTCATAACACAGTTACTTTGGCCTGCTTTATGACTCTCCTAATGCATGCACATGTGTGCACACATGCATGCGCACACACACACACATGCACACACGCACACAATTTTGAAATTTTATTCTGAATTATAGAGTAAGAATAGAGGAGCGTTGGATACTGATGAAAGCGCATTCAGCTGTGTTGGCAGATGTGCAATTCCTAGCCTCTTCTGTACATTTATTTACTTATGTATATAGCAGTTCTGCAAAATGTGACTCAGACAGACAGAGGATTCTGTTGAATAAGGTAGGCTGCAGTGTAACAGAGTATGATAGAATCCCTGAAAATCAGACAGAGACACTTTCTAGGAATGTCAATCTGCTTTTTGGCACCGTTTCCCTGTTCTTCCTTAGGCTGACTGGCTTTGCACAGTGCTTGTATATTGTGGGTTTATTAACCATTGTTCCCAGGGCAGGGGGAACAGTAGTGATCTTAGTGCTGGATCACTGACAATATGTATGCACTGGCATTGGACACGTTCTGCCTGATCATATGCTCTGCTATCAGTAAAGTAACTCCATGAAGTTAACTTTGCAAAAGTGGCAAGAGGAGAGAAAAATAACTGCAGAACTCAGGTATGAATGTGTATATATATCTGCATATGGATATGAAAACCAAACACTATAAATTCCTAGTGTGTGTGTTTGATCAAAACTGGGAAAAAGTCAACATATTTCAGCAGCTAAACATCTCAGCTTGGTAGATGTTCATACAATCAAGTTAAACTTGCATAGCCTTGATTGCCTAATACTTAACACACAATTTGTCCAATGGGGATCATTTCCTAGGCTATTCTGGGTTCCATTTCAGCTAAGGGTAAGCACTTTAACACTGTAGCTTAAGCCAGTACACCTCTGTGTGTATTTATGAATACCTATGTGTGTCTCTGTGTGCAGGTTTGAATGTGCAGGCATGTGTACATGTATTATGAGGAACATTTTATGGGTAAAAGAAAAACGAGCATACTGGTGAATGGTTTGGAAACCAGCATAATCGAATCCAAAAACAAGAGAGTTTTTGCTGTAGCTGCATTTTGCTACATCAGCTTTGCTTTCCGATTTCTTTACCCCTCATTGTTTACAAGCAGTGGGAACGATTTATTACAACGCCCTTCACATCACAACACTTCCATTTTGCCATTACGTGTGCTTGGGGAGCCTATCACTTGGGCACTTTGTTTGAAGTGCTCTTAACTGGATTTTCTAAAGAACAAAGCAGTTTTATACATTTGTCTATAAAACAGAAGCCACTTTTATCTGATAGCTTTTCTTATTTTCAGCCCATCAATAAGAGGCACAAATATTCTGCAGTTTGCTGTCACTATGAAGAGAAAAGGAGCAATCCACCCAGAACTACTGCTGTGCAGCTGCCATTCATGTTAATAGGAATCCCACACAAGCCCCAATTAATGAAAAGAAATTGTGCAGCAGGAGAGTGTTTTGTGGCTTGTGCTCAAAGTCTATCTATTCAACATACTGAGTCCATCACACTACCATTCTGTTCCCTCAAATGTGTTTGAACTGGAATTCCGTATTTTGGCCATGAAAAATAATAGTGTCTTAATTTCAGACTTATTTTTTTCAGGTAAACAACACCATACTGAAGAACTGAATTCTTAGAAGAAATTCTGAACAAAATATATACTTAAATTTCTACCTTAAGAAGGAAGACTAAAGTGATGAATTTATTTTCTTAATAGCTAAGCCATTGCCACTGTTTTTTCTTTAAGGTTGTCCACCTAGTCTAACTGAGGCAGGCAGTTAGGTATCTCATGAGGGGACATGAGGGGACATGACTTCCTGCAAAAAACAACCATGCTTGGTAAAATGGGAAGCAGTAGAAAAAGAAAAAGATTACACTACAGGTGGATTGATTCAATCAGTGACCTAAGTTTGCAAGAGCTGAGCAGGGCAGCTGATGACTAGGGCTCTTGGAAATCTCTCCATGCATAGGATCACCATTAAATCAAATCATTTGGTGGCAAATAACAAAGTCTAACCAATTAGATAATCCTACACTGGTTATAAAACAAAATCATCATCAGTTTAATACACAGTCTCCTATCCTAAGATGTATTGTCTCTGCTTCTTCTGATGAGGCTTCATATTGACTGAATGCCAAATCATTAAAAAAAACAAAACTTTTTTTGGTGTACAATAATGTAGGGTAAAGTTTAGATATTAACTAAAAGGAATAACCGACAAATCTCTTCACTCTTTTTGCTTAGTTTTTCACACTGCTAATGCTCATAAAACATAAATTATATATGGCCACTTTAACGCCCATTTCATTCTGGATAAATTTGTATGGAAACATTTATACATATGCCAGCCTCCCGAATTCATGTCACTAAAATAAATAAGATACTTCTGTGACTATTCATACATTCTGATTTCCACATGCTACATGACATAATTACTGTGAAGAGAAAAAACTATGCCGTATTAGGGGTGCTAAAATAAAGACTATTAGAGTTGTGGCATATATTCTTCAGAGCTGGATGTGGTAGAGCCGAGGTGGCATGCTTCATGTTGTGTAGGCTCTCCATGTTCCACCATGACAAATGCACCCTTGAAATGCAGTCAGGCAATTGTGAGGAAAAGTGAAACAGTGAGTGATCTTCCTTTATCTGTACATATACATGGGTGTGTGTTTACATAAGAGAAACTCAGAAACGTTCAGCATCTTTTGTACAGACTGACAAGCTATCTTTGGAGATGTGAACTTATCAGTGGTTTGCTTACTGTAAGTATCCAGACAAGCAGTTGGCAGCAACATTTCTTTTGCACTAATTACATTCTTTTCCAAAAGTTCACCCTGCCTGGGTGTCCAGGTAATTGCAATTAAGGCAGGAATCTGGTAATTAGAAATTCAAGTGCCCTGCCAAGAACAATACACTTCCTCTTGACATGCTGCCCAAAGAACTAATTTACTTGGAAAGGACAGAAGCTGATGTGAAGTGGCAGAGTAGATGTTTATTAGGCAACAACCACAGAAATAGATTTCCTCCTTCACCAGTCCCCAAACAGCACTAAAAAGTGTTTCTTTTCCAAAGCAAATCCATTAATATATCTGTATACTTTTACTTCCAGAATTCTAAACTTAATTTCAATGATTCATCTACCAATAGACATTACTAAGTAAAATCCCACATCCCTTAAACTTCATTTTATATGTTCTTACTAAATCCTTGAATCATGGTACTTCCAGACAAGAAAGCATACCATAAACACTATAACTAGCTCAGATGACAAGTATCAAAGTATTCCAGATCTAAAAGTATAACGGGAGCACTAAAAACACTTTTCACACTTTGTAGATGCAATTTTTGTTTAAAATATCTGTCCATCTTAACCCAAGAATATGTTTGCTTTTAAAATATGTCTCCACTTCTTACAGATTTTTTTGAAGAAATCTTAGTTAGGATCCAGAGAGAATGACAATTCAATTCTATACATGTCTATTCAGAAATAAATTCCAGTATGTTAAGTAGGACTCACTCCTGGATAAATAAGTATAGGAGTCAATTCCCATGCCAGTTTGGAACCACAAAAGTATGTTTTCCTCCTATTCTACTCTGGCCTATAAGCATACCCTGTTACATTTACTCATGCTGCTTTTATCAAATGACTAATATATATACTTAACTTCACAGGCCCAAAGTATGCATTCCAAGTTGCAGATATCTTATGTTTTGTGGTATTAGATCCTGACATTCTTTTTTATTATGACAGGGTAGTTAAACTACCTTGTCTCACATGACTGTAATAGTCCTTATTTTGATAAGCTTTCAATCAAAGTGTTCTAACTATCAGATATCCAGGAGGCACATCCCCTACCATGGTACACCTATATAACACTATGAAATAGAGAATACTGAATACTTTGTACTACTTCACCTGGATTCAAACCTCAGATTGTATGTGCAATTAGCTAAGTCTTCCATCTACTGAATGAAGATTGTACTGCAGGCTTCAAGGATACTGACATATATAAATAAAGATCAATAAAACCCTACGAAATTCATGGAACCACCATAAGTCAACAGGTAACTAGAAGGCATATATATACAGTGTGTTTCAAAAGCCAAATAAGGTGCACAAATCACAGGTCTTCTTATTATGCATGCCACTTTTCAGGTATTAAAGTTATGGTCTTGGAGTTATAGATGTGACAGGCAGGCATACTTTTTTATTATAGATGTGCATTAATTAATGATTAGCAGCCAGTGTTGTGGTTTGAGTGCTGGACTTGTACTAGTTGATGTTATTTAAATCTACACTCTAATGCAGAAATGTACATTTAAAATGTTATTGGAAAAAGTAAATAAAATATAGTATACTAGATTTTACAATTTCCTATCCTCCTTTTGGCCTAAATACCCTAAAGGCACCAGATTCAATCTAATTAGGAGGTCAAGTAAGATGGGAGATGCCAACAGCTTAAATATCCTAAAGGCACCAGATTCCATCTGGTCTAAGAAGTTAAGCAAGATGGGAGATGATCAATGAAAAAAGTAAATAAAATATATAGATTTTACAATTTCCTATCCTCCTATTGGCCTCAATACCCTAAAAGCATCAGATTCCATTTGCTCTAGGAAGTTAAGCAAGACGAGAGTCAGCCAAGGAATATCAAGTGCTGATTGTGGAAGCTAAGCAAAATCAGTCCTGGTAGTATGTCAGTGAGAGACAACCACAAACACTACGTGATGTAGGGTATATTTCAGAAGAAGGAACTGGCAAAACCACCTGTGAGTATTCTTTGCCTAAGAAAACCCTGTGAAATTCATGGGGCTGCATCCTCCTATTAATCACATTATATAAATACATAAGTATTACATAAATATAAAGAGAAATTTCATAAGCCACCATGCAAACTAACATACAAGCCATACTGTAAGTCAGGGTTCAAAACATACCGAGCTCTCACTCACCTCTAGCATTTCTGTTTCAAAAAATGTTGTTCTTACCACTGATAAGACAAAATCCTAGAAAATATTTTTACATTATTGCTATGATCTTAAGACTGGTAATTTATATTTAATACTATTAACTCCAATCCATCTGTACATGGATGTTGATACATATTAGCATTAAGGGAAACTAAATTTTCTATCTAGTCCAAGAATTCTGGATGCACAGAATTTGATGCAATTTAGTCTCTCTAGGAACTATGAAAAGCAAAATAAAATGGTAGGTGGGAGTATGGCTAACGGATCACTCAGAGGGCTCTGGATAGTAAGGAATGCCTTGAGACATGTAATAAATACAGTCTTGCCTCCACATACATGGGTTTGACTTCAGGAATTTGATTATTTGCAAGCGTGTGTGCCTTTTCCTCATTCTGCTCCTCCCATTCTCTTGCGCTTGGCCAGACATGGAGAAGGGAGGCAAGTGCGCCTCGGTAAAAGGCAGAGGAATGGGGAGGAGGCACGGATTTGTGTTCTCCTTTTTAGAGCTCCCCCTCCCATTCCCATGCATTTTGCTCTGGCATGGAGAACTTGCACCAATGCAAAATGCAAAGGAATGGGGGTGGGGTGGGGGCTTGTACAATCCCTCTTTTCCCCTCTGGAGCTCCCCCTCTCATTCTTATGCATTTTGCCCCAGTGCAGAGAACTCACACCAAGGTTAAATGCAAAGGAATGGTGGGAGATACTCTTGAGCCTTCTCTCCCTTTTCCGGAACTTCCCTTCCCATTCCCATGGATTTTACCCAGGTGTGGAGAATGTGTGCCAAGGCAAAAAGTAAGAGAATGGGGGGAACCCCGAAAGGGAATGGCAGAGGGGGCATGAAGGGGAGTTATTCACAGTTTTTCCACTTTTGTGAGGGTTCTGTGCCCTGAACCCTTGTGAAAGTGGAGGGGCCATTGTGCTACAGTAGGGAGGCACAGAGACCATGAAGAAGAAATTCAATAATCTGAAATGAAGAAAATATTTCCACAAGTGATATCAACTGTTACTGGATTTTTATAGCAATGCCCCCTTAATCTTACATTAGGGAACAGCATGTTGGCATTGAAAAATGTTGTGCAGCTATCGACTTATGGAAATGACTATTCAAATGAGCAACGCTATTAAAGGTGGAGCACTGGTTAAAGAAAATGGAAAAAAAACATGCAAAGAGAAGCACCAATTTATCTTTTACCTTCAAAAAGTGGCTTAGGGTCAAACAGAGAAAAGGGAACTGACAGAGAGAGAGAGAGAGAACAATAAAGGAGCATCTTTCGCAGCAAAACAGTTATTTGTTATCAGTATTAAGAGCAAAAAGATGTTTCCAATTGCAGTCACTCTGAGGGATAACACTCATCAGTGGAAGCAACCCTCAGAGGTTCTCTGTCTCCCTGGTGAGCCCCCACCAAATGTGTTCCAGAAGGTTCTGGGATCTCCAGTAGTAAAATATGAGAGATATCCAGTAGGCTATGGGGATGGAGGAAGAAGGGAACACTGCTAAAAATCACTTCCCTCTCTGTTTCATTAGTTGACATCTTCCATCAGTGTGGAATGCTACCTGTTTTATATCTAGGAAACCATAAGTATTTTTTTTTGACATTCATGAGTGGTCCAAATTAATATCAGTCGAGAAATCATACAAAAACACAAACACAAGTTTCATAATCTTGTACTGAATATTTTACTTGCATAAAATATATCACTGAAGTTTGTGACACACATCTATGTGTATTTTGGATGTACACCTACTATAGGCTTAACATTACTGATAAGAAAAGATGCCTTGAAACTCCCATTTTAATAGTTATATAAAACACTGTAATATCATCTGCTGGCTTTTTGTTTGTTTATTTTCAGTGTTTTTCAAGCTTATAAAATTTACTCGATCTACCACAGAGTCTGTTTCTTATTACCTCAGCGGGCTACAAGGATTCCTTAGATCATAGCCAGATATAACTACTGAAGGAACAAGCTGAGATCATCAAAACCTTATGACTGAATCACTGAAAACAAAAATAAAATGTACAGTTTTCACGGCCTACCCCAGAAGTACATCAAGAGCACAGTAAGAAAAGCTTACAGTACGAAATTACCTCTCACAAGCTCCAGCAAACCCTCAGGAGCTAATAATACAAGATATAAAACCACTGTTATGATTGATAGATCTGTTAACGATTCTTATCACTTATTTCCAACACTGTCAGTCAAATATGTTCCATTTATCATAAGGGGGGGGGATTTTCTTCTATTTTGAGGATTGGAGTTTGTGTGTGTGTGTGTTTCTGTTTTGGTCTAGTCTTGGAATTTGCAGATCCAGCAGATCCAGGCCTAGAGTCAATGCTACAGTGGCTCTGTACCTTCTTTCTATACCCTTTCCAAGGGAACCCTCTACACTGCCTGCAAACTACCTCAAAGGGTTTCACAGCCCTCTGGAGCAAGTTTTGGGATTGCCAAAGTGTTCCCAAAGTTCCCAAAGTGAAGAGATCACTATTCCTCCAGTTCCACTAATGAGAGGAGATCAATCAGTAGAACAACCCCTTTTCAATTCTAGACTTTATGTTTTTTGTTTCTAAGTTATTTAAAATGCAATAAACAGAAAAAAACACTAAAGATTTATCACTGTAAAAGAACACTGGTATGTTTTCTTTCTTTTCATCTCCCATAAGCCACAGGAGATGATGCCATAGTTTTTCCTTCTTTCTGTTTAAAACCAAATCTCTCAGAATATTAAAACTTTTACAAAAACCTATCTTAAGAGAAGAGAAGTACCCGGCAAAATTGTGGTTCCCAAAACTTAACTGACCTTTGCTAATCTGAAAGGTGAACTTTGATGAAAACAAGCCAAACACCAGGACAGTGAACAAGACACGATTTTCACTTTCCAGATATACTCAGTGGGCTTGCTTATAGCTACCATGAGTACACTGCTTGTGAAAACTCCCAAAGAACATAACTGCTATGTTGCACATGGGCTCTCAGTTCTGAGTATCAGAGCACTATAAGGCAGTGGAGGCTAATGGCTTCTACCACCAAACAGACTCTAGGTTTTAGTCTTAAGTTGAAATCAACTATGTGAGATGCTGAGGTTTACCACATGGAAGCCACCAGCTGCAACTGCTACAAGAAATGTCTCTGTATTCCTCCCATATCTCTTTTAAGCGCTCTCTCTATCCCTGATCAAAGAATGTCAGTTCCAAGGTTCACATTCTTGAACAGAGTCTTCAGTGGCATATACAAGGCTTCCTTTTCATATCACGATCTTCCACAGGATTAGGGAAGCGGGCTCTTTGAGGCAAGATGGCAATTTTATTTTATTATTTATCACATTCATAAGAGCACATACAAATAATTAATATAAAGTTTAAGATACCGTGAACATTACATTTCAAAACCTAGATGAACAGCTAGGCAGAGCAATCTTACTAAGATGGGACAGGGAAAATCCATGGCCTTGCTGGACTCCTCAGGGCAGAAAAGGAGAGACAAGAAGCTAGAGAGAAAACAGGCCCATCTGCTCTAGCTGCCCAGTTTCCTTTCCTTGATGAAGATGTATCATGGAAAGGAGAGTGTTAGATCCTGTTGATGTAAAGCCTCCCTCCATCTCTGAAACCACGCCTGACATGAACCTTTCCACCCTATGACTGAAGCATAAGATGAAACAGTGGAAGTGGGGGCAAACCTTTGCCTTGTCCTACATCCCTTCCTCTCTTAAATCTGCAATTCCCTATGAGTCACTGGCTGCAACTGTCCTTGCTCAGTTGTGGCCACTAGATTTCATCTGTGGCCTATTTGATATGATGTGTGAACCTGGTAACAGTAGATGCCATTTCTGGCTTGTTTCTCCCCAAACTAACTAGAGAAAGAACAACAAGTGCTGAATTCTTTCTCTGGTTTGTTGGCAGAGAAACAGGTCAGGAAAGACAACTACTGTAATCACATGAAACAACCACAGATCCAATACAGCACCACAGAACCCTAATTTACTGTGAAAACATGCACAATGGAATTAGTATAAATATGAATGGTCATATCTACTCTTAATTGCAGGACTCCAAACAATAATTTGTGGGCTTCCTTTTGTACTAGTGGCAGATTTCAAACTGCTTAATCAGATATCTTCTGATCTGTCCTTCTATTTCTTGGCCCATAATGATTATGACTCCTCTGATCTTAAATGGCTTTATTAAAATATAAACTGCTTACAACCCCAAACAGAGAAGAAGAGAACTTCTCTATCACTAATTAAAAGCTGGGATGGTTATCAAAGTAGATAGGATGGAAGTAGCTCTGAAGAGAATGGGCACTGCTGAAATTGGATACATGGCTAACCATGTATACATGGCTAACCACTGTTTGCTAGACTACTAACAACCATTTAACCCAAAAGTGACCTCATTTAATTGATGTAACATATCCACAAAGGTAAACAGCTGGGGTCTTGCATAATGAAATGTTCCATACACATTAAAATTTTGCTGATTTTTTTACAAACTGAAAAAGCTTTCAGATGGGTATCTGTGATTTCATATTTTTTTTAAAAAAACAAGCTCTACAAAGCATGTTAAATACATTGCACTTCTTCCTTCAAAAATTTCCAGCCTTCTCTGAGTATATTTGGCATACAATTTGTATCAAGGCAAGAAATGGAAATATGCCAAAGTGTAACTAGAAATACTGGTATTTTATAAAAATTATATTAACCAGTACATAGCAATATAAACCACATTGTAAAAGAAACAAATTGCCTTACAAATTGCTCTTTTAAAGCTAACCACCTCAAAATTAACAAGTTAACAAAGGACTGAAACACTGTAAAATAGCTGCCAATTGCTGAGTGCTTAAGGATGAAAGGCAATATATAAGAAAATTTCATTTCATTTTGAAAACAAGGTGTCAATTATATACAGGCCATATAATTGACCTTAACAGGACTTATTCCAGTGAGTGCTTTTCTCACTGAAACTTGGCATCCATTTCAACCACCGTTTTCCCTCCAGACTTAACCATTAAATATTTAAAAATGTGTTTGAGAGCCACTGGTTAATAAACTGCACTTCTCTGGACAAGTAATAATTTCATAGTAGTTGGAACTCCCAATAACTGACTGGGGAATATCGGAACTATATCTCTCTATTCTAAACAAAATAACGCCCCTTTCTACACATCTTTTTGAAAAGTCTGTAACAGCCTTTTTGGTGTACTATTCTGAATTCATGCAATACTAACTAAAACACACTTAGATGTACTTAAATGTCTCAAAACCTGCACAATGAATTAAATGAATTCTGTGATCAGTGTTTTGATGGCTGGATAAGCATATCAGTATATAACATACTTTCATTGTATTAACCAATGATGAATTCATTATCAACACACAGTGAGTACACACAGATCTATGTTTACACGTGTCATCTGTATACGTGAAACATAACTGAAGATACTCCAAGCCATCAAGATATCCTCTGAAAGAAGAATTCCTCAAAGGACTTTTTCTTCCAGGTAGAGAATATAAACCTACTGAAGCTGCACAGTAGTATTTACTGAACACTAAATTGATTTTTTTTCTTATATATTTAAATTAATAGAGTAAGTTGCCTAAAAGGTCTAGCCTTGTTCTCCTTGTTTCTATCTCATGCTTCGGGTTTAAAGAACATTTTCCTTTCTTTCACTTTTCCACAACCCATAAAAAAAAAAACTCATTTCTAATTCATCCGTTCGTTCAGCTTAACCTCTCTTCTCAGCAATTAAAGCACTCTGCGCATCCCTCATCTATCACACAGCCAGCTAAATAATGCATTGCGTCCTCCGCTCATCTTTTATCATCCCAAATGACAGGTATTAGCATATCTCCCCAGTCAATTACAGTGCAGCGGAATAATCACAGCATAATTGGGCGAAAGCCACTCTAATCACCAACCCTGCAAACTCGCAGAATAAAAACTGAGTGGCAGTTCAGACAGGCCTTGCTCTTGTCCATGACTCTAGCCAACTGGCTTGGCAGGTCTCCATTCCCCTGTTGCCTTTAAAAACTTACTCTTCAGGGTAAACTTCTCAATAAAAACAAGCAGATTCAAAAACAAAATGATATATATGGTCATGCCAAAATTTAGCTGATATAAAGCTTGATACTTTAGAACTTCTTCAAGCCCTATTTCAAAGGTCATCATATCACTCCAACACTGTACATAGTTGGCATCATTCATCCAAACACAAAGCTTTGTCTTAAGAGCTTTAGGGCTTGTAGTAACTGAAGGAGATACGTATTATTCATTTTTCTACCTACTGCAGTTTTGAAAAAAAAATGGGTATACTGCTGACTTTCTTGTTTTACATAATTAAAACAAGAAAATGATGCTCTGTTCTTATTTCAGCCTCCTTATACATGCAGATTTTGTCATTATTTCAGAAGAGGAAAATCTACTTTGTTCTGTTCACAATTTCTGTACTGTACAACATGGAAACATATTCCATCATTAACATCACTATTGCCATCATCATCGCTGTCATCATCCAGGACAGATTAATTTATAACAGCAAAAGAACACCCCATTTTAAATCACTAATTTAAATAGAGCTTCCCTTACACATCTTCATGGATTTTTTGAACATTGGTTCAAATGCCATTACGAAAATATGTTAATGTACAACTCAATAGAGCTATTGACAATATTTAGAAGAGTACAGCTTGTACAATATTTTAGATAATTTTCTTTTTATTTAGGAAAAAGTGGTACATAATATACTCTTTGCCTGTACCAAGTTGTGGTGCTGCATCAGTACGTTACAGATATTAATGAAGTCATTCACATAAATAACAGCACTTAAGCCTAAATCCAATTTTTCATCTAAAATAGAATAAGCTCATAGAATCAACAGGAATGTGATAAAGCAACACTAATATGTGAGTCTACTTCCACTGGGACCAAAAGCTGGATTTAGTCCGTTGTTCATTAAACTAAATCTTGACTGTTACATAAATGTTTTCTGGTTCCTACTCCACCACTGGCCACTTCATAGCATCACTTAAGACAAATGTACATGATTATACAGTACCCATTCACCCATCTATGAGGATGTAAGTGCTTTTTACATAGGTATTAGACCTGAGATAGCCTGTTAAGGAAGCCAAGAAGACAGCAGACACAGAAGACACTAGAGAGTCAAATAGATGTAGATGGTGGTAGGATTTGAACTGGTCACCAAAAGACCAAAATTGAGTCCACTTAGCCACCAGACCATTCTGCTTGTTATTGTTTTTTAATCATTTTAAAATTTTCTATCTCCAGAAAATAAATGCACACTGTCCTTAAAACCTCTATTAACTAGATTTCACCTTCCACACTCCTAATGTCATTTTTATTCATAGTCTGATTCAGAAACAAGTTTTCCGGATGTTTCATGACTGACTGTAAGTACTCAAAGTGTGATTGTGAAAGAGCCATCTGATCATTTTTATGCTCGCTATGTTTTGCTAGAATGTTTAGTTTTAGATATAGTTTGATTGTTATTTTTACATGATAGCAAAGAGACAAATGTGTTTATTAAGAATATTTATTAAAAAATAAAGTCTGATTCAAATTTAAAACTTTTTTTATTAAACGGAACTGATTTTTATCTAATCTGAAATGCCATACCTAGAATGGCTTGGCAACAGACACATAAAAAAGAACCAACACAATAATAAAATGCAATATAAATTAGAGTAGCTAATAAAAGTGATGTCAAACTTCAAACACAGTATATTTTTAAAAAATACAGTAAATTTTTAAATTTTTTTAAAAACTGTACTTCCAGATCTGGGTCAGTTTCTGATGGAAGATCCTTGAAGAGAGGACTGCTGGATCTTTGTCCAAAGAGCAGTCAAATCTGTGGTATGGCTATAGAAAAAATACAGCTGACATAAATTGGAGTTATGAATTTCTGATCTCCAGACAGCAGTGAAGCCTCTGAGCATCATGTTTTCAATCCATTAAAACTGACAGACCACTTTCAAAAGCAGCGTGGAAAGAGTATATCACAACAATCCATCCTATGGCTATCTAAGGCATGGAAAACTAAAATTAAACCTGTCTTCTCCAGAAAAGGCTGCAGCTGGAGTACCTTGTTGGCCAAGGAACCTCTGGCCAGTACAGCCACTGAGGCACCCAGGAAAAAGTATAGATCCAGGAGCACCCCAAGGTACATGATTTCTCCTTCAACGGAAATGCAATTCCATCAAGAAAACATGAAACCAGATTACTCTGATCACCAGTGGTCTTCATCAGTAGACCTTCTGTCTTGTCTGGATTAAGTCTGAACATATTAAACCCATCCATTCTTGCGTGTATGTCGGACAACATGCACCGATTTATGACTACCAGTTCCTTCCAAGAATCAGATAATGGGTATTCAGGCATACCTCAGTTAACAAAGTCTCTGACAAAGAAGCTCCTTCCATCTTCATCCTCTGTTTAAGCCGGAAAGTTTTTTAGCAGCACCAATACTGGAAAGATGGTGACAGAGGACTGGAGAAACACAGGTTTTCAGTGTCAGGTTTTAACAGTGTATATGCAGTAAACAATGCAATAAAAAAAGCTTGAGCTGGAAATAGTGGGATTGTGCTCTAGCAGAGGAGGTAAATAGCAGCTGCCTCCAGAATCCCTTACTGACCAAGTGTGAACAGCAAAACAGAGAGAAAAGGGGAGAGCAGATATACCTGCCTTACCTGCTACACCCAAAATGTTGGATACATCTACAATTCTGGCCACCAGAATGGAAATCATAAGAAAACTGGCGCCCAGTGAAAAGAAAGTCAGGACTGCAACATGCTTTTGTCACAGCTGCTAAGGAGATCCAAGGAGAATCACCTTTAAATAATCTTGTTACACTCACTTAACATATGCTAGTTAATTCTTAATATATTCCTAATCCCCATTTTCGTCACATTATATGGCCAGCACAGAACATAATTTTTCTACTAAAGTAGAAGCAGATGAGAAAAGGGCATCATCAAGGGCTTCCAGAGCTTACTGTATCCTCTGTCTTACCACTTAGCTTCTGACACATACCATATTGCCTTTTCTTTTCTTTCCTCAAGTCTCTATGTGTATAGGTATGTGCCTTCAAATTGCTTGTTAACTTAAGGCAATTCCACGAATTTCATAGGGTTTTCTTAGGCAAGGAATACTCAGATGTGATTTTGTCAGTTATCTTCTTCTGAAATACAGCCTATAGCATCTTGTATTTGTTGGCAGTCTCCCATCCAAGTACTAATCAGATCTAACTCTGCTTAGCTTCTAAGATCAAACAGAATCTGGTACATTTAGGCCGCCTAGAAAGATTATTTTGTAGACATCTATATTATTTTATTCAGCATGTGGTTATGCTTGCATGAATTTATATGATATCTGGATGAAATATCAAGAATCAACATTTGGATGGTAGTGAATCTGGACTTCTTGAAGGATACTGGGCTTGTTCACCAACAGGCCCAAATCCTATACACTTTTAGTATGACATATACTATGTCAATGTAGTCATTCTGGATCCTACAGTTACAAAACCAACTGTGCAATGAATGTTAAGTCTTAAACTCACCACAGTACTATGGCTGATTACCTCCTCACCCAACAAGTCAGAAGTGTGAGAGAGGGCTGCCTCTCTATTTGCAAAAGGATTGACTATATTAAGGACAACTATTTACTCTTTCTCCAAGGAAGTGCAATTGTTTCCATAATTATTTTTACACTAGTATATGGCCCCAATAGAATTCTGGCCACAGATTACTTTCCTGTCTTGATATTCCAATTTTCAGAAAAGTAGATTAAAATTTATCTTTTGATTAGATAACTCAGTTATTGTTCCAAGGTTTTCACAAAATTATAGTCCCAAAGGTGCTACAATATCCATCCGTATACTGATCCAGGCTAACATGGCTATGTCTTTGAATTCTACCACAAAATTATAGTAGTCAAATGTGTGTATTTGTAAAAATTATTCAATCATTCCTTCTTGTAAATATAAAGACAGTTGAAGGCAGTAACTCAAATACAAGAACAAATACTTCAATTATATATAGAATTTACTTGCAAGTTCCCCAGAATTAATTCCACTTAAAATTTACTGAGGATACCGTTAAAAGGAATGTCAGGGTTTGTAACTAATTAACTTCAAGATGATGTGGTTGTTTCAGGCAGTTGATTTTGAATGCTATGAAAAGAAAGCAAATTGCTTTTTATTTAAGTTATTAATTATTCTTACTGATGGACTTTATCTTTATGCTTGGGGAAGAAACTTGCCCTTTGGTGCCAAAACTAACTTGAACCATTATGCACTTTGACCTGAGGGTGGGACAATTGCTGTTTTGTGTCAGCCAGCAAAATGTGTTGGTAGGATTCAATTACCTGAATCCATCTTAACCATGTAGTTTCTTAGGTACCTCTTTAAGCTACTTTTCTAGAAAATTGATAGAACAAAAGTGAATTATACTGTTTCTCATCATGGCATTAAAACAGTGTCATGCTGACAATTCAGTGTTCATGGACATGGTACTTTTCTCCTCTCCCTCATTTCCTAACGCAGCTCTCTGAGCAGGTCAAAACTCAGTTCTAAATGGGTTTAAAGCTTTCAGAAATTGGTTTTGGGAGATCCAAAAGACTGAGACTTGTGGGAGGGAGAGGTTTGCCTCCCTTCTGTCACTGCTAGTGAAAGGAGATCCATCAGTGAAATCATTACCTTAAATTCTGGCCCCATACATTTGTATCACTCTAGGAAATATGACAGCAGTTTGTTTTTCTACAACTGGGATTTTTCAAACTGGGTGCCAGAAATACTTAAATGCCTTTAGAGAACTGCTAGCTTGCAGTCTGAAAAAAAATTAACTTAATAATTTAAGGCTACTATGAGTGGAAAAGAACAGAGAAAGATGCTTCCAATGCTCCAATTATATGAGGGTGAATCTACTCTTCTCAGCCATTTGGTATCATTGAGGCATTTAAACTGGATGCAAGTCAACCAATCCATGCTATAGAAATAGCAGAAAGACATGCTCTGGGCAGAAGTGATCATGCTGAAAATTCTTCCTGAGACTCTGTTCTAGGCTTGTCATCATATAATGATGCACATATTGAACAACAGTGCATGATATAACATAGGAACTGTTCACTGCGCACCTGAATAATCCTTGCTATCAGTCAAGAAAAGCTTTGTGTTTATAACAGTTGTCTGCATTTATGACTTAAAGTCAGGCAAGAAATATGTTTCTACTCTCAGAATTATAACCGTGCATAGCAAAATTTGTTAAGTTAAATATTTAAATTAGATGGTTAGGCTAGAAAGTTAAGTCAGATAAGACACTAATGATGAAAATCCATATAATTCCATGAACGAATATCCCAATTTGACTCATTGTTCATCAGCACATTTTGCCATTCAGGTTGAATTCTGTATTGTTCAAGATGAAGAATAAAAAAGATGTGCAACATTTGACAAGGGACACTTGAAAATCAAAGACAGCTCCATTTCCTGGCTTTGATGAGCCAGAAGTAATATGCACACCTTCGCGCTTGCCTAGATTTTCCCAGTAAACACCCATTCTAAAATCTCCTCTTGAGGAAACCTCATTGATCAAAATTCTGTAAGAGTAAGGGGAAAGACAGTGCTGAGCTGAGCCATAGACTTCATTAAACATGCAGAACATAAACTGCTGACACAAAGCAGCAGCGAATGTGCAACACAGCAGAGGGGAAAAAAGAGTAAAGACAGAGCAGTGAGGAGATGAAGCAGGGAGAAAACTGACAAATATTCCTCTACTACAGTCTGCATCCAACTTTCCTATCTGATATGGAAAACAATACTTGTTAAAAAAAATGTGCTGAAAGATTTACCTAGTATTTTAGTGGGTTTTTTTTAAATGATATGTCAGATGGGCAGCCTACAGTAAAAGTAGAGGGAACCAAACTGGGATCTCTTTTCTACCACTGAGTGTCATTATCATCATCATCATCATCATCATCATCATCATCCCCCCTGGGGCTCTTCTCATTGCAAAAAACTTTCCTAGCTGGAAGCCAGACTTTTTTTTTTTAAATGTGCGTTCCAATCAACTACAACTTATGGTGAGCCCCTCCTATGGTTTCTTGGCAAGGTATATTCTAAGGAGGTTTACCATTGCCCTCTTCTGAAGATTAAACACTTGCCCAAGGTCACTCAATGGGTTTCCACAGGTATGAAAAACACCTGAAGCCTGGTCTCCTGGAGTCCTACTCCACCAATTAAAAAGTATTTTATCAAAGCATTACATTGTTCCTTCCCAAATGGCAGGTATTGCTGAATTATTTTTCCTGACCAGTCAGATTATACTAAAATGTTATTATAGGCCTGAAGGGAGTACAGTCATCCCTCCACATTTGCTAGGGTTGGGGCACAGGACTTCCGTGAAAATGTAAAAACTGTGAATAACTCTAGGCCCTCCCAAACCATATTTAACACACAAAAAAAGTATGATCACCATATTCAATTTGCCACGGATGGGTTGGATGCCTTTGAGGCATCAGGGTTCCCTCACAAGGCAGAAATGGGTGGCTGGTGGGGCCTATTGTCACCTCCCCTGCTGCCCCACAGCATTTTTAATAGGGACTTACAAGCCTTGTTTGCAGTTTCTCAGTCTCACGAGGTTTGCAGACCCTATTAAAAATGGCACAAGAAGGCAGCAGAGGTGACGGAAAATAATCCATGAATAATCAAATCCATAAAAGTAAAACCCACAAACGTGGAGGGCTGACTGTGTTTTCTTATTGCTTTCCAGCTGTTTATTCAGAAAAAAGGCTAATATTCACATAGAGTACTAGTACAGTTCTTCAGTCTTAGGAGGTGGGTTGAATCAACAGACAGAAAGACAGCACATGTCCTGCCTCCTCCCTCTCTTCTTCTATTGCGTTTCACCTAGGCAGAATGACAGAACTTGGGACAGAGGAGAAGGGGCTAGTGTACTCCCTTCTTCAAGTGTTGATTCAACACATTTCCTAAGAACTTGATTAGGGCCAGAGTAGCAAAAAACTTGCTTTCAAAACTGTGCCAAAGGCAGCCATCAGAGGTGGACCAGGGATCCAGGACCTGAGAGCTGAGTCACTGCTGAGGAGTACACAGAGACATATGTGAGTCAGGAACATCTTGTTGCCTTTCTGTAGCTCTGGCAAGATGCGAGCCCAAATAGGAAGGCTTTTGTCACTCTGGAAAGGCCCAATGGGGCCAGCTTGGAGAATACTTCACTGCCAGGAAGATATGCCAAGCCATGCTTCTGATGCGAAGGCACACTGAGACAAGAAGGTATCTGGTTCCAGCACTGGCAGTTCCTGTCCCTGAACAGCACTGCTGCAGTCTTCTTGTTCCAGCAACTGCCCCGGGCACAGCTGAAAATGAGGCAATAACTGGCACTAGAGAAAAGTGTTTGACAAATAAAAATGTACACAAAACGATGCATTTGAGAAAAATTATGGCAAACTGGCAACACATTTTAATCTATCCTCATACAATTAAGCTCAGTTAAGTTCAGTGAATTTTAAACATGAACCTGAAATATTTTCCTGACTTGGAAGAGACAGTCAAAGAGGCTCAGCTGTTACAGAATACCAATCTGCTCATGTTCCAAAGTGCAGAAATGCTGGGGCTGGCTTCAGATATTTCACGGAATGAACAGAGAGAGAGAGAGAGAGAGAGAGGCACAAGTATTTACTATCCCTGTGTAGTTCCCAACTTTACACAGTTGCACAGTATGTGTTAAGACAGGACCTTCTGCTTCTGATCTCCCACTGTCATCTCACAGCACGATACAACTCCCTCAGCCGCCAAGATTGTGAGCCTATGCATGCGTGCCTGGCAGTAAGTTCCAAGACTTACTTCTAAATAACACACAGGACTGCACTGCAAGTCTGTCCTTGGGATCACTTTCTCCCAGTTTTTGAAAATCATTCTTTGGTTTCCCAAGGACATAACTGGAATAAGGGGGTGTCAATCAGAAACTGATGTAAGGCCCTATAATTAATTAATTTATACTAGACAACCCCCAAACTAAGTAATTGATTAATTAATTAATTTGGAAGGTTATCTAGTAAACCAGTTTTGCAGGAGGAATTATTTCCATACACAGAGAGAAAAATTTAGTCTTATTAATTTGCAGATTCCTGAGTAATTGTTTAATATGTCTGAAATGTCTTTTCTCATGAAAAAAGTCTTTAAAATTGCATGTCTCTATATATCTTCAGAAATATATGGAAAAACAAACATATATCATAAGAAGTATGTACGAACAAATTAACATCAGAAGTGTCCTTGAAGTCAAGTCTGCACAATCATATTTTAAAATATCTGCGCAATTTACTAGAAGCAGCACCTAATCTTAGCAATTGTATTTGAGAGGTCATCATATTAAGTTTTACTAGAAGAACACCCATGAGTGTTTGAAGAGGGCAGGCTCTGCTGAAAGAAATTAAAATGTGCTATGCAAGTTTAGAGGGAGTGTTAAGTAAGAACCAAAATATATTGTTAAACTGACTGTAGACCTATAGGGCAGCTAACTGCCTTTTTACACTTACAGTTTAGCTTCTGTTTTAAAATGCTTTCTGATTCAAAGATAGCTGTGCAAAACTGCCTGCCGTGGAAGCTTGAATTTAATAGGCATGAAGCTGAAGGTGTGTAGCATTTTCCTCTGATCACAAGAAATGAGCACTTAGCCGTGAGAGAGATCCACAATGAATCACTGCAGGGTAGAATCAAACACATCACAGGAACATACAAGCCTTTTTTATTATTACTGTAACAGCTGAAAAACACTTTACAACTTAAAGCCCTAGAAAAATGCATTTTCAACCAAGCAGCCCCTTTACACTTATCAAACTACCCACAGTATCATACATAATAGTATATTCACACTCTATGAGTTGAGACTAGAAAGAGAAAGAGTGGGGAGAAGATCAACATTTCCCAGAGAAACTACTTTGAAGTGTATATAAATAATGCTGAAATAACCCTCCTAAGCTGAAACCAGGCATTACTGAATCATAAAACTGAAATAAGGTATTTTAATAGAATTTTAACATTTGAGCTGCAGTATATTTATTATTACATACCTCTGAATATTTTTAACAATCTCTTTATTGATAGAGCAAGTCCAATACACAGCTTTAAAAAGTAAAAATTATTTATGAACCAACCCAATGCCATTCATCATATCACTACTGCCTTCTTGCCAATAAAATCCACGTTATTCTTTTGAGAGACAAAATTATTTGAAATGTTTCATTAACCTGTACATGAAAACAGTGAAGGCATAAATATATCTGCAGCTAACAAATACATATGGTAACTATAAAAGTTTTCAGACAACCCACACCCTTCTGTGGAAGCTGTATGTATGAAAAACTGGGAGTATATCTCAGGATCAAACAAACCTATCATTTTTTCACAGCATGTAGAACACCATTCTTACACCAAATGATATTTTAAAGCATTGAGAGCCCCTAGCCCTGTGATCAGATACAAAGTTTTGGGTGATCTTGTGATGAAATAACACTTGTTTTGGGCAGTACACATGTCATCGCAAGTGGACTGAGGAGGGGGAGAGAGAAAATGTCCAAGCCTCACTTTCACTCCCAATCCCATCAAATAAAGACAATTTAGAGAAGAAATATCTGAACACAACCTACATTTTGGAACAGAAAATGTTGACAGGGATATAGAGAAGATATATAGTGCCCACTCTTGCTCTTTACCTTCTTCTGGAACTCAGAGAGCCCAAGATCACTCAGTGGGTTTCCATGGACAAGCAGGGATTCAAACCCTGGTCTTCAGAGTTGTAGCCAAAGATTAAATCACTACATTACAAAGGCAAATCCCCTTTGAAAAAACCTGCTAAGAAAACCCTGTGAATCAAATCAATCAAACCATTTTATATAAGGGATGCCATTTTACTACACCACTATATATAATGGGACTTGAATATTCATGGATTTTCATATCCATGGGAGATCCTGGAACCAAACCCTAGTGGACATAAGGGACCCCTGTACACCATATATGCCTTGATGTTTGTGACTCATGGCCCTGCCAGTCATACAAAGAGGCTAAGGAGAAGTTGTCAATCTCCCATGGCAATACGGTGCACTTCCTGACTGAGGAGCATCTTATACTTCACTTGAAGAACACCTGGAAATCCATTCTAAAGCTAGGTAAATAACGGTTTTTCAAATAATTATTTTTCTTCAGAAATGCATCCAACAAATATGTTTCTCTAAACAAATAAAGCAGCCCTTGAGAACCTTAGATGTACACTGCATAATGACTGTTGCCAACAAAACCACAAGCTCTTCTTTGGACCCATTAATATCCTCTGTGGGCTAGAAGCCTTCTGCAGTTGAAACTATCCTTTTGCAATCATTGTCATGCAGATAGCTGGACAGGATACACTAATATCCATGGGTTGCACTGATTGATAATCTTTGGCTTGGTATTTAATGTGCCATTTTTAGTTTCTCCAGTCTTTAACTCCCTTAACCATGTGTTGTTCCTGCCTTATGTTCTAGGCCTGCACATATCAAATGTGTGCACTTCATTATTTAATTCACAGTGTCTAGCTGTTACAAACTGACTGAAAGAAATCTCCTCCTCACTATCATGAAAGACAAATAACACTTTTGAAAATAAATATTTTTCTCTTGTATTATAAAAGTCTGGGTAACTTTTCATAATGATTTTTTTTAAATCATGACTGGTACCTTTTCTTTCAGGTTTGCTTAGTATGTTAACAGCATTTCACAAAGTATTTCTTTTATAATACAGGCTGTTAGTTTCACATGAACAAACCAAAACTTCTGTTCATACACACACAGGTGCAGAAAACAGTATTCCCCTCTCCCTCCATTAACATAATCAGTGATAAAATTGTAAATATCCCAGAAATTTCATTTACTCTGCATTCTAGAAAGGAGTGAGTCACTTTTACTGATAAAGAAAGACACAATGGGAAGGGATAGATTAGCTCTCACTCTAGTAAACACATCAATGTCTAAATACCTAAAGGCACCAGATCCTGTCTGATTGTAAAAGCTAAGGCAGGGCCAGTCCTGGGTAGTACCTGGATGGGAGACAGTCAACAAATACTAGATGATATATGGTATATTTCAGAGGAAGGAACTGGCAAAACCACCTATTCAGTATTCCTTGCCTAAAAAACTCTATAAAATTCATGGGATCACCATAAATCAACAGGTGACTGGAAGGAGTGTGTGCATCATGCACACACACACACACACAGGTAAACCTCAGAAGAATAAATAGTTCCTTACAAAGGAGTCCATAGACCTATTCACCCATCATTGAAAAAATAAATTATGCTCCATTCGTGATTTGTAAACTAAAACTACTGTTCTGAACACGGCTGTAAAGAGTTCATCACTTTGTTGTCATCTTATGAAACAGAACAAAAAAATACAAATAAAATGAACAGGAAGGATAAATAAAATCACACCTGCTACTTGAGAAATTTATTCACATTGGTTTGTTTCAAGAAGACTTTTTCTTTTCTTTTGCACACCTCAAACTTTTCAAGAAGGAGAATCAAAACCAGTTTATCCACAGTAGTAAAAACAGGCTGATACAACATGGGGCATGTTTGGTCCAAATAAGTATGGTTGTTAAATGTAATTTACCCAGGCAAATATATTACAGTTCGCTTGCTTCTGAATAACAAAGTCCCAAATATCTATTACCTAGCTGCCTTGAGCCCCGATTTTGAGAAAAAAGTGGGATACAAATAAATATAACAACTATCAATCATAACAAGTAAATATATGCCAGGTGGCCAATTCCAAATCAAGCAATCATTTCCTGAAGCCTCTATAACTACACTTCAGCCATAGTATAACAGCTCAAAAATCTACAGTGCAAACCACATGTGCTATATGGATTTGTACATGATTCTCAGTATCATAGGTATATTACTTTGTCTTAATTGCTTAGCCAGAAAAGATGCCATACTAAGAGACCAGCATGCAACCAACAAGTTTTGTAAGATTCTAGGAACCAAATAGTCTCACACACTAAAACACTCCAGGGACAAATAGGAGTCCTGCAGGCTGTAGTAGACCAGTGACCGCAGGAATAACATCTCCTTTGTAGCCAGAGGTATAAGGTGGAAAGAAGCCAGTGGATGTGGAAAATTTACATAAAATATCTTGGTAACTTAATTCCAATTCATAGAAAGCAAATGCCCTCATTAAAGAACTAAGTCAAGTAGACAGCTTTGCATTGCTCACCCGAATCTAATTTTTAATACACCATTATAGCTAAGGAGAGATTTTTTTATGCACTCCAACGAACACACACACACACATAGTGTTCAAGAATACTCTCCCTGTTATTTGCTACAACCTTCTCTCAGGATACTGCTCCTAGGAAAAAAGTGGCCTGCTTGTGCTTCTGCCTGCTAAGTAGCATATGCTACAAAACACTATGAAACTATAAAAGAATCTGCAGCCCAAATCACACTAGTCTTTAAGTTACGGCCGAGGAGTAGCACTAAAGACTGTTAACTACGCAGGTGGGACCAGCAGATTCTCTAAGGAGATGAAGGGTGGATTGCAATCTCTTCTTTCTCAAGGGTTTGGAGGTGCTGAGGTTCATTGTCACAACCTTGCTTTCCTCAGCCTTTTTTAATGTTACTTCAGGCTTGAGCAGCCATGGTGGATCTTTGCTTCAAGACCGACAAAGGAAGCAGTACTTGTCTCAGTTTTTGACAGACTGTATCACACCTTCCTTTTAGAGCCACTCATAATATCTGGTAGCTGTTTAAGAGAGATTGCTCCAGTGGTTTCTCTCCTCCATTCTTTGGGCTTAACGTGTGAGACTCTATAGTGAGCTTTGGGATAACGTAGAAGCCCCCTCTAACTTAAGTATACAAAATGTTACACAGCTTAATATTATCACTGACACCATTTAATATCAATAAAAAGGATGCAATATAAATATTTTAATATATATATAAATGTTTTAATATATAAAAATATAAATTAATAAATATGGTTTTGGATGTCATCAATATGCTGATACCATATACCTCTATACTTCCTTAACTAAGTACTCAAGAGTTGCTATCTCTGTCCTCAGCAAATACATGAAGCAGTGGTTATATGAATATGGGTGAACAGACTGAAGCTAAATCCAAGTGGCATTAGTTGGGAATGAACATGGCTTGTCCTATAACAGATGCTGTTACCATTTCCCTTTCTTTTTAAATTTTTTCCCCTTTTATTATGAATCATGTACTTAATGTACATTGATATATACTATATTACAATGTAATTACAAGGAAATTTAAAAACAACAATTGCTTCATTTCCCTTTTAGACCAGGTAAAGAGTGTGTGGCTACTGCCTAGACTTCAGATTGCTCTTTAAACAATAGGACTGAGACTTGATAAGTGGGCTTTCCCCTTATCTTCATTTAGTACATAGGCTTGATCTCCTCCTACAGAAGTTGCAAGTTCAATTTTCTAAATAATTAAACAGACATACCCCATTTTTGGGTGTCTTTGGAGCTTCAGTTAGCACAAAACGTAATGGCACATCTATCAGACAATAATAGTGGGCACTGCAGGCCATATAATACTTCTTACTTATTTGATTCTGTGCCCAAGTCAAGATGCTGCATTGATTCCTACCTTCAAAGCCTTGCTCAGACCACCATTCCACATATAAATCTTCTTGCCAACATGTAGCTAGTCACCAGACTCTGATAGCAATGAGGAGGCAGATAGTTCACAAATTGTGAAACCGTCCCTGGTAAGAGGTCAGGAAGGCTCTTCTCTTCCAACAGGGGTTTTCTACAGCTTTGAAAATTAGTATTACAATTTTGTGTGGTTCTATGTTATTGTTATTGTGTGTTTATTTGACATAAATCATGGTGACGACTCCAGAAAAGTGGCTTAGAACTATTTCAAATTAATAAATTAATATGATATCCAGATTTTCTTTGTTAATTATTTTCCCTTTTATGTAGGGGTCCTCATCCCCACTCCTTTGCACATACACCTTTAAGATCTGACACTTTTTGCCTGAACTCTAATAAGAGAATCCACAAGCCCTATCCCTTCATGCAACATTGGAGATAAAAAGCATTCCATCCTAACTCAGAGGTTAGAGAGTACAGAGAGCATTAGAAAATTACACTAAGTTCAGAGAAATACCTGTTTCTTGTCTTCTGAGTAGTAACATTGGAGTGCACTGTAGCATTATCAAATGAACCAAGGGATTACTATCCCTTCCCTTGGATGCAGACAGTGATTCTCCTACATTTCCAAAGGCAACCCAACCTCTATCCTGGTGTTTCTGAAGCAGTAAATATTAGTACATGACCAATCTAGAGATGGAAGTTGCTATATTTTACATATTTATTCACAACCTTCCCCCCGCAAGCAGGACAGTTTTAAGTCAACTCAACATAGGATGCAGGTAGTCTTTGTTTAGAGCCAATGGAAGCATAATGTTTGGCCCAAAGTGTCACTGAATATAGCTTTCATATGTTCACACCAAATGACAATCACAAATAAGGAACAGAATTCATATACCCTCCGGTTCAGCAACTCTGAGCATCATTCCCACCCCGTATGTCATTGAAAGAACAAGAACACACACTCGAGGTTGTTATAGTGGAAATCCTTGGCTGCTAGTCTAATGATGGTGTCATCTAGAAACTGGTTTAAGAACTCAAAAATGTAATATTTTTACCCCACTTTTTAATATATGCAAAACAGACAAGACTTTTCCACTGGAAGCCATTCTCTGGTGGGAATACACACTAGTAGTAAAAAAACCAGATGAACACTATGTGCGCGCACACACACACAGAGAATATATATAAAATAATGTTTTCAAGTCTTGTCTGGGTACTTCAGATAGAACTACTGATTAATAATCAGATATCTGTTTTCACACCTGTGCAATATTCTTGAAGTCAGCAAAAGGTCACACGCAAGGTTACTGCAAAGGCATAATTTAGGAGAGGGTATACATTAAATACACTCATCAACAAATCAACTGAGGCAATACTTAAAACACTCAATCTGATAAAGGTTAATTGGCTTTAATAAAACTTGAGTATCCTTTCAAGATGTAAATGGTGTTTGCAGCCAGCAGATGGCAGAAACAGAGGCTGCTTTGGAGATTCCTGGAATAAAGCCAAGCTAACATAGGAAGTTTAAAAATACAATATATAATCACTCTTTCTCTTTCACCCTAATTTGCCATTCAGAAACCTGAACATAAAGTATCTATCAACTCAGTGAACATTTACAAGAATAATATTTTTTCCAGTAACTGGTCTCACATCCCTATTTTCCTTTCTATGCCTCCCAGACTGTATCCGTTCTCACATGGATATGGGAGGATGCAGTAGCACAGTGGTAGAGTGCCTGTTTTTCACACAGAAAAATGCAGGGTTCAATCCCTGGTATCTCCAGGAAAGGCTTGAAAAGATCTGGGCAAACCAGTGCCACACAGTGTAGTCCAGTGTTCCTTAATCTAGTGCCCTCTAAATGTTTTGGACTGCAGTTGTGATCAGTCCCAGCCTGTAAGGCTAGTGATCTAACAGCTAGAAAGAAGCCTGTGTTCCAAAACAGCTATGGTCTGACAATAAAGGAAGTACTTTGGCCTGCATGTGCTTCTATCCAAGTCAGTACTCACATAATTAGGTGAGCATATATACCGGTACTCTGAGGACAAAAAGAAAAACAAACATAAAAACAAAAATTCTAAGTGACACACAAAAGAGCAAAGGATATAAAAGAGAACAGGAGATGGGAACAGAAATGAACACAAGATCCATCCCACTCCTGACTACCAAGAATTAGAGACGAATAGGCACAGGAAAATGAATAATGTAAAATAAGTACCAAGAGGGTCTATCACATCCCATACTAAGCAAGACAGAGCTAGCCACTTCCAGTTTCCACTGAGACTGAGTTCTGGGAACAGCATTTTTCTAGTGAATACTAATGCAATAGCTTAAAGTTAGACTCAAAATCTTGAGATTTTGTTGCTGTTTAACTTCATTAATATTCTGGAATTTTTGAAATGCCCTCCATCCCACTGTTTTCTTATCATGAACACTTTTTAACATTTTTGTGTTCACTTACACTTCTTTGTAGTGACCTGTCTGGCATACATAAAAAGTGGAAGATGGTTGTTGGCAGATGATGACACATACCATATTCAAAGACAGGAAGGCAAACAGGTATGGGGAAGGAATAGTTAACACGTTGGTGGCGGCAGGTTTGTCACAAGGGAGAGTGCCTGCTTCAGATTCTGAGCTGTCTATAAACAAGGACAAGCCTCCCATTCAAGGCTTGAGAGAAGTCAGTTTTCCAGCATGGACTATGGATGTTTTGTTAGCTAAGATCTTAGGGTGGCTTCTGCTGTGTAGGTGACATGTTCTGCTCTGTACATTCTCTGTTGAGCAAATATGCCTTTGGGGAAAAAACAGAGACAACAACAGCAAATAAGAACAACAACAACAACAGAAATGTGGTTAAAATGTAGCACTTGGGTTGATTTTATGATGTTATTTGGGTGGCAGCTAAAAGCAGGCATCTGCTTGTGGCTCAAAAATTATATTCATTATAGTTTCCAGAAAGTAAACCTGCTGCACAGGGAGGTCCAGACAGTTGTTAATGAAAGCACAGCAACGAAGTCCTAGTGTAATCTGTCAGAAGCCTTCTTTTTGTGGGTTAAGATTATGAATATGTAAGTGATATTAAGTCAAGTAAAGATGAAAACAGAGCGCATGTGTTGGAGAAGAGGGCCGGAGGGCATGTGTTTTTAGAATAACGGGTAGCCATAGCATCACTATCAAAAATATAAGGCATCCCAAAACCTACTAAGAACAAACTGGCAAAACTCAGCAACCAGGCATTCCATAGCGTCTTCAAGAAAAACATTTTTGATTAGCTGCAGCTTATATTTGCTCAGAAATTTGGTTTATAGAATTTATATACCCTTGGTTACCAGATGGGAAATCATCAGTTGATATCAGGAAGTTTGTGGTGATCTGCAAATAACTAAGAAAGTTGGTCCTCTAAGGAGTATGGATACCATGAGAATAGACAGACACCTCTGCTACTTGAATGGCAGTGTGCAAGATTAGGATTTTGGATAGCCAAAAGCTGAGGCCACTGAGATATCTGTGTAGATCTACTTCTGCACTTTCAGAAGCAGATGTCATATAGTTTCTTCTGATATTCCTTTCAATATTATACTCTGCACATTTTGTAATTACAAGACAAACTGTGGTGAGATCAAACCCTTGACTTGAGACAGACAATTGATATAGCCAGTACAAAAGTCCAACACAGCACTTAAGCACCAGAAGAAATCCATGAAGCATTTTTCTTTCCGAAGCTCAACAGGATGGTTGTTGTATTAGTAACTTGTTCAGTAGTGGATTGGAAGCATTCCTTTGGCTGTGGAGAGCAAAAATAAGCTTCCAAGTCACAGCAGAACTATATATACACAAAGAGAACACAAAGTGTCCACAAATGTGAACAAACTGTGAGTAGACAGATTAACTATACAGCTGAGCTAAAGATACTATGGATATTTGAATAGCCTGGAATCTTTGCTAGAGAAGGAAAGAGTGTGCTGTGGATTGCTTCCCTAGATTCTGAAAAGACCAGCCACTTGCAAACGTATATGGGGTCTTTGGCTCTTTTGGTAAGTTCTACTTCTGAGAGTTTGTTCTTAATCTTCTTCCACTTTCTTTCAGAGCACATAGCACCATTACTTACTTCCCAAGCTCTATGTATTGTAGTGTTTTTTTTTCACCTTCACAACAGTATGATGTCCTCCTATTTGTAGTTGATATTTGATGGTGTTGTTCCTTCTAAAATACACAGTGGGCCTTTTTTTCAGTTGTTTGAATCTTATACCAAAATCTCAAGAAATGGCCTTGATAAATTGGTATGCACCAAATTACTGTAAATATTCGCAATTCACTGCCCAGTAACATCAGTGAAAATTCCGATGAAATATCACATTTATCATTCGTAGAATCATAGTTGGAAGAGAGCATAAGGGCCATCCAGTCCAACCTTCTACCATGCAGGAAGATACAATCAAAGTACTCACAATAGATGGCCATCCAGCCTCTGCTTAAAAACCACCAAGGAGGGAGATTCCACCACACTCCAAAGCATCATATTCCACTGCTGAACAGCATTATCCATGATACAGAAATTATACATTTATCCTGTGATTTCTAAAAATGATCTTGGGGATGTACAACTGCATTAGGAGAATGCAACAACTAGAAACTGGTTTCTTGTTATCACTCATAGAACTGATATAAGGATGGTATATAATGGTGATGGTGACCATAAGCAAAGAAACATATGAAGGACTACTTTGTTACATGGTGTCCTTTCTTTAAAAATTTCTGACAAATGACAAACACATCTTAAGTTATATAAAGTGTAGACCATTCAACAGTCCTTGCTGACCCTGTTGGTCACACACCATTTCAAAAATAGAATCACTTGTACCTATACTGATGTGAAATCCTACAGTTCAAGCAACCTTTGACACCCTGAAAGTTTTGGACTTTTACTTCTCACAGTCTCTTAGTATTGCCAAGCTGGCTGAAGCTGTTGGGAGTTGAAATCCAAAACATGTGGGGCCAAAGGTTCTCTATCCTCAGACATATTAAATTCAGCTCAATAGACCTATCTTTGCCCTCTGCTTGTTCAGTATAACAGAAAAAATAAATTTTAATTTGTACATCCTGACAATGTGGACAGAATTATTCCTACTTATAAAAGAGGGTGTTTGGTTGAGTAGCTTAGCGTAGTGATGAATGTCTCTCTGCAACAAAGCATGATGGAATGACTAAAGGAGGTAGTGGAGAAATCTTTCTTTAAAAAATGTGTTCCATTTCTGGCCTGTCTCTGATACTCCATTTTTTAATAAGGTGATGGAGTATATGGTTCATCTTAACTTAGATATTTCTGTGTGATGCATGGCTATGGAACACAAGCTATTTTGTTTGACAATCAGTGCTGGGAATTTGATAGGAGAAGCCCGTCAGTTCTGCTGGATCTCTCAATGGCTTATCATACCACTGACCATGGTATCTTTCTTGGTCACCTGCCCAAAGTTGGACTAGCAGGCACTGTTTTATGTTATCTACTAGAAGAGTGATTTCAAAAGGTGATGCTGGGCAACTCCTATTTACTGCTGCAGTCACTGGCCACTGATCTTGCCCTCTATCCTGACATAGATATGACACCATTGAAAAAGGACACTTAAATTGTGGAGTTTTGCTGCCACCAAGAAGATCTGCTGCCACTCAACTATAGCTCTTCTTTTACATACAATCAAGGAAGCTGATGCAGTTCAAAGTCACTGCCTAATGTTAATAATAGGCTGGATGAGGATGAACAAACTGAAGCTTATTCATGCTAGTAAAAAGACTGGTCAGAAAACAGGGATTCAAGATGTGCTAGATGGGATTACACTGTATGTGATGACTCAGGTTTGTAGTTAGATTCAGCCACAAACCTAGACGCAGAGATATTGGCAGAGACCAATATCTGCAAAGTGGGGGCATTCCTAGAGTTCTCAGATCTCACAACGGTGATATATCCCTTAGTAAAATCTTGTTTAGATCACTGTAACACATGCTCTGTGAGGGTCTGCCATTTCATAACTAAATGTCTTTCTTCATAATTTAGGATGTTTATAATTGGTAATTAATGTTTATAATTGGTAATTAAAACACGTTTTTAAAAAGCCCTCTCAAAAGTCAAGTATATATTTCATAACAAACCACTATCTATCTGTTAGAATGTAGTCATGAAGCTACACATAAAGAACTAGAGAGGGATGGGTATGCTCCAGAGCCAAGAGGATCCACAACACCATTTTCAGCTCCTCTGGAGCTTGAGAGGACCTCACTGTGTTGTTGTAGTCACCATTTTGGGTAACCGCGAGCAACAATGTGTCACTTTTGGTCAACTTTCAGGCTGCGTTTTTCTGTGGAGGTGGGTCATCTGTTTCTGGAGGTAGACCTTCAAAAACCTGCAAAAAGGTTTTTAAGCGTTTCCACTTATTTTGAACAAAACTCACAACGTTTGGAAGACAGTCACACTGCAGCCCCAAAAAGGAAAATACGACCCATGGACTGCACAATTCTCACCTCTGTACTACTGTTTCAGATGTGAGGGAACATTACACTCGTATTTCAAAATGCAAAGGTGTCTTTATTAATTTCAGTGTTAGAACAGTTAAACACACATTGTTTATATGTACTTGGGACACAGCCATTGACACTGAAGTCAGTAAAGATGTATTTGCAAATATGACAGATGTCCTGGACACCGTACCACACTGGATAAAAAGAAGTTCTGAGGCTAGGTCGAAAATACATAAATGCATACAACTGACTGCTCTGATTAAGTGAGACTATGTTGGCTAGCATGGTTAAGCCTGTTCACACACTCTTTCCAATATAAAACAATCTGGAGTTATGGTGCTGATTTTAATAAATCCTATGGACTTATGACACTTGAAAAACATCCTTTGTATTCGGCAATAATTTTTAAGTATTACATTGTCGTCATCATCTCTATCACCAACATCATCATCATCATCATCTGATGCCACTAATACTGATACAATGTCATCTAGGTACTTGTTTTACACTATAGAGAAAAACAAATCATTTTCCTGTTCCAAAAGCCTTACAAGCAAGGGAGCAAACAGACTAAGTGATGAGAAATCAACCCAGGAGTAAACAAGCAGAGCATATTTGATGGCTGCAGTTCTTCACATCTTGGCTTAGCTGCCCTGTTAAAGCAAGGATGAGGGATTTTTGCCCAAGACTTTACAGAAGAAGTAGATTTTGTGAAGTAATGATGATACATGATTAGTTTTCCAACACTGAGCTAATTTCTATTTAACACTGTGGGAAAGGTTTCTCTCAGGGTAGCTCTTTCATCTACCTAGGACTTCCACATGAAATATGTAAAAATGTACTTCCAAATGTGGGAATCTTATAAATTGCCCTTTTTACTCATGGTTAGGTGGAACACTTAAAATTAACACCAGAGCCGTTCTCTTTATTTTTCATAAATTATTTTAAGTCAGCTTTTTAGGTATCACAAGATGAATTAGGTAACAATGTTCACTTACTCTGCTACACACCATGTGTTCATATCAGTCACTGCACTGCTCACATTTCCTCATAATAAGGGGAAAGGGCTACTAATTAAGAACTGTGGAGAAGTAGGAGACCACTTATTAAAATATCTTGGGACCAGTTCTCATTCTTGATTACAAAGAATACAGCTAAACAAGCAATTTATCATCCATCCACATTGTAATGCAAGATAATTTGAGCAGAACTAGTTACTAGTGCATTTGCTCCCTCAAGGTGATTTAAAACACATAAGGAAGTTTACACACAAAAAGTTCAAAATTCACTTAAAATTCATTAACTAATATGATTAATATTTGCAGTCTGAACATTTTTATACTTGCTGGTCTGTGACTACTTTATTTACACCAGGGACAGTAAACAATTCCAGGGCTAGGGACTGGACAAATACTGTCAGCCCAATGCAGCTGACAAGGCCTAGTTTCCCCTATGCTCTGCTCCCCAATTCTTTTACTGAACTGCCCCCCACCAAGGAACCATGGGAGCCAATTTCACTAGGCTTGGCAGCATCTCCTGCACTGTTCTATGTGCCAAAGAGGCCATTTTCCAGAACTCAGAAAAGTTGGTTCCATTTCTGGAAACAAGACAGTTCATAGCCTAAAAACAGCTGGAAGGCTATAACCTGGATAAACTTCCTCCTCTTTTGCCATGCCCCACTGCTGGTGTAAACTATACTTGGGCATACGTATTTTATACTTACACTGCAAACTGAATAACTTAACTCATTTTATTGTTCCTAAGATAGTTCATATTTTGGATAACCATATCTTAGCTTATTATGCACAATCCTTTTGCCTGCATGGTCATATCTGTTACTCTTCCCTTTGTGGTGAGACATGATTAAGCCAAGCTGTCTTTGTAGCCCAGTTTTCCTTTCCTTTAAAACAGATGCAAGGAGATATCTGACACAAAGAAGGGGCAGGGGAAAGAAAACTACGGCTATCTATTTTGAAACAATCAGAGGCAGATAGTGCAGAGGAGCTTCATGTACAAGGCTTGTGCTGACTGCAGGTGAAATCTGACTGTTAAAATGGCCCATACAAGAAAGAGCAAACCAAGGAAAAGCACAATTTCTCCTCTAAGTAGTAATATATTAACAATCAAATAATAGTGCTCCGTGTGTGTGTGTGTGTGTGTGTATACTGTTGTAATTCTACATATTTTTAACAAAACCAATAAAATTTCTAAATAAATCTTGCATTTTCTTGTTGTGTCTCTTTGCGTAAGAGTTCCTCAATCCTTCCTTTGTACCCTTATTGGATTCCAGAGTAATTTATTCTTGCATTCTTAAACAATATACTTTTGTATTAATATCTACCGAAACTTCAACCTGATAACTCCTGAGTCATACTTTTCTTATTTCTGTTCCTTTTGATTTCAATAAGAAGTATAATTTTTTTAAAAATGGCCCATACATTTACACCCATTTAGAATGGGTACAGATGCAGATTTCTCAAAGTGATATTAAGCACTGGTGGTCCGCTTACTTCTCCTTTTAGGGGAAAAGGAAAACTGATCATTGATACATTTAATTTTTAAGGGAATTAAAAGCAAATTGCTCAGTTGAAAGGTGGTTGACATACTTATGGCTCTCCTAGAGCTCAGGTACTTGTTTTACTGTTTTAAATATGGGGTACAAATGTGGTGAAGAAAACAAGGCCTGTCCTACATTGTGCTATAGTGAAGCACAATTGCTTAAACCACAGAACTAACCAGTATTGTTATTCTTGTTGTTGTTGTACTTCAAGTCATTTCCAACTCAGAGTAACCCTAAAGCAAACCTATTACAGGGTTTTCTGGTGGCTGAGAGTGTGTGATGAGCCCAAGGTCACTCCATGGGTTTCCATGGCTAAGTAGGGAATCAAACCCTGGTCTCTTAAGATCATAGTCAAATGTTCAAACTACTACACCATGCTGGCTCTCTACTAATGTATAATTCTCCAAGACTCCATGGGATTGTTCAGAGCTGTCTAAGCAACATAACAAAATGCAACACGTCTCCAGCACAACACTAAGTGCTCTAGTGGTATCAGAGCTTCTGGAAGATGGACTGCCATAATGTAATACAATTTCTAAAAACCCAGATATGTCTCCTATTATCCAGGTCTTGGCTTTCTATGCTAGCACTGGGAAAAGCAAGCATTCATTTGCAGACCGTAGCTGACTAATCTTTGGGTGTGTTACAGTTTCACAAAGTTAGGAAAACAAATAGCTTATGCAAACAACTTTGTATAGGATTATATAGGAAAAAAGTGTTGGGCTTCTCTTGTAAAGTATTTCTTTTAACACCCTGTTCAGGCTTTCAGTATAAATACTGAAACCGTATGGAAGGAAAATGTAGAAAAATAGAAGTGATTTAAAGTACTGGCATAATTTAAGAAGCATAGAACTGTAATCTGTGCACAGTTAACCCTAAACCCAATGTATGTGTGGCATGGGTGCTCACCCATGCAAGCAGTACACATGTGCTCCTTCCCTTTCAAAAACACTTACCATGTGCATTGGCTCATTTGTGTGCAGTGTCAGCTTGCCAGTAGTATGCCCTCCTGGGTCAATGAATTACTAATGCTAAACATAGATGTGTTGACGCATGTGCTAAGTGCATTTAAATGTGATGGGACACAAGTGATACAGTAAGCATTTTAACTGTGGCCAGTGTCACATATAAATTAGTCCTAATATCGTTGCCAACTTGCAACTTTAACCATGAAACAATAGTATAGCCTTTTCCAGAATGGGTCAGGCAGTGAGAGCTATTGGCTACAATAATCTTCAGTAATACTTCTGTTTACTCAGCTAGCATGAAGGATTATGGAGATGAGTTCGCAAGAGTTGACCCTCCAGGTTTATTAAATATTCAGTGAATGTTCTGTATGCATGCTGCGTATTAAATAAAAACTAGAAAATGTTACAGAATACCATATGTTAAATACTTCAAATAATGCTGGAGCAGCTCAATTTCTTTTTAATAATTTATTTTAAATCAGTTTATCAGGTATCACAACACAATATGGGGAACAATAGTAAATCACGCTGTCATAAATATTTAGTAACTTTTAAAGTGTTAATTTGGATTTTTCTCAGAGTTACCAGAGTTAATTTTGTGCATCGCTTTCTCTTATGAATTTTAAGGTTTGTTCCTCTCCTGCTGATTGTTCTACCTTAGTGATTATGCCACTGCTATGCTTTTCAGAAATATCATGCCATATGGATATTCAACGGCAGGAAACTCATGGTTTAGCCTCATGTTCTCAGATTCCTACTCCCCTCCCATTAGCCATTCTCTCTTGCTGTATAGCCTACACACAATCTGCTTTCCTTGGATCATCTGCTACTACATACGCGTAAGAATGAGATCAATACCATAATGTTCATTAGCAATAGTTTCACAAATAAATTAAATCAATGTTTTCAAGAGTATGCATAGAGCCTTCATAAGATCTCTAGAATAGCCTAAGATTTAGTACCATCCAAAATGAGAATTAAAAAATGGATCAACCATCTACCCCTTTACAAGCTAAAAATGGCTACTGATAAAGAAATTTCATGTTACAAATTAACTGACTCCAGAACAATACCATAATTTGTTCTGGAGTCTGTTTATTCGTACCATAAAATAACACACTCAGAAATTGCTACTTCAGTTCCCAGTAAACCTTCTAATTTTCCAAAGGAACTCCCCACCAAAATCTTGTCACTTAGAAGCTACAAGTGGAACTAACAACAAACTATACAAGTATCATATTCAGAACATTTTACTTTAGAGATTGTTTACTGTAATATTATTGCAGTACTATATTTTAGCGGTATCTAGATTTTAGTATATGATCTTCATACTACTAGCTACAAATAAAATCAACCATCCCAAATTGATCAGACCTAGAAAAACAGAATTTCATCATCTACAGACCTTGAGTCCAAAGGACGTATCTTCGGAGGCCAAGACTTCAACCTGAAATTATAAGGAGAAATATCATTTCAAATGCAGTCACTTAAGATCTCTTGATTCACAATACCAGAATCCACAGAGGAAACATATACTAGAATAGAAGCATAATTCTACAACACAAGAAGTCTAGATATAGAATGGGCAGTGAATGAAATATACAATCAACAGAAGAGTCCGCAGATTATATTTAGTAGAAGTAATCAACAGCGTGAGTTCTCACATCATGGTAATATGTAGCTGAAGAAAATGTTGCAGTACGACTGTAAACACAGTGGCTCCTTTTGTGTAATGCACTGCCCCCCAAAGGCAAGCTGTATACTTCTGAATAGGGAGAAGACCACGGCCTTCGCCTATCAAGAACATGGACAGTTTTCTGGAGATGCTAGCAAGTTTCTGAGAGATTTTCAAAACTAACTTTTTTTTCTTGAAACATTTTAAAATGATATAATGAAATAATGCATGCACATGTGAAAATCTGTCATAGAGATATGTACAAATAGGAATTAAATTTTTGAACTAAAATGATAAACCAAGCAATATCGCAGCCAAGAGACGAAAAATGCCACCAATTTCTGTCCTTCCTTGTAGTTTTGCTTCCTATTAGTTCCATTTTTACCTCGCAGTGTGAGGTGGGAAGGATTCAGCTGCATAGAAGAAATCTAGGGTGTACTCAAAAATTTCCCACCAAAACCTCTCTATTGATATGAATGTTCATGTGTTTTAATAATGAGAGGGACATAAGGAAGAGACCACTCTTCTCAGTTCTAATTTCATCAAGCTGCATTGTACTACCTAGGGAAATGGCCGCAGAGAGCTCTAAGAAATAAGAGGTAGTGTTCAAAAAGTACTGTAATTCCCATTGGCTTTGTTCTGTTAAACAGTCCTGTGTTGAGAATTGCTTTTCCAGGACTAGTCCACACTCTTGTAATACAACTGTTAATCTTGACTAAAATAGCCTACCAAAGTAATAAAAATCTGGTAAATCAACACTTATATAAATTCCCTTGATTTAATGGGTCTACTCTATAGTGAGGAATAACGAGTTTTTAATCATGTTGCCACATCAGAATTGGAACTAGAATTGGACTTCCCCATCTTCTTCAGCTTTTATTCCTCTGAGTATCCTCTTTTCTTCCCTAAGTTCAGACTCACAGGTACTCTTTAGTTTGCACTCTTGAATCGCTGGTTCAGAAATATACAGGGATGGGTGTTTCTGTGTCTCCTTTTACTCTCTTTTGCTTCTTTCTTAGTCTAGCCAATAGCCATTCTGCAGCTAGCCAATTCACAATCATCCACCTCTGCTTCTGCTTCTTTCTCAAAGAAACCACATAATTAACCATTTGATTGCTGTATGATATTTTCTCAATAAACCTTTATTTTCTAGGAAAGTTCTGATTTACTTACTATGTGCTTCCTATGAATATCGGATAATATCTCTTTGCATTCCAGACTAAAAATCCTTGTTGCCTCTGCTTTGCTCTATATGTTTCGGTTTGTATGTTTTGCCCATTTAGGTTGGCTTTATCTACTTGACAACAGCTTGCTCTTGGACAGAACAGAGCCAAGGTCTTGTTTGGGAAACAATTTCCTCAACATGTACATGATATAAAGTTCTCTCAGTCATTTTTATTCTGGAAGGGGTTGTTTTCTGAACACAATACTACTCTACAGATGTTTTTATAGACACCTTTTCTGACAAATATAGCAAAAATATTAGATAAATCTTTGCCAGAATTCTAGAGCAGTTAAGTCTGCACAACCAAGCAACATCTTTTGGACTAACTCCCCAGGTAGAAAGAGGTCTTTTCAGCTTCTGACTGGGGTGCAAGGAAGTTACTTCCACACTCCCACCAGTGTGAGAACCTGCAACAAGGTCTTGCAACAAGGGTCTCGCTTTTGATTATTGCAGGCTCACTTGCTGGTAGAAGGGGGGTGGAAATGTCATCCTCTTTGCATCCAAATTGGAAGCTGAACGGACCTCATTTGTGTGGTGGCTGGCTCTTAAGGTGGATTGAGGTGGCATTTATTTAGGTTGCCAGTAAGACTACCTTGTCTTTCTGAATTCAGACCTGTAAGTCTACATTACAAATCTGTAACTGAAATACTGAATACAAGTCTGTGATATTTTTGATGAGTTGCAACTGCAAGGAAGGCTCTGCAATTCACTCTTGAAACGGTGCTAAGGAGGTACAAGTATTTTCAGAACGCAATCCATACGTCACAAGAAAGATAGCTAAGGGACCACAAGAAGTAGGATCCCATCCACTGTCAGAGATGGAAGTATGCCCATGGGATAACATTCATGCCACCACAGGTTATTTCACATGCTTGAGGAAATCTCCATCATTACAAACTTTCCACCTTTCATGTTGCAGTAGCAGAGTGGGGAAAAAATGGGACATAGCAGACTGTGCTGGGTGCAGGTACAGATGCATCATGTTCAAAGCCCCTTCCTTTCACCAGCACATCCCCAGAAATAATGCAATCATGATGCCCTTAACTTTCTTCCATTCTAGTCAAATCCATTCTAGTGAAAGAGAAAGAAGGTTGGCTCATCTTCCATCTTGCCCACAGAAGAAGAGTAAAGAAACAGATGTGGTGGATGTTCTGCAAATGGATCCCTCATCCTAATGTAAATATTCATTCAGAATGCTCTGTGATCAAATACGTTCTCTCTTGTTGTCACATCTTAAGCACATAGCCATGATTCACATTTAATTCTCTGCTTTTAATCCCCCCACCCTGCAACCGAGAACCCTCATTTGTAGAATGAGTAAACAAAGTCTAGGTACTAGTAAACTAGAATAACAAAAGGATGAAGCATTCAAATATTAGAATATCTAGGGGTACAAAAGATTTTGGCATTGGCAAGAGATGATACTAGATGATACTAGGGGTTATTTCTGACTTTGCACATCTATGAGTCTGATGAACATTTCATTGTACGTTGGAAGTAATCTTAAAATCAATGACCAGGGAAAGTAATGGTAAATGCAGAGTCCAACTTTCCCCAGTCACCATTGTAATCTTAAAAAAAAACAAAAATGTTTTTCAACTTCAGTATTTCTGTATCACTGTGCTAAACAAGGAGCTACAATAATTGGAAAAGAGGTAGTGCAGAGTGTCCCAGAATCCTTCCGTTTTGAGCATAGCAGATTTTCCTTACACATCTAGAAGCACAGAGTTGGTCTCCTGGGTAGAGGACACAGCTGTTTGATGGCAGTGGAGGCTCAAAAGCACAAAAGGATGCAAACATGTTAAATCTCACACAGGCAGTATGATGATTGTTGAATTGTTGGAGACCAACTGGTTTTAAGTTGGGTGCCTCAGTTGTTGAAGACAACTGATTTTAAAATCTGTGTCTCAATTTTTCAAAATGTTCTGTGTCCAATCTCTAAGTGTCAATGTATCACAATTCACAACTAAGGGAACGAAACATCTTGTCCTAAATATGTTTACTCCTGCTGGAAGAACATACAACTAATTTCAAGGAGGCATGACTTGTAAGAAAGTATGTTCAGGGCTGCAGCCACCTGTCTGCAGCTGTGTTCCAAGCTATGTTCTATTGCAGAATGTCAATTTACTGTTAATATATTTAAGAAATCATGAAACTTAAATTCTGTTGATAGTAAATAATGAAATAAGTAAGTCTTTTAAGGCACAGTAGATAACTCACTACTCCTAGAAGTCTGTTGCATGACTCCGATATTTGTCTCACACCAAAAAAGAACGACAGTAATGTTGATAGGAATGGGAAGGAAGTAAAATGAATTCATCCTCCAGCAACATAGAAGCAGAAAGCACAATTGTTTCCATATACCAGTAATGGTAGCAAAGAATCTTGTGCCGCTGGGAGCAAAAAGTTAAAGCTAAAGCTTCTTTCTCCCCAACTTGACACAGTGATGTAACAAGTATCACCGTGATGGAGGGAAAGTAAATGTGCTGGTCTGGATCCTGAAGAAGGGGGAAGCTTTGACTTTCCCATCCTTTGGGAACCTCGAAGCAACCTCTTCACTCAATACCAGCACATGTGAGTACAAACGAAGCCTCTAGCCTATGGACTGATATCAACTGCTTTCCTCAGACCTGAAAAGGTAAACGCCCTCCTCCCTCCAAGAAGCACTGATAGGTAACAGCAAGTGTGGATATACACTTGAATAAAGGAGTTCACTGATTCAAACAAATCCAAGTTAACCAAATATATCTATCTGTAGAAAGTAGAGCACTTTATTACTTGGGCAAATATGAAGTTAAAGCATCAGAAAGAAAAAAAAGAAAAAAATCACAGGAAAAATTACAATGAATAATTATGTCTGAAATCTTAAACAACTCATCTATCAACAGCAAAGAGATATATTAACAATAGTCTAAAGGCAGAGATCCAATTGGTAATAAATTAATCTGAGGTGAAAAAAGACTACAAAAACATAGTTTTATTTCATCGTTTTACAACACTATATACACCCTTAATTTTAAATGACATAAAACTGACTAAATTAGAACCATTAGTTTCACTTCTTTCCTATCAGATGACAAAATCAAAGAGAAACAAGAAATGCTCAACCAACCAGTTAAAAGCTAAGCAATTTCTACCTACTCAATACTTACTCTTTTATGTTAAATTTACAAATTAAACATTTAAAAAAACCCATGAAACTATAAGAGTAATTATAAAAATTGTACTGAATAGCACTAATGATTTCAATTTTTTTTCCTGGAAGAAATCAACACACCAAGTATTTAGAATATTGCATTTTAAGTCAAGGACGGTCCAAAGAAATACCAACATGTTCTCTTTAGTAAAAAGGAAAGATTCCCCCACCCAACATATGTTTCATCCTACTCAATTTAATTTCCTCTTCTCTGAGGAGGATGCTTTAGTATTTGTGAAAGCACATAGTCACAAAGTCACACAGAATAAGCTTTGCTTCAATCTCAGCTGCTGTTACAGCATCATGCAAGGATTCCAGGAGCAGTTCTTTAAAAGAATTTACAACCTTGCCTGGAAGGAATCCCCCTCTAGTGGGAACAGGATGGTACTTCAAATGATTTGCAAACAGATCATGTTACACCTAAGTAGCAAGCACAAGGGCACCCTTCTATATTGTTCCACTGCTTGCCACTGATCAAAGCAGATATAAGTTTGGCAATCAACTGAAGGTAACCTGCCACAAAATAAAGGCTATTAATAGCTGTGCTGGTGCCATAAAATTGAAAACATACCAAGCCATTAATCAGTGCACAATGCAAACTTTGAAACACACACACACACACAACCACATTTTAAATAAATCTTATCACATACACTGATGATTGACTGTGCCAAATGAGTCTCTACATATCTAGAAGAAAGAATGCAGAAGGCTACAATAAAACATAGTATAATAACAAAAGTACATTATAACTTGCTCCTTCCTTCTCTACATTTCTAACAGATGCTATAATTTTTGATGTTAAGTTTTGGATAGATCATTGTGATCTTTAATTACTGAGAAAAGCCAGTAATTCTTTTTTTTTCCAAATAATAATTCAAGAAGAATTTGTGTTTTTCAGCCTAAATGTGACTTTCACTATCTAAAAATCAATTATAAAAATGAGAACAAAGAATTTTGCACACACACACAAACATATAAAATGGTCATTAAATCAATCCCTTTTTCCCTATAGAGTCTACATTTGCTTACGAGGTTTTTCTGTTTAGCTGTTTCTGTGCAAAGGTAAGGTCAGAAGCCTGAAGGGCCAGACCTCTTCAGATGGAACCACTGGGCAGAACACTGTTTCTACAGAAAAATTAAAAGTGAGTGCTCATGCTGTTCAGTTGACAATCTAATTACAAATAATTTGCACAATAATAAATGCAAATATATGCTCTACTGTTTCATGTTGATTCTTGTCCAGTTTGTTCTTTTATATTAAAAAAAATGCTTTGGGCCAAACTAGATGTGACAGCTGGTGACCGAAGCAGCAAAACTAGGTTACTGATGTTGAAGTGCCATAAAGTGCAAGGTAAGAATGATTTAAATTACATTACACATGGGAAGGAAAAGCCCTTCAAAAGCCCACACCCCTAGCCATTTTTTCTCATGGTGAAGCTCAAAAAGCAGAAGTAACCCACACTAAGAGAAAAATGTCTGGAGACCAGTGGTCACAGCATTAGGTACAAAATATGTATCCAAAGCTTAGTTTTGCAAGGCAACATCAGCATAATGTAAAGACATCCCTCATGTGGCAGTGACTGGGGTGAAGGGTTGTGACAGGAAAAAAAAAAATCCTTAAATCCAGTCTTGGCTTGTTCATTTGTGTTTACTCAGGCCAGCTCCTCCAGATTTCCCAGGGAACATGCTAGTGAGAAATCTGTCTATACATTAACTCCAAAATGTGGCCCAGTGTTAACAGCAAGCAACAATCTATATAATCTGCAGCAGAGGCAGCCGGTGTGACAAATTAGAATTAATACTTTCAACAAAATACTTGAATCAAATGTCAAAATTATTTACACGGAGAGCAACCCTCCTCTGAGCTGCGCTCAGTAAGTCTCCTTGTGCTAGCTTCCTATGGGGATTGGGAGGAGAAGGATAAGGTTAGGTCCTCTGGAAGCTTTTGTTAAAATGCCAGACTAAATCTTCTCCAAAAAGAACCAGTGTTTCTTAAGCTTACTGACCTGGGGGAAATGGAATTTTTATTTTATTATGTTTTTTACCAGTGTGCCAGGAACTGGTACCAATTTTGTGCCCACTGACCAACACTGTTTCTTTCTTTTTCCTGAAAACTTGCCATGGAGCAGAACAAAATGGCTTGCAGGTGGACACCAGCCCATGGACCACCACTTTGAGCGGCACTACTACAGACCATTCAATTAATAAATGTGCTCATCTTTCTTTTTTTCAGAGAATGTCAAAAAATTTAAAATCAGCATAATAAGGGTATTCTGTGCCTCGGAGGCTTCGCTTGCACTAGAAGCAGTGTAAGAGATTACATAGCAGTACTGAAGATGAGATTTTGAGTGTGTACAAGATATTCTAGCACAGACATTTTAATATGCTGGGGCATATATACATATGTGTGCACACACACTCTTTCTGTTCACAATACCACCATTCACATTTATTAAGGCACGGATGGATTCAAGCATTGTAGATGACTAGAAGAAGTAAATTAGACAGGTGATGTAGTAATTTTGGGGGAGGATTCAAGTTTTAATTCACATAAAACTGTTTATCACATAGACAGAAAAGTATAAAATGCTGAGATATAGAAAGCAAAGATGGTCACCAACGAGAAATAAATTTTAATTTCAGACTTTGATTTGGTCACAAACTAAAACTTTTAGCAGCATTCCAACATTTTATAAAGACAAAATGTTCACTGGTAAATAAGCAAAACAAGTATATAAATGTAAACAATAAACAAACATAAAACAAATTCAATTTAGGATTGATTTTTAGCTTTAAACATGCAAAGATTTATAGAAAACATTAACTTTGCCTAAGGCAGAAGCTGATTTTAACAACCACAACAGCAGCAGCAACAACATCACTTTAAAATTTTTGTGTAATGTTAAAAACAGCACAATTTACAGTTAAAATATAGTTTAATACGGACACTTTGAAACCATTTGGCCCAAATTAGATAATCTTTCGTGCTTCACAAATCACGATGTATGAATCTTGGAATAAACAGCAGAGCTAAGCCTTTGTTCTCTCTTGTTAGTTACACCAGGTTGTTATACCAGGTTCCTTGCTATATTCCTATTTAAAATGAAGACAGGATTTTCCATAATGTCCAAACCACTGAATTACGGTTTAATGCTGTTAAATTTGGCCACCATTACATAACAGATGCAACACCAAACTACAGTTTGTAAACCTAAACCATGGTTTGGTATGACATCTCAATTCTAAGCAAACCATGGTTTCTCATTGGTCTATAAGCACACTGTTGTGCTAAGTGTGATTTGCTATGACATTCAAATGGGCAAACTTCAGCTATTACTGTCACTTTACATCTGGAGGCTGTTGTATCTTAATAAGAAAAGTGCTAACCACAGAAGTGGCTTTTACATGTGAAACCATACCTTCTTCATTTGTACCCCATATGTATAAGGTCACAAATCCAAAGCATCATTAGCATCATGGTTCAATAATGAGTTGAACTGTAGCAGCACATTATTTTTCTATGAATCAATGCCATTCAGTATATTACTAAGAAAGATAGATTCATCAGGCAGCAAACATTAACAACAGTAGATCCAAGTCTAGTACTTCACTACCTTCCAGGGCTTATCACAGGATGTATTCCTCTTAAAAGAATAAATGCAAAGAAATGCCATCTCGTTAACATAAGAATCTCTCTTTTCTCAATCTGCATTTAGGTAGAAAGCAAGATTCCACTATTGTAATCAACATCCATTGCTACAAGTCACAAATGGGTACTTTTGTCAGTGCAGGTGTTTATCCCACTCTGTATATAACTGAATGTTCCCAGAAAGAACCCACACACACACAATTATTCACACAACCCGTACACCTACCCTTCAAGTGACTGGATGGCCAGACAATTACACGTAGATGTGTCCATGCCACATGAATAAACAGATCTGATTCCCGTGTCTAGGTTATTAAAAAACAACAACACTATTTGGCAAATTTATAGCCCATTTTTAAATAACTGCTTTCTCAGTAGATTCAACACTTATATTCGGCATAAGTGAAAAAAGGAACTGCTAGGAAAAAGTAGGGGGTGAGAATTGTATCTGTTATATTACAGTTTTTCCAGATACTATCTCTGAGACTAGTGAGTTCTTTTCACCAATACAACAGGGATTTCTTGGATCTTTTGAATAAAGAATTTCTCCTTTTGAAACATCTTTGCTTTCTCAGCATAAGCAATTATCACCTTCTTCACAATGCTTCATGCTCTTGATACATCTGTTACCTTTGACAGATCTGCCTGTATTTGTTACTCCAGCCATATACCTACTGTATCTGCAGCGCAAAGCAACTTAGCATCTTGGATGTCGCCTCACTTAAACAAAACAGCACTTCCAAAATGTTCTGAGAAATGACCTTGATGTTTAAGTTTTATGATTTTCCTTAATCTTTTAGAAATAAATCACTAAAATTGCCCTAATTAAGGTTAATTTACTTAACTGCACAACTGTACTGTGCATTTAAGGCCTGGGGGAGGTCTGGACATGTCTCCCTGCAAAACAACTTGATGTTTTACTGTGAGCAAGACAAGGGATAGGTAAAGCTTTGTCTTCATCACTTCTATTGACTACAATGGGAGGGAATTAACTAGAGATGGTCTGTGGCATTTCTCTCGGTTTGTCAGGGAAACAAAGAGCTCTCGATGTGGAATATCCACAGCTACCCTCTAAATGGTCCAGTTCCCTTTGTACAATTTGTAAAATACAGGAATTCAGAAGAAAGCTAGTCAATCAGTAACAGTACTTGATTCATTAACTACTATGAGCTTCCTATGTTCCTCAGTCAGGCTGCTGGTCCATGCAAGCCTAGTACTGACTAGGAAAAGCTCGACAGGTTTTCATACAGAAGTACTTGCAGCCTTCCCTGGGGATGCCAAGGACTGAATCTAAAACTTTCTGCATTAAAGAAGTGTCCCCACCCGTGAACTAAGACCCCTGCTAAAACATTATTTCAAATTAACTCAGGGGAGAGGAACCTCCTGTTTACCAGCCTAATCCAGCCCTCTTCTTCCCTTCCAAGATTTATCCTTGGAAGGTAATGTGAAGAGCATCCTTCACTATTTGCGACCACTAGTTAGAGAAAGCAATCGGTCCTTGTTTCTATGCTGGGAACAGCTATGGAATACAGCCCAGCCGTGCTGTCAGATGGCATTGACAATTGTCGGCTGAAAGCATTTCACTCTTTCTTCCCCTTCACAATCAACTGTTTTGATTCTGAAATATATCCTACCTATCCATGTGTAAATATATATACACCTCTGTTGTCCTCATGAGGAATCCTGCTGTATGATCACAGAAAATTAAACTATTCCCACAGAAAGTAAGGAGGGGCTTTACTGTAATTTTAACTTCCTATTAGAGCATAACTTTTACATTGGGAACTTTCCCTTTGCAAGCTCCATCAAGATAAACAGATGAGAATCCAAAAATACACTTGTGGAACTTTTTATTCATCCCATTTGGGCCTGTGTAATATAAATTCCTAGGATTGTGCTGTCCATTTTACACAGCAAGGTTAAATTGCAAAATTTCAGATCATTTGTCTTCGTTCCATTCTTTTCAACTGAAGGGTCAGAATTAAAATATCTGAACATATAACCTTCACACAAATATTTCTGTGGAAGGTGGGATAACCCTTTCTTAGTCTTCTGCAAGTCATCAGAAATCTATAGCACTGAACCAATAAATATCAGTGCAGTAATTTAGCAGTTGTGGGCAATAGTCTGTGGCTAGAATGTTTTGTTCACACTTGCAAGTTTTAGACCACAGTCCTTGCTCGGTCATGGAATTCCCTGAATGGCCTTCAGTGAATTATTCTGTCACAATTTACACTGATGGCAAATGGTTTTTATTCCTTCCAACTCCCTCTATAAATATTCTGCTCTGATAATGGCAAATAATCAAAGTCTCATATTTATTACTATCATTTTTGTGATCTAAGTTTGGAAAGAACTAGTTACTGTATCTTTATCATTTGTATCCACTGAGTATGAGCACAGTCCCTTTGCAAACCATAATGGTTTACAGAGATGAACAAATACATAGCATGGTGGTGTATGCGTATGTGCTTTCAACTCATCTATTGACTTATGGTGACCCCATGAATTTCATACAGTTTTCTTAGCCAAGGAATACTCAGGGGTGATTTTACCAGTTCCTTCCTTTGAGCACAGTGCTATCCGCAACAGTATATTCTAGCAAAACGCACAAGATTTTAGTGTATACCAGACCTCATTTAGATGGGAAAATGAACCTGGAAGACTTGTTTGCTCTGGTTTTATGTTTTCTTTCTGGAAGGAAAGCAACTGTTGTAATGTTTTCACACTGAAATGTCCACTGCCTAGCTGAACTTCTCCCATTAGAACTGGCATGCTAGCATCAGGAGCATTTTCCACCTTATTCATGACAATTGCTTTCAGTTACAGAAAATCCGCACGTCCACTGTTAGGCTCCCCCTTTCTTTGCTAGAGGTACACAGAATATAATAGGCTATACAAACTGTGTCCAAAACAAATGTGTTTGAATTTGCATTAAAATACAGGTAAATATAAGCATTTTAAATGAATTCCTTGTTTGTCGGCAATTGTAGATGTCTATAGAAGTCAGCAAGAAAGGTTTATATCAACATGAAGCATTTAACCATAAGTTTAAGCAAATGAAGGCCTGTTTCAGTAAGTCATGTCCTTGAGCTGCTGTGTTCTCTACATATGCTAATAAGAAGAATGAGGAGAATTAACAAGGAACTGTGGGATGCAGGCAAGCAGGGCAGGGTAGATTGATTTAAAATCAAAGTGATTTAAATCATCCAAGAAAAAAGACCTGATTTAAATAATTGATTTAAATGAAGTTTCCAATTTTCTAATTAATATATTTTCTGAAGAACGATGCATACTAATTAGTTGCTATTGCAATTAATACATATCATTTTTTGTAACCTAAGAACATCATGCCTCTAGTCATGCAGCCTGTATGTCTTTGAAACTAATGAATATAGGTACAGGAAGAAGAGAAATTGTGAAATTCAGAATATCTGGATTTCTTTTTTATACACCTAAGGACACTGAGTGAGATCATTTGTGTTAACATTTATGGAAGAATCACTAAGTAGTAACATCAATTGACTTCAATAGAAGCCCTCGAACAGTGTATAGAGTGTATAGACTTCAGTATTATTTACTTGGAAATTTCTAGAAAGAAAGTTTAGCATTTACTGGACAGAATACTGTTTCAGTATAAGATCTAAATAAACAGGCCTAATGTGGCTTGTTGACTCAAAATACTCACTATTTGTGCAAATTATAACTCATACCATGCCTGGCTATTGCATGGTATTTTTTATCCAATGTTTTTGGCTCTGGTTTGTTCTCTTACACCAACAGCAGGGAAAGTGAGGTCAGTTGAGTGCATGCAGCTCCCAACATTGTTTTGCAGGCCCTAAGGGATCCTGTGCCTCCCAATCTTCCTCCAAAGTTGATAGTAATTTTCCCCCTAAAATGGAAAGAGGCTTCTTATTTTGCACCTCTCTCTCATTTTCTATGCCTGGACAGGAAAGAAGCCCTCTCTAGGTCCATTTCCACACTAGATTGTTATAGCGCTATTATTCCACTTTCAACATCCTATGGAATCCTGGGCTTTGCAGTTTAGGGAGGGGATTCCATAGGATGTTGAAAGTGGAATAATAGCACTATAAGAGTCTAGTGTGGAAATGGCCTAGGTCTCAAACAAGTGGTGTGTGTGTGTGTGTGCGCGCGTGCACGCACGCATGCATGCATGTGTATAAAGAAGCTTCCTAGACACATAAAAAGTGCCCACGGCACTCCATAGCTTTAGGGAGTACCGCTATTTTGGGAGTGAAAAAAAAATGGTCCCAAAACTGAGTGTGTGACAATGAGAGCAAAGCTTCAAGGTCTCACAGGGTGTCATGCAGCCCCCTCAACCCTTGGCAGTTGCCCACCCTGTTTTACATTGAAAAACAGCCTCTAAGTAGCCCATCACAGACATCATGCTAAATCTTGGCTCACTTGCCAAACATCATGATGAAGCTCATTCTCTGGAGTCATACCTTTACTCTGTGGTAGTGCAGATAAAGCTAGATACACCAGCATGTTGTCACCAAACTGGAAGGGATGTCACATCACTTCTGGTTCCAATTTGGACCACTTTTCAGCCAACAGGGGAGTAGTAGTTTAAAAACAACAACAAGCCAAGGCATTTGGGGAAATTTTAGGGGGGTTGGGGTGATTCTGGACAAAGAACGATGGTGACTATTTAATAATGTAAGGCCATAACTTCCTGCAATGGATAGCCAAAATTTGAAAGGAACTACATTTTCAAGTAACTGCTATTGTCCGGGGACACTGGAGGCTTTGCAATGCTGCAAAATTGGGGCCAAACTCTGGATACAACAATCCAAAACTAGTAAAGAGCATTGTGCTCATATAGTCCTCACTCACCTCATACCCTAGCATTAACACAGTAATCTGTGGTCTAGGAGAAGAAACTGTCTCAAGGCGAGTTTACTAGCCAGGAGTGAATTGTGGTTTCAGAGTATGTTTAGTTTGTCAAAAGTGAGCCTCAGTGGGACACTGTGGTTTATTTTAAGAAGGATTAAAGCACTCATGATTTGGAAAAGTTTTGAGTTCATTTTAATCAGGATCAAAGCACCAGAGCTTTGGCACAAGGAGAAAGTGTAATGCATGAGCCTGACACTCATTTCCAGTTCCCTAAACACAGGTTATGAAGCCAGAAGCATTATGTCTGAAAAGGACCCTACCTGATCCTTTAGTTTGCTCTCACTTCCAACCAGAGTACCTGGATATTACCCCAAACCACCTGCCTAATCGGTGCTGGAATCATACTACATGTGCTACTCCTACTCCAGATGAGTAAACTAGGTAAGGACTTTCTGCTCGTCCTTATTTGGATTATTCTTTCCCCTATCAGCCTGATGAGCTAGATAAGCAAGAAGAAAGAATGAAAATGAACTGTCCTCACAACTGTAACTTGACTCTTTTTTTTTTTGTCTCCTACCAATTAACTACAGTCACCTCTCCACATTTGCTGGTTTCACTTTTGCAGATTTGATTATGCACGGATTATTTCCTGTCACTTCTGCTGCCTCCCTATGCCATTTTTAATAGGGACTGCAAGGCTCGTGAGTCTGAGAAACTACGAACAAGGCTTGTAATTCCCTATTAAAAATGGTGTAGGGCAGCAGTGGAGGTGGCAGTAAGCCCCACCAGCCACCCACTTCTGCCTTGGAAGGAACCTTGATAACTCAAAGGAATCCATGGTGGGTTGAATATGGTGATTATACTTTTTTGTGTGTTAAATATGGTTTGGGAGGGCCTAGAGTTATTCATGGTTTCCCCACTTTTACAGGGGTCCTGTGCCCCTAATCCTAGTGAATGTGGAGGGATGACTGTATATCAATTATCTGAAAAAATGTCATTACTTTCAAGTTGTAGTTGGTCACTGCAAGAAGTGATAGCCTTGCATTATTAAACAGTCATGCCATCGTTCTATAAAAACACCAGCTGGGTTTATGCCTTCCAAAGTAAAGAGACTCTTTAAGGCCAGAGATGCAGATGTTGAATGCAATATGGACACCAGGTCTCAACAGCAAGGTGTGGGTATTTAATTTTTCCACTGAACAACCTGGAGTCTAACTAAACTTTTGAGGTGTAAAAATCCATGCCCCCTCCCATCAATCAGCTTGAAAAGAATACCAATAACCTTTATTTGCTGCTTACAGAAGCATAATTATGGAATTGTAGCATGAACAGACAGTGGTTCTGGCAAACATGCATTACCACAGCAACATGCAGTTATATCCACACATATCAGCCACATCAAGCAACCACAAATTAAGCATACTGAAATGGGGAAATGTACCCTCAAATTTCTTTTGACAATTTAACTTTTAAACTCATCCAAATGAAAGCAAAAAAGAAGTCATACAAGTAGGCTACTCATTTAAGTACCAGATGATTAATTAATTATTATAATAAAGGACTTTGTTTCAATTATGCAAATATGATTTCTGCTCTTAATTTTGGTAATCACAAATGATGTTCATAGGTGCTATAATGATTGCAATTTCCTGAGATTGTAAAATATTCCTTTTGCCTTCCATTAAAGTAGGCTTACCTTACTGAGAGTATTAGCACTTTTGGTGTCTAATTAATAATTTATCACTATTAAATGCTACATAATAAACAACATAGTTTAGATTCCATGTATGTAAATATATTATGCTGTTCATCACAGGCCACATTTGGATGGGGATGGAGGCCCACAAAACCAATATGCCTTGGATTACAGTTTACTTCTCTGTGCCTCTGCATATACTACCAAACGATTTCCTGCTTTCACTGCTCCAGGAGTGTAATATACAACTTATTAAACTACCAGTGTGCAGACAGCAAGAAAAAGAGGCTACATTTCAACTGGAAAACCTCAAGTTCTTTCAGTCTCATTTACTTCTGTTCCCTTATAGACAGATTAATTCACTAATGGCCTCTTCACAGAACCAAGGCAAACCAAGGCAAAGCCAGAGAGTATATTTGAGAGGAAATTTTGGTGAGTTCACACTCCTCAAGTAGGGAAAGGTTTATTATAAGTATGCTCTACAGTTTTAGGAGTCTACTAAAGTGGGCCCTTCTACGTCAAAGGATTTGTACTGAAGTTCAGGCTCTAACCAAAGTTCCAGTTTTAGATACACTTAGCTTCAATCTGCATTGACCTTTCCTAGGCTACAATAAATTGAATTTATCCTTCCTTCCATTCTCCAGAAACACACAAGCACCAAGAAATTATGTGAAGCCAAACATGCTATACACCCTAATCTACAGTTCACCGCAATCTCTTTCCCCAATAATGACACTTCTTACTGTAAGATCAGGCCTTGGGGCTTATGGGTTTTATGCTATGACTGCTATTAGTTGATCATAGTGCAGGCTTATCTGTTTCTTAGATGAAAATATAGCACAGATAATAGTGACGTTTAATTAAAATAAAAGTAAAAAAGAATCAGAGGATAACATTAACATTTTGCTTCCTTGCATTCTGAAGGCTGAAGATCTGATTTTTGAATAACTGCTAAGTTATGACACAGGTCAACACAAGATGCTTTCATTTAAAATAGATTTAAACTGTTTTCTAATGTGACGTTTTCATATAGCACTGGATCTATTATTGTGGCCAGCTTAGATGGCATATTTGTGGAAAGAGAGGATGATCTGCCCAGGAGATGCAACTTTTGGTAGTCAGTTATGAAAATAACATACTTATGTAATTACAGTAGATATGTACAATGTATGTTCAGAGTGGAAAACAATTTAAGAAACTGGTGTTAACATCCTATTTCCTGTACTGAAGATTGGATATCATAGGAAATGCAAAAAGGCTGCATCAGAGAATTGTACAGATGGGGTTAGAACTTCTAAGAAAACTGAGTGTGCACATCAAAGGTAGAACAAGATAAATTGTGTTTGCACTTGGTATCTATCCATCAGTGGCTTAAAAAAAAAAAAAGAATAGTATGGCTTCACAAAGGTTTCTCAATGCGTTGTCTCCTTAGATATGTAAAAAAAATACAAATGCAACCTTTTATGACACATTCCAGATAGTTTCTAAATGCCTTAGATAACTCATATTCCTCAGTTACAAAATCAAAAAACAGCTTTTTATTCTGAGAGAAAATGCTATATCATATATAAATTGATTTCAGCAGAATAAACAATTTTAATGACAAAAGGCAAGCTAAATCATACACTATTACAGAAGGATTTTCCTTCCCGACCCCAACTTTGACCATCTGACCATGTCAATGAAACTACCACTTTTTTCTAAATGAAAGCAGATCCATTAAATAAATTGTTAAGAACCTAATGATGTTTTTTTAAAAAACAAACAAACAAAAATACAGTCCTCTTCGAATAATCATCTTTTACACTTAAGGTGTATGTGTGTGATCACCTTTTACTAACACAAATTAAATAAATAGATAGCTAATAAATTCTGGCATTCACATTAACACACAGCATTAAAGCACAGGCTCAGAGATGCACATGAGATTATCCAATGTGAAAAGCAGGAGGTTTTGTAGTCTCTGTAGAAAGAATTTTTCATTACTTTATCTCCCTACATGTGTAAAAATCCATAAAGATAATGGAGGTGTAAACACTTCACAATGTACCCTAGACACTTCTCAAACCCCATAACTGGATCTATATTCTCCAATTATGAAGTCTGCATCAGTTTTGTACTCTAGGGTGGGAGCACTGAAGACTGAGCTTAGACCAAGCAGCTCATTTTACATGGGCTTTGAGGAAAGACTCAAAGTGCACGCTCAAAGGTGAAAGGCTACTGCTTTAATCTCCAGACTATCTAGCCTTGGCAGATCTTTTCAACACTTTCATGTTTTCTAGAGTCCATTTCATGCATACAAATGTACTGCACACACTTTTTTTTTTTTTAACAAAAAGGTAGTTCTTGCAAATGAAGACTGTGTAGTTCAAAAGCAAGAGGAAGCTAGTCATCGCTAATATAATTATTCTTCTAAGGAGTTTACAGATACCTGTCTAGTTCTGAGGCTTTCCATGCCAAACAATTTTTTTCTGAATATAGGACACATCATATACCTCTGTTGTCAAAAACATAAACAGGTACAATTTTACTTCGCTCACAAGACTGTAATTAAACAGGCCCTGGAAGTAACACATTGCAAGTAATGATGCTACCAGTAACGTATGACTTTGGGGTAAAAGATGGAAGAAACACCAATACTTTAGCAAAATAATGTAACAACTAGCAATAACTGTTCGTGTATAAGTTACATGTGCAAAAACTGATTAATGTTTACACATTACGTCTAAACATTTGGGGTGAGAATAGGTACACATATGTAACATATTAGTAGCATGTTAATCAGAAAAGTAACATGTAGTAAGTGGTATCCAAAGCATGTTTTTCATAATATCCCAAGTTCCAAATCTAATGTAATTAAGAAGCTTGGATATAAGTGTGTTTGATAACCAGTACAATCTACTACTGCGTGGTTGTGTTTCTGGGTTGTTGCTTAAACTAAAGCTCTGATTTTAGTATTTGAATAAGTGAATTTTGGTAAAATAAGCCGCATTACCTCAATATAAAATGACCTATACATTTGATACAAGTAGAAGCCCTTGCCTTCACCTTGCTGTAATTCAAGTTAGTAGTCATATAGACTTATTAGAAAACTTGACAATCAAGCCTCTCTCTCTCAATACACAGTAAAATATTACATATAAAATATATATAGTAAATGGGGTTCAAGGAATTGCTACAGATACAATTTATTTTCTCACTAAAGGAACAGCCAAATGTCTGCTGCCCAAAATGTATACTGAAATAAAGTGCAGTTTTGTGACTTTTTCTTCTAAAATTAATTTTAAATTTAATTTAAATTGCAGGTTAAGTCCAAACTCAACAAAATAGTTAATTTTTGCTCAAGAGATTTACTGTGCAGCAGTGAACACAGGCTGTTACCAGTGGGTGTCAGTCTAGCAGTGCAATAGTAGGGGGGAGGGAAAGAACAAATTGGAAAGTTTTCCTAAAAATAAGATCCTCAGACTGCACTTTTCCACCAATGAAGTGACAAATGTGTTTGCTGCACTTCTTCCAATACACTATTCAATTATCATTGCATTTTAGAGGTATTTAGCCCCACCCACAACACACAAAAGCTTCTGTTTCACGAACAGAATATGAGTTTGCTTCTTTAATTAAAGATTCTCTGCAGACTTAAACCTATTAACCTATGCCAATCTACTTGGTACCACTGAAGAAATTCAAATACACAGGCATTCATCTGAGCAGACTGACAGCATCTAAGCAGTAATTGCCCTGTCACAACATTTGTCCCTCCTACACATCAGAGTGGGGGGGGGATGGGGTGTATGAATACTGTTTTGTGACTTGTTTTCATACTTGACACTTTGGGGGGGGGAGATGTTAAAAGTAGCACTCAATTTAAAATTAAACTCTTGGGTTCCTCCTGAGTATGAAGTAACCTATGAAAACAACAACAACAACAAAAGCCTAACAAGAGTCTATCAAAATCTGCTGTCAATGTGGTAAAATCCTTTTTGGTTTTGTTATGATTAAAACAAACAAAAAACCTCCCACATACTCCCTAATGTTAGCTTCAGAATCTGAGGTGTAAGAGATGCTTTCCAAGTTTTACTTTTACACCTTGCATCAGCCAGTAACAAATACAAAGCCATTTCTTTTCCTTTGCAGTTTTCTCCCATATCCAATAAAAGGTACAAACAGTGACACCGTTTTTATAGAGATGGAATATATAAAAAATATTTTTATTTGTATCACACAACAACACTGATTCTCAAAGTTTACAATATTGCCCTGTTGTAGTTGTTTTCACCTCAGCTCTTTGAAGAAGGCCATTAGCCTCTGGTTAAGAGGAAAAGGGTACAAGATAGGAAACAGCTATCTTAATTCAGGCTTGAAATCTGACCCAGGCCTCCTAAATCCAGAATCAACACAACCACAGACCACCTGCCCTGCTCCCATTATTATCAATAGCAGTTTAATCCACAAGGGCCATGAAAGAGAGTCTGATTGAGGAAAGTTAACAGACAATTTAAGAGGAAAAGAGTGTTCTACCCAGGGTGACTAACAATACTTGACTTTTTTTTGCTGGGAGGGGAAAGGATTAACATATAGTAACATAATCTGAAAAAAGGGTAGATACTGGTGCTGGAGGTCAATCCATTCCAGCCAGTAATCCAGCATTTGCTTCCTTTATTATTATGGACTCTAAATTATCCCTAAGATACATGTGTATCTATTTACAGAGAAAGAACCCTCTCTATGGAGAATATAATGGCGAATGCTAGAATAGGCTATTTTGGAAAACCCAAAGCCAGCCCTAAGAGAAAAGGGCAAAGGAGAAAGAAAGAGAGAGAGAGAGAGAAAAAAAGGGGGGGGTTTGCAGGCGTAGACGGAGCTCTGCTTTACAAGCCACCGAAATGCCCTGAGTCGGTTTTCCCGCCAGTCAAGGTTGATGAGGCTGCATTTGGCTCCGAGTAGCAGCTATTAAACAAATGGAACCAAAGTGCCTCAGCAGTAACTGCCATCCTGCGCTCCGCTCCCACAGCTGCTCTGGAGCCTAGAAAAGAGCCAATGGCAGGGCGCCGTCCCCTCCCCCGCCGCAGATCAACCAGACCTGTTTTTGTCTGCTTCAGCAGTAGCGCTCCAGCGCTCTTACGGCTTCCTCCCTCAGCCAGCCAGCCTCCCTTCCTCCCCCCACCCCAATCTTATTTTCCATCCTCTTTCAACCATCATCCACTCATTTTAATTACGCAGAACGAGCTGCAACTCATCCGCCTGGAAGTTATATTAAAAGGGGGAGGGAAGGAGCAGGGAAGACTCCGAAGAGGGGTTGGAAAGAGTGGGGCGGGGGGGTGTAAGCGAGGCAGATGAGGGTGGATTTGTGTGCCTAAAAGATGGCACGATAAACAAGGCTCCTTGCTTTGCAGTAAACCCGAAAGCAACGTTTTATTTTGAGGATCCTCTTATGTCAGCAGAAACTTTCCAAACAAGTTCCCCCCTCCCCCTCCTGCCACCGTCTGTTTCTGCGAGTCCTCAGTGAACAGGCGAATTCATCTTCAAAAGTGGCATACGCATAGTATGTATCTTGTGTGTATGTGTGTGTATACATAGGCTTAAATATACATATACATATATATATATATATTTAAGCGCAAAATGAGACGAGGAGAAAAGTAAAAACTAACCGACGCCTGTGAAGGAAGAAATAACCCTAGCGATGTGGGGACGGGGTTTAGCTGCCTTAGCTTTTTATGCGTGACTCCCAAATTTATGAAAGGTTGAACTAGAAAACAAAACCCCCAAGCCCTAACCCTAAGGCAACAAACAACAATTAAGGGGAAAACGGGGCGGGGGGCGGCTCAGAGGGAGGGAGGGATGCCTTTAAGAAAAGAGAAATGGCCTGCCATTTGCATTGGCCCCATCCTCTGAGGGGAGGATATTTGTCCTCAGCACGCAATCCTTCCCAGCATTTATATGGATTTACAAAGGCACATCTGTGCGTGTTGGAGGGCCAGCCTGACGTGTTTTCTGCTAGCAGCAGCTGCGGTTTCTGGGGAAACAAGGCTGATTTTCTAGTCAGGCTGGAGGATCCCCCCCTCCAAAAGCCTACGTGTGGGGGTGGTGGCTGGGGGGGAGAGGCAGAGGAGGGAAGAGGGAAGGGAGAGAAAGCACGGCAGTAAAAATCTCCAGAGCTCCGAAGGGGGAGGGGTGGGGCAGAAGAGACTGCTGGGAATTTTCTTGCGCTGGCTTTCTCAACATAGCTTTGCAGTGTCGCAATCCGCATTATTTGTTTTGAAAGCTTTAAAGCCCAACTTTTTCTCTCTCTAACTAGAGACTTATCTCCCCATGTGCACGTGCGTATGCCTCCAAAGTGGGGTCCCGGCAGGACAGGGACGCCCCACATTTTGTGCCGAATTAAATCAATGAAAATAACCGTCCCATTCTTTTTCTAAACTTAAAAACTGTTTTAATTCTCTCACTTTCCCCTCCCTTTACAGGTATCTCCTCAACCTTTTCCTGCAGCCCTTATGATACATTTCTCTGACTTGGGTCACCCACTTGAAAATATATTTCGTCTATAATTCACAAGACAGGTCTGTTACATGAAAACATTTGTATCCAGGGAAAAGTGCTCGAAGGCAGAAAGATGTTTTCTTTTCTACTTCACATTTCAAAGGTCCCCCCCTTTTTTTTTTGGTCTCCTTTCAAAAACCAGATCCTAGCAACCAATAAAAATAGGTAAATTATCATGCTGATGAATGATTAACTCTGGAGCTGACATGCAGGTCAAGATGGAGAAGGGAGGGGAGGGCCTGGGCAAGCGAAAGAGGAAGGAGAGCAGCAGCCTACAGAGAGAGATACCCAGTTGCTGAGACAGAAGGGGCCCTCTTTGGGAGGCTCTGGTGTAACAACCGCTACAGCAATTTTCAACTCACGTTAAACACAGCTGCTCAGAATTCTAACTAGACATGAGACTGTTTACATTTAAACTGTGCAGTGAGATGAAATGAAAATCATGACACATGGGTGGAGCTTGGAGAAAGAGGAGAGGAAATCAGATTTACCCTATTGCACTCCCAGAAACAGCTTTTTTCCTCATCTAGCACTGGCTTCTAGCTTTGGGTCCTGTAGGTTGCTGGATTACAACACATAGGAACACCTTCACTCAGGATGGAAAAATGATCATGAATGATGGGAGTTGTAGTGCATCATCGTCATCTGATCTAAGACATACAGCTGTAACATGTGCTCACTAGTGGCCTGTCTTCAGACTGTGTCATTACCTGTGATCAAACTCCCACAGATCAATCCAGTTCAGACTACTCCTATTCTACAACTTTAAAAAGGGAAATAACATATATGTAGAGTAGATAATTCAAAGAAAAGAACCAAATGAGAGCCAAGCCACTGAATATGCCAATTATACATTAAACAGACAAGGTGTTAAGCATAAAACAATTATCTAATAATTATGCAAATATAGCAAATATGCAAGGACCCAAAATCAGACTATGTGTCCCCCAGCTCTTTTCCCTTGCAGGGAGGGTTGGGTTGCCAGACCCATGGCTGTTTCTATACAGAACTTACTAGCTATGATCTACAGTGTACTTCATCATAGGGCGAAGGCTATGGCTGTGCTCTCCTCTTTTCCAGGGCGGCAATCAAAATAACAGATAGTCTGGGTCTAAGTTGTGTAAAGATAAATCATTGATTACTAAAGTTAGGATTGTCCATACCATCATGGAGGCTGTGAAAGAAAATAAACTCATTCGAAATGTGGTGCTAGAGAAGAATTCTATGAATACTCTGGTCTGCCAAAAAGACAAATTAATGGGTCCTAGAGCAAATCAAATCTGAATTTTCCCTAAAAACCAAGACAGCTAAACAGAGGCCGATGTAGTTTGACCATATCATGAGAAGACATGACTCACTAGAAAAGACAACAGTGCTTGGTAAAATAAAAGGCAGTAAGTAGAAAGAGAGAAAGACTGCATTACAGATGGATAGACTCAATCAAGGAAGACAGATCCCTGCATCTGCAAAACCTGAGCAGGACAGCTGATAACAAGAGTGACTTGGAGGTCTCTAATTCTTAGGGCTGCCATAAAGTGAAGTAAATTTGATGGCAATTAACAACAACAAATATGTATATTAAGGTAAAAGTCCACAAAATTGTACAATGGTATAGCCTTCAGCTTTGGTTACTCTATTGTAGCTAATGTTAAGATGCTTTCAAATAAATTCAATGTGGTAAATACAGTATTGTAGTTTTATTTTAAGCTTTGCCGTCTATTGCTCAAACTGTTACATCACACTGGCTCTCTAAATAATCTAAAATATTTAGATGCCACCCTGTATCAAAAGATCTCAGGGCAGCTTGGAAATAGAATTAAAACAAGTTAAGCAGTTTAAAATAATAAAATAAGTTAAATAAGCTACAAACGTCATAACAAGTTACAAAGAGATTTAAAGATTTAAAAAATATGTCCGCATATGCATGTGAGAAAGTCTTTAAAAAAAGTTTATGGGCCAATGGCAGCTGGAAATTCGGCTTGTGCGTCACTCTTCTCTTTATTCCTATGATTCCTCCCCTTCCCCTTAAGGTTCCAGGGCAAAACCTCAAATGCCGTGGGCAATCAATGACTGCATCAAGTTGTGACATCCTCCAAGAATGGCTTAGACTTTATACTTTTTCTGCCATTATTCAATATTTTTTTGCATACCCCTAAATGACCTCGTTTGAACCACTGGGGGTACGCGTACTCTAGTTGGGAACCACTATACTAGGCTATTTAGAGCACAGGAAGGAAAATTCAGCTCCTGAGGTTCCTCAGTGGGCCATACTCCCTTCCTCATGATACCCTGAGATGAGTGGTTTCCCAGTTTTACATAGTTATTTTTCCAATCTAAAAGGTTGAAAAGCTCCTCCTGGCAGTAAGTGTTTTAAGCTGCTGGTCACACCATTTTCCTGCTGGCTTTATCCACCACTGCAATGTACCCTGAAGAATTTCTTTGACACTGAATTTGGCCCTAGGCTGAAAGTGTTTCCCCACCCTTGATTAGGAATGGAATGTCAAAGTGCAGGTGTTAAAGTGCAACTCTCAGAATTCTTTACCACTGCCTATGACAACTAGGAGTTGCAGTCCAGCCACACTCATGCCATCTATCATACAGAGGATGCATGAGATTTGCAACCTTTGTACCAGGTAGCCCAATCGCCATATGGCACATGCTTTTCACAAGCCCAAACATTTATACTTCTAACAGCTAAACAGCCAATTATTCCTTCCCACAGAGGCAAATAATTATATACCTGTTTGCTAAGTGCTGTAGGCTATATTTTAGAGGAAACAATTGGCAAAGCCACCTCTGATTATCCCTTCTGCCCCCTCCCCAAATCCTATGAAATTCATGGGGTCGCCTTATGTGCATACACACACAATCATGTCTTCTCTTTCTAGCCTTCTTTCTAATTTATAAAGCTCCTGTTATTATAACATTTCCTCAAAACGGAGGTGTTACAGCCCCCCCAGGTATTCTGGTTGCCCATATCTGCACTTTCTCCAGCTCCATCATATTCTTTTGGAAGTGCATGGATTTTCTAAGTAGGATTGCTTCACAGGCTTATGATATTGGCAGTTTTACTTCCTATTCCTTTGTTGCACGACTTTTCAAAGAACTATGTAAATAATAGTACAACATAATTCTAAATATGATTGGATTTTTGTATATGAAAAAATAGCATATATGGCAGTCTGGCACTAAACAAAGCAAGCATTTGGGTTCAGCATTATAGTTTCAGCATTTCTAAATTCTTTTCTAAACATTCCAAGATTCTCCAAGCTGTTGATGAAACTGCTTAGCAATCATGTTTAGAGGAGCAAGTGTTACATATTCTACATTTTCATTTTCAATACTATTTTGCATCAAACCATCTGTATTTTCATGGCACTTTAACCCCTAATTGCCACATTACTGAAACATGCATAGGCATGCATTTACTACTATTTACTCAGCTGAACTGTGGGGTCTCAAGTTAAGCATACACGCATGAAACATTCCATGGTTTCTACTTAAACCACAAAAGTCTGCCACATCCATGTGTTGGTACTGCAGCACACCTAAGTGCTGAGTTACTGTTCTACAACTTTATATATACAAGAGCATGAATATACAAGTTTTTTCTCGGGGAGGGGATGACTCTTACCATAGCAGTGCAAAAACAAAGAAACTACACTTTTTTACTGTTTATTTTCTGTTTCTGTTTTCTGTTTATTTTCTGCAAAATAAACAATCACTTTCATCATATTTTTAACTGAAAACATTAAGTACAAAAGAAAAATCCATCTTCATAGGCACCCTCTGAGACTTGCGGCCTCTGATATTTTAGCCACTTCTCATGCCCAATCTGTATGCAAGAATGGAATAGAAAAGGTAAATGCACAAATAAATTTGATGTAATGCACTTGTGGAACAGGTTCAGCATGCAGTATTTTTGCAGCATAAAGGGACTAGCTGTCTATAGGAAACAGGTTTGTGAGGACAGTTTTTTTTTTTAAAGCACAGCATTATTAGCCTAATCCCTTGAGTAACACTATCATTCAGGAATCACTTGAATGAGTTCTTTTCTGCACATACTTACCAGAGAAGGCAAGTGCTAGGGGCTAATTTTCCATCCTTAAGATTTACTAAACTAGTTCCAAAAACACAAGGCAAGTAAAAAGATCAAAAGTAGAAATGGTCAGAAGTGCAATCACAATTTTATTTAAAAAAATCCTATTGAAGAGTGAAATAGTTATGGGTGGCTGCTCTAAGAGGCTTTTAGGATGGGAATTTGACCTTTGAAACCTTTTGGGGGGGGGAGTATCAGGGGCCTGAAAGGGCCCAGGGGATTGCAAAAACAGTTGGGGGGGTATACATAGTCTATGGCTATACAGTTCCTATTCCTGCCTTACATAAAGTATTTCTTACTCGATGCTGTGTGATAAAACTATTACAACTGCTGTGTGTTTTCACAGTGGCAAAGCACACAACACAATTTTACAACACAGAAGTGAGAGGCTCCCTGTACAAAGGCAGAAACAAAGGTGAGGGAAAAGTTAAGAAGGCAGGGGGGAAATCCATCCCACTCATACATGTCAATATTTTAAAATGTGAACAGAGACATTTAAGCTCTGTCCCCAAAGAATGGCATACTACTCTTGTCACTGGTCAAACACCTTCACCTTGGTGGTCCCAGATAGTGTGAGCTTGCTTTCCATTGTCTGTTATAGCACGGTCAGACTGAAAGCAAAATGGCAGCATTAATAAACAAAAGGAGAATTTCTAGAAAGTATGGGGAACCCAATGGGTTATTGAAGTACATTTGCTTCGACATTTGCTTGAGGCAGCTCCTTCTTTTCCCCAAAGAGTACAGAGGTCCTCTGTACACAAGCAAGAGCTGTGCTTAGTGAGAAGAGCAAGGAAGAGCTTTCCCTCACAAATGCTATTTATGTCTGTGAATATGGCTACCAGAAAGATTTCCCTGCTCTCCTTCTAGCTAGGCAAAGGGAAAGCTCATCTTTGTCAATAGTGCTCAGGAGACTTACTATCTATGTTGCAAAGAGTGCCACAGTCAGACCACCAGTGAAATAAACTGTCTTCCTCTTCTACTGGCTTGCAGGAATGAGTGGCAAGAAAAGGTACCTCTGGTGCCCACAACTGGAGATCCACTGCAGCATTTTGCTGTAGAATCTACTTGTGTGTTTGTATTATTGAGCATGTTCAATACTAAACTGGCTCTTTCACGTCAGCAGTAATTTATCAGACAATGCTAATAAATATAGTAGCTACAAAGCTGAAAAGTCAGCAAGGACAGGTGTATGACAATACTGGTGGAAGTAACTTCTTCATTGAAAACAATTCTCACTGCTTTGATTCCATTCCATTGTAACACTATTTTATCCTATTTGATTTGATTCTATTATAATCTAATAAACTCAGTACAAACAGAGTGGGAAGTGGGGGGGAAGAACAAACTGGTGTACTCTTCTCAACTGCTCTTATTTGCAACAGGAACATCTAAATAGCTTATTCTGGACAAAAACCTATATGATGCTGGTGGTTTCCCCAGCTGCGGATGTGCAGCTAGATGGTACTTGGATGTCTCCCAACCCCAGTAGCCACTGCCTGGACATGGGGATGTACTTTGGCTCCTTCAAATTCATGTTGCACATGAGGAGAAGGGTCACTGGACAAGGACGTACTGGATACCTTCTTCCACAATACCCACAAAGACACATAAACTGGTGCAACAGGATGTTATGTCATCATATGTCTCTAATAGGAATCCAACTGCTATCTTCTGTGCAACAGGCAGCTACCCTTTGATGGTTTGTTCTCTCCCAACAAACCAGAAAAAGAACTAAAAACAAATCCTCAGATCTTCCTCTGATTTGTTGAGCAGGGACCAACTAGAGAGGGGAAGCTTCCTGCCGCCAAACACAATAAACAAACCACAGAGTGAAGCTACAAGTGTTGCACATTGCTTATGCATAGGGCAGGGTGCCTGCTTGTTGTGTCATGTAAATGTAACCAATGTGCAGTGCAGCACGAATGTTCTTAATTATTGAAAATAGACATATACAGAAAATACCATATCCAAGTTAAATTATTATAAACACCCGAGTTTGTTATTTCATTACATCTTTCAATTACAGTACAGAATAACATTGCAATGAAATCCTTTTAAGATATCTTCTTGTTAAGAGTTCCTTTGATATGATTTCACATCTAATGTTGAAATAGTAAGGACATATAGTATTGGGTCTAGAGTCAGCCACCTAGGAAAACACTCCATGTTATTAGATGAACTCTAGCTAGCTTTCTAGTTCCCTCATCACTAAATGAAACTGTCATTAGTAGAGTGCCCATACTAATATTATCACTCACTAATGCACAGCTTAAATTGGAAACAAATTAATTAAGTCATCTAAATGGGATCCATGGTGGAAGGTAGAATGGACAAATATGATGGTTTCATCCTTGGGGAAAGTAAATTCTAAGCAATTACACAGAAAATCATTTTGTAACAAGAAAAACTATTTACTTCTAAGGGAAACTAATCAGTGAAAAGGCTGGAATGCTTTCTGACTATCCAGGTGTTCAACTGATTTGTTGTTCACTATCATTTTTACACATCTGCCCATAATTGATGCATGCCCTGTAATTTCCAGGATTACTTGTGACTGATGTAAGCAAACAACACACCAATTTTGTCTCTGTTGTTTTGGACCATGTGGAAGAAATGGTTTCACATCTTGCCAACATATTAGTGGCTATGCATTTTCTCCAAACCTCTTACATGTTATTTCAGTGTCTTTGGATCAGACAGCTGGCTTTCTTCGCAATAGCTCTGGATTTCAAAAGTCTTTCTTACAAGTTAAAGATAAAATGAAAGTCTCCTCCTTTGATACATTTTAAAATATCTTAAAGCATTTTCTTGAGTGCCATGAAACCAACAAAATTATCTTCTCCAGGGGAAAAGATAAAGCAAAAAAGGCAAGTGCAGGCAGATCCCAGCAGGATAAGGATACAGCAAACCAAATTCCTGATGCCAAATAATAGAGTCATGGAATTATGGAATCCACAGGATCATGATTATGATGAATCATTCAGCTGAAACCTCCTACTGCTACTGTGTGAAAATTATTCCATTCTAAGATAAGCATCAGTACACTGGTTATGCATAGCTTTTACAATATTTACATCATAACACACACACCCCTTTAAGTGAGGCTCTCGTCTTACATTCAACAATATTCTGGGCATTAAAAATTATTTTTTAAAAAGAGCTGTATCCAAACACACATTCATTCTGAAGCCGCATTCACCAATCAATCCATATTTTTGTATCCTACTCAAACTGCTACTCAAAGTGTCTCTTCACCCAACCCTTCTCTAAAAATGTCACAAAATCATAACATTGTCATTGTCCCATCCCATTTGTGCCTCTTCTCATTTTCTGTTGGAATGTTGGTTGCCATTATGAGGTAATGTTTTGACAACTAGGTGTACAGATTTTCTTTTCTTTTTTTTAAGCAATCACTCTTTTTTTGGGCTACATGTGTATCAAATCTCAGCTTCCTAAGACGTGTAGAAACAAGAATGTTTCCTGGCTGCCACCTCCCTCCCTCATTTGTAGGAAGATACTTCCAAAAGACCTTCTTTTGGCCTCTCTTCATCATGATCTATGTGTCAAATTTCAGGTTGAATAGGATGCTGCTAGAGGTACAGAGGTATACTTAGTCTCCAGTTTAAAAATGAGATGGACAAATGAGACTACCCTAGAAACAATGTCTTGCACTAATATTTCTGCATTAGATTTCAGCTTCATAGATAGGATAGGGATAGTTTTATGCTCTGCTTTCAAGTTCTCTGTTTTGGATGGAAAATATAAAAATGTGCATTTTTTAAAAAAATTCCCTAGTCATTATGGAATGTTGGAGTACAGATGTGATAGATATACATGTATGGTTGTGGAAGCTGGACAATGAAGAAAGCTGATATAGAATGAAAATCAACTCATTAGAAATGTGGCACAGGAAGAGTGTTCTGTGGATACTGTGGATTGCTAAAAAGACACATAATGAGTCCAAGAGCAAATCAAGCCTGAACTCTCCCTAGAAACCAAGATGACTGAACTGAAGCTGTTGTATTTTGTACACATCATGAGAAGACATGACTCACTAGAAAAGACAATGGTGCTTGGTAAAATAGAAGGCAGGAAGAAAAGAGGAAGAACTCATTAAATGTGGATAGACTCAATCAAAGATACCACAGCCCTGAGTCTGCAAGATCTGAGCAGGGCAGTTGATGACCACCAATCTTAGGGGTCTCTCATATTTATGGTTGCCATCAGTCAAAATCAACTTTACAGCAATTAACAGCAACAGATATTTATAGTAAAACTGTACAAACGTATAGCCTTCAGCTGCTCCTACTCTATTGTAGGCTAATGTTAAGATGCTTCCAGACAAATTTAATGTGGCAATCAGTTTTATTTTAAGCTTCCGTTTAGGGTACCCTCATTCCTACATCTATACACACAACCTACGCCTACTGAATGTAAATTAGTACCAGTATATATCCAGTAATTATACATATCAGGTTTGTTCTGTTTTATGCAAAGAAGGAAGAAAATCATTAACATTTACAACAGTGGCGCAGTTCATTTACTACATGTGGGAGAAATGCTGTGGTTAAACATGCACAAACAAACATGCTGTGGGTTGTAATTTACCTTATTTCAAACTTGAGCTACAAGATGTCTAGAGAATTATTTGTAACGTGCATAAATTCTTCCTAAGGTAATACATCACCAACACTTTGAATGACTGCCAGCATTTTATACCCTTCAGAAAAAAAATGTTAGTTTTCCAAATAAGATGTGTTAGCACAAAAAAAGAATGAATGCCTTAAGACAGTAATCCCGAAGATTCTTTTTTAAGCAACAGTGTTAAATGTGTGAGTAATCATTAATGAATTTACTATATTGTCATCCCCTAACATTCAATACCCAATTTACTGAATAAAAATGCCCAGCAAGCATATCTCATTTAATATTACACACATTTTATCATGAAGAAATTGAGCATTCAAATGTAAGAACCAATTTTAAAAAAGATTCTTCCATATCCACAAAGCACCTGAAACTTATCAAAGAGAGATGAATGCATTTAACTAAGCCCTTTTAAAAAGCTGAAATTTTACGGCTGGATTCTACAGAAAGATTTCTTCCATAAGGAGAATGCTACTCTACTAGTTAACATTATACAGTTCAATACTGTGGTAACTTTCAATGCAACTCTATCCATGTCTACTCAAAAATAAAGGTCAAAATGTGTAGGACTGCAGTATAACGGTTTAAAATAGAGATGGGACAAATCCAGAATTTTCCGAATCCAGATCCGGATCTTAATCCCTGGAAGGTTCTGCGAATCCACGAATCTCAAATCTTTCGAATCCTTTTTTACAAAAGAGTTTAAAAAGCAAAGGAAATAAAGCACTTATATTTAAAAGTGTTTTGAAGCAGAATTTGACATCTTTGTTTAATGGAAAACATTTAAATAATAGTTTTCACTTTCAGGAAAACATACCCATATACTTCTTATTAAGAATTACATGTCATTTGGTAGTTGCTCCAGATGTTGGAGGATGTTCAAGATGATGTTATCTCCTGGGTTGACTATTACAAAACAAAACAAAAAAGGGGCAAGGATAATCTTGGGAAAGACACACTCTTTCAGCCTTAGCAAAAGCCTAGGCAAAGGCAAACCTCTTTCTGAAGAAATCTGGCCAGGACAATTGTCATAGTTTTGCCTCAGGATCTTGCCAGATTGAAAATGACATGAAGACCCTTTCTACACAAGCAGGAAAATGTGGATTATTAATCCCACATTTTCCTACCTGTGTAAACAGGGCCACATACTACAGTACAGAGATTATCCAGATCAAAATTGGTTTTCTTTGCATAGCTCTTTATGTCATTCTGGGATTTGTAGTTTGATGATGCACTAGCACACTTTGGCAGAGAAGGCTCTGACACCTTGTCCAACTACAAACTCCAGAATTGTGTATGAAAGAGCTTGGCACAGGAGCCATGCAAAGGAATCTTCTTCAGCTGTCCTTGAAATCTCAAGAACACTGTATTTTCCTGTCAAGTTTCAAGTCCTGCAACAAGCAAGGCACTTTAATAAAACAAAAAACCAAAAATACAAGCCTCTAGCCCAGTCTCAATTCTCTACGCGGATGTCCAGTCTCAAATCCTAAAACAAGGAAGGCACTTAACAAAAACAAACCAACACCAACCTCTAATCCAGTCTCAATCCCTACACTCCAGTCTCAAGTCAAAAGAATAGGAAGAAGAGAATAATTACCTTGCAGAGGGAGGCAGCTATAGGGGCAGACAGCAGGAACGAGCTTGATCCGGGGTGCTCATGCCAGCTAAGGCCTCTGAGCATGCAGGAAAGCGGCTCTTGCCGGCCCTGTGTGCCTGTGCGGGTGGGATCCGGAGCTCTTGCGCCAGCTCAGGCCTCTGGGCGTGCAGGAAAACGGCTCTCGCTGGCCCTGCATGCCCGTGTGGACCAGATCCAGGGCGCTTGCTCCAGATCAGGCCTCCGGGCATGCAGGGATTCGAAAGATTCAATTCACTTGTTTTGGCCCAGGGAGTCAGATCTGCGAATCTCGAATCCTTCCCAAGTGGATTCAGCAGATTCGGTTGACCTATCCCTAGTTTACAATAATGGTTGTTCCTGGGGCTGTCCCAAATTCTGGTCTAAACCCAACTGTTAATCCCAACTAAAGCAGATCTGTTGAATCAATTGATTCTATATGTGTATGTTGATTTACCAAGTTCCAATTGATTTAACGGCTCTTTTGTAGTCAGAACTAGTAACTGAATTTAGGCCACTGGTTGTGCCTTAATTCAATTCCAGCTGTGCTAGAACTACAAGCTCCAGAATATGCACACAGATGTGCATGCAGCTGAATTTAATGCAATACAGATGGATGATTTCCGCACAAAGATACACATTCCAATATTCATTTGATAATATTTTGGAAGTTCCTGATTTAGGAAGTAATTCACATAGGGACCACTTCCTTATTTGAACCTCTATCTGTCATATATAATGGTTTTCCATTCTCTGTTGTTGAGGTGGAGATCTGCAAATGAACCACTGCTACATCCAGAATTTTGCCACTTCACAGTGGCTAGGGCAAGTGTGTTTGGTTTCTCCTAAACATTTCCACCACAAATGTATCCAATGTTTCCCCCACAAATGTATCCAATGAAAAAGAAAAAATTAAACTGACTACAGGCTGGAAAAAAATGGAGTTCCAAACATTCCACTGTTGTATCAGACTTCTTCCTGGACAAATGTGCTGACCCTCCACAGACAATACATCTAAATCTGTTCCTACACTGGCCTGTCAAAAGGTTGATTAGCAAGGCATGAGCTCAACAGCATGTTCCTGCTCATGTTTCTCAGGAATTTGTATTCATACCACACTGAAAGGCCGTATCTTGGGCATGCTCTAGTTTTTAAAATCCTTGGGGATGGCTCTCCCTTAGTCTCATCACCGTAACAGGTACGTCTAGTGAGGACACAAGAGAGAGCCTTCCTAGTGGCTGCTTTCCGACTGTGAAATTCCCTCCCGTGGGAAAACAGTTTAGTTCCCTCTCTGGCCATTTCCGCACTACACTGTTCTAGTGCTGTTATTCCACTTTCAACATCCTGTGGAATCCCGGGGTTTGCAGTTTAGGGAGGGACATTTAGAATTCTCAGCCAGAGAGCTCTTTGGCCTCAGTAAACCACAAACCCCAGAATTCCACAGGATGTTGAAAGTGGGATAATAGCACTGTAACAGTGTAGTGTGGAAATGGCCTCTGTTTTCTTTCCAAAGTCCTTTGTATTTATCAGGGCTTTGAACATGAACTGTCTGTTTCTAGTGTGTTCTACTGTATTTTTATTCTCATTATGTATTTTAATAGCCTTTTAAAGCTGTTGTTTTTAATGATTGGTTGTGTAATTTTTTTTAACTTTTGTGTTATTCATTGTTTTAACTGTACTTTTTTTAAACATATTGTGAGCTGCCTCAGGTCCCATATTGGGGGAAAGCAGGATATAAATTAAATAAATAATACCTGGTTCCTCATACATGAGGTAATTTATAGCTATTATGACTAGCAGCCATAGATAGCTTTGTACGGTACTGTATTCCTTTATTCCTACACCCCCAAAACCTCCATTAAGTGGCTAATCCCCTTTTAAAGTCATCCATGCTGCAGTGGGTCACTATACCCACGTAGCAGCGAATTCTATGGTTAAACTATGTGCTATTTGAAGAATTAAAAAAAAACAACTTTTGGTTGTTCTGTCTCTCCCAAGTGAATGTCTCCATATGCTAAGAATACAAAGGAGTAGAAAACAATTTATCCCTGACCAGTTTTTCTTCATCATGCTTTATCAACTCCTCTCAAGCCTCAACTAACTCATAGTTCTTCTAAGCTAAAAAGCCTTACACACTGTAACTTTTCCTTATAGCTGAACTGCTCCAGACTTGTGATTTTTTTGGCTTCTGCCCACTTCCATCTTTGAGCCTCTTCTGGCTCTACACTATCTTTTTTTTTTTTTTGAGGAGCCACAATGACAACTAGTGTAGCTGTTAAGACTTATTTCTCAACCCCCATAATATTCTTATTCTCCAGGAACAACTCATCAAGTTATACTGTTATATGTTTGGAATAACATGTACCATGGAGCAGAGAAGTAGAAATAAGTAGAGACAAAGGGCAGAGACTCAAGCTTGAATTGGTTAGATTAAGACCAGTAATTTACATTTTGCAATAACAAGAATTATAGATTAGTTAGACCAACCATTCTCAGTGGGGCCCTGGCACATTGAAGGGTCTGAAAACTGTGAGAAGTGGAACCGCAAGGGTTTACGGGGCCCAGGTAACTGAACTGATGAAACACCCGAGCAGCAACCTTAATTGGGTCAACAGTATTTATAATATCCTTCCAATGCACCATTTGAATTCAGTGTGCCTGGTAAATTAATTGCTTAAACTCTTTCCACAACACAATTTAAAAGAGCTTAAATCCACAAAAGTTGAGGTGTTTGTAATATATTTCATACCCCTTTAGACTGCTACCATGACCAAAAGATAACTTCCAACTGCCATTGTGTAATCTGGAGTCCAATATGGAACTGACAGAAAAGTTTGAAAACCTTTTAAAAACCATGTAAAATTTTTGAACTAGGGACATGGCAATATTAGGTTTTGATATGCAAAAACAAAAACAAAATTTATTTATTATAAGGCTAAATAGATGATAGGATTGAACTTAGAGAGAGGAGGTGGTTATCTTTAAATTAGTACTTACAGTCTGAAAAAACTGGGAAGAACTTTTTAAGGGGGGAGATTTGACTACGCTTCAGGAATTAGATTAAATTTAGGGAAATTTTTGTTATAAAGGGGTTTGTGTGTTACTGTATCATGTCATTATTTTTTTCTTTTTCTTTCTTATCTTTTTAATTTTGTTTTTTTTTCTTCTTTTTTAGGTTACATAGATTTATATGTTGTATGTGTTATTTTATAGTAAATCAATAAAAATTATTTTATCGAGAAATTTACAGAAAAGGACAAATCTGAAACACCACATTAGGCCTGATAGATGTCTAATTTCACACAGTCTTTTAAAAAGTTTTGTCCAGTATGTTGGAATATTCAAGTTTTCTTGGTGTTCAATAATAAATGATTCTCTATCTACTCATCTGTGTTATATCCCTGTTTGCCAGTGGGGCCCTGAAACTTGCAAAGAGCTTCTAAGGGGACCATGGCCAAAAAACAACAACAAAAAAAAACTCTGATACAAACTGCAGGTCTATGTAATCCTTTGTTCTATGTAACAAAGAGTTAAAACCAGCATCACACTAATAGACATCCACCACCAAAATGAGACTGAGTAACAGCAATAATTTGTGTTGCATTTTAAACTTAGAGTGTAATATTTTAATTAGCCTAACAAAGCTTGTAGCACATGTAAGATTTTTTAAAACACTGAGCTAAGACCGTTGGGATTTTTACACCTACCGACCCACTGGGCTTCTGGACAAAATATCTGCTACGCCATGAATGTCACAGCTTGCTACTGTGCAGTTGCGCTCAGTCCAAGACTGCTTGCACCTGGTACACCAATACTGTTGTGCTGGCACCTGCAGCATTACTAAATACTGCAGAAAGCATGATAAGGGCAAGACGGGAGTTGAACTGCTTAATGAAGAATCCTAGAGGCATTTTGACCATTAGAGATACCAATGCCAAAAACAGCCCTACAATTCAGAAGCAATCTTTACAATGCGATTGCAATCGACAGGTAACATAATACCGTGAAAATGTCTACCTTTGTTAAATGTCGAACATGAAAACATTTTAACATTTGGAATAGAGTATCATGGAATCTCTTCAAATTTCTGTGGCTTAAAATTGATTAGTTTACATTTAACTTACTTAAAAGAAACACCCTTTTGTAAATTCTCCTCTCCCCTCCAAAACCCTTTTGGAGCGTGGTCCAAGTTTTGCTGAGTAAATTGGTGCCAGTAGATAGAGCCCACACAAGGTAGCATTTTGATGCTACAAGATGAATGCCAGGCTTTCCAGATAAAAGACATACAGATGTCTTTTATCAGAAGACACTCTGTCACAGAAGCAGTGTGCCTTTCTGCACATATTCCACAGATACAAGAGAAAGCAATAAACTATAAAGAAGCAACAGTACCTGGGAACTCCTGGAGGTAGTAACAAGCCTCACTAGAGCCTCCTACCTCAATCACCACAATAGATTCATGAATGAAATCAGGCAGTAAGTCTTTTTCCCCTTAGTGTGGTGTAGCTGTTTAAGTGTTGGACTAGGACACTGCGAAACCAGGGTTCAAGTCCCTGGTCAGCTATGGAGACCAACTGGATGATCTTGGGCAAGTCATACCTTCTCAGTCTCAGAGGAAGGCAAGGACAAAACCCCTCTGAACAAATTCTGCCAAGAAAACCTTGTGATAGGTTGACCTTAGGGTTGCCCTAACTCAGAAATGACTTGAAGGCACATAATAACAACATCAATCCATAAAGAAGAGCCAGGAAGTGCAGATTATGATGCAGATGTTAGAGGTAATCCTTCTCACCTTTATAAGCCATACTCAGATAAGCTGGATAAAAAAGACTTTCCATTTCTGTTACTCATCTGGGGAAAAAAGACTCATATTTTTAGCAACTCAGGAAGATCACTATTAAGTTTGAAATACAATGGGATACAAATATTGGTGTCAATGTAAATATGTTTAGAGATGCTCATGTGAAACACAGTAATGCTTTTGCTTGGGAGGGTTTTAACAAGCAAAACAAAGCTAGTCTTTTTGTTACTACTATATCCAAAGTATTGTTTTTGGTGCTGTCACAGAGCTGAGATAATACTTGGTATCTGGGGGGGAGGGGAAAAAAAGTCTTTCTGATGTTTCCAAAAACTTATGAATAAGAAAGAAGGTAAAAGCTACTATTTCCAAATGACAATGTGAAATTTGGAGATTCAGAGATACAGATATCCCTCCACATTTGCTAGAGTTAGGGACACAGAACCCCCATGAGAGTGGACAAACTGTGAATAACTCTTGGCCCTCCCAAACCATATTTAACACACACACACACACACACAAGTACGATCACCATATTCAACCCATCATGGATTCCTTTGCGGCATCAGGGTTCCTTGACAAGGCAGATGTGGGTGGCTGGTGGGGCTTACTGCCACCTCCCCTCCTGCCCCACATCATTTGTAATAGGGACTTACAAGCCTTGTTTGCAATTTCTCAGTCTCATGGGGCTTGCAGTGCCTATTAAAAATGGCATAGGGAGGCAGCAGAAGTGACAGGAAATAATCCATGAATAATCAAATCCGCAAAAATGAAACCCACAGATATGGAGGGATGACTGTATTTTAGTATAAAAGAAAGCATCATGTGCTTACCTGGGGGAAGGGGAGTCGGGCATATTGCTTGGCCCTATCTCTAAACATTCTAGGGCTAGGAAGCACATATGATCCTCCTCTTCAGCAAATGAGTGATGCCTTATTTATGCAAGTAAGGTGTGAAGGAGGAATCCTGATTTTATTAATAGATTTTTATTGTAGCCTGCACTTGAAGAAAGATACAGTGGAATAAAAGAGCCTCTATATACCTTGAAAATGCCTAATAACTATAAATGTGTGTAAATTAATTCTCTTTCATGCTCTCCCCATTTTAGCCACTTTTTTTTACAGATGCCTATATTATGAATGCAACTAGAGAAGTAAGCCTGAAAGAGTAAGTTACAATTGCAGGGTGCATGTCCAATATACCTCTCATTTCCCTAAGGTTTCATTAACTCCTATCTAGCTTCCTTCAGTATAATTAACATAATTACTAAACAGCATTGTAATTCACCTTCTGCTTTTCACAGTGACCAAGTTTATTTAAAGTTGCACCTGGACCCCATCAAAGTGTACAGCAAAACAAAGAGAAGAGTATGTATTTTAAAATGCACCTAGAGATCGTCCATCTCTTCAATGACTCTGAAATAACATAATTTGTAAAGGGAAGCAAGCCTTCCCTATTTTTCATCCTTTTCTTCTTTTAGTGGTAAATTCCCTATGATTATGTAGAAAAGGAATTACACTTTTTGCAGAAGTCAGTGCTGTACCTATATGTCTATAGCTATCTATCTTCCTGTGTATGCCAAAGTTTTCATTTCAGAAAAAAACTAAAAAGTTTGCAATACTTCTGTCTGACTGAACATTCTCTCCCTAATGTTAGGAAGGAAAGATGACCTCAGTTAACATTTTGGGGGCTTAAGCTTATTACACTTACTAAACACTCAGCAAACATATAATTTACCAGGCAGTATTTAGCAGAGTTCAAGCATTCTCTTGGCATATATTTAGTATACTTAGTGTGTGACATTTAATGCAAAATGAATTTCCTGGAAAGTAGACTAATGCTAATCAATAGATCTGACTCAGTGAAAAGTCCTGGACTCATAAAAGGAGGCATCAAACATGAGGACAGATCATTACCTCCTCTAGCAGCTGTCTATCATTTATACAGAAGTGAAAAACTGTTTCTTTAAAACATTGGTAACTCAGTTTAGACTTAAATACTATTTCAGAAATAAGCTCTATGGGTCTGGTGTCACTCTTTTATTAAAATTGGTCAGATCCCTTTTTTTTTTAGTCGCTAGAAGCTATTGTTATTAGTACTGTTCAAAGCACTCCTACAAAGACTCTTTCAAGTTCCAACACTGAGATATTCAGCTAACCTCTTTTAAGTCAGATGCTTCAATGGTAAAATGGATTGGAAAAAAGGAAAAGACCATTTCTCTGTGTGAAAGACCACAGTGAAAATTGTTCACTTTTCCCCCATTGCTACATTTAATATGGATGTTAATAAAAGGGGTGTTTAAACCTTCAAGCTAAATTCAGCTCCTATTCATTTTACGGATATTCTGGAATCCAGTATTAATTTGGTCCCCTTGGTGATTTTTAGGAATTCAACAGAAATTAGCAAAAGAAATAGAAATGTTTAAATAAAAATGAAGAGTGACATGTTACTACTGACTCAACATGCTGAGATGCAGGTAGAAGTCTCTGTGTATATGTCTGTGCGTGCTTGAAAATCTCTTGCCTTCAGTGCTTATGAAGGTGTGGAATGAAAGATAAAGGACAAACATTTAAAATTTAAAAAGATAAAGGACAAACATTTAAAATTTAAAACATTTAAAATAACTGTTTAAGCATCTTAGGCTATGATCCCAAGGACACCTTACCTAGAAACATGTTAGCGATCTCAGAGGGATCATTATGACTATTAATGCACCTTAATTTGGATTAGTACAGCAAAAAGCAGTACAGGTAAAATCCAAACAATTCAAGCTTCCCATTCTAGACTGGCAGACCAAACTGCTCAGTTCCTCAACATGTATGGAAAAAATTCACATATGCAGGACAGCTGTAAAGCAGTTTTACTCAGAAGAAAGTCATACTGGTTTTGCATGCTTGTTTAGGACTGTAATCTAAATCTTCCAGGAAATGTACCTTTAAACATATACTTTTAAACATGTACCTGCACGTGTAGTTTATCATCTATCATTTCCTGCATGTATTATTATTGTGTTAAATGTAGTGACTTACTTTCACATAAATCTATATGGCAGACATCCCACTTGTTCCTGGGTAGACATAACAACTCATGAAAAATAAAACAAACATGAAGGAAAAATGTTTACTTGTAGCAATAACAGGCATATCTTAACAACAGTCTCTGGTGGTGCTATTGTTCTTTGCCAAAATGCTATACTATTTCAAAACAGTATCTGATTGTCCATCGATAGCATATTAATACAGCTTCTTTTCTGAATAAAATAACAGCTTTACCACATTTATGATCCACTCAGTTTTTTTGAGGAGGGTTTTCTTAGGGGGCTTGATGCAATGGCTGGCAACCTTTCCAAAGTGAAGGGCTACTTTCTCTTGGAGATGATAAGGGTTTCCATATTAACAGTAACTGGAACTACTTATATTTACTCTTAATAGTGGTCAAACAGTAAATATATTGAGTATTTGCAATGTTCTACTGATTGTATTGATATGTTGTAATAAAAAAAAAATACAGTAGCTGAGGCTCACAGTGGGACTCAAAGGTGGTAGAGATACCCTGTTTCTTCTCTGTCATTGTTTCTGCCACTTCCTTCTCTTTCTCCCTTTCATCCTTTTTCACTCTTTCTCCCATTCATTATTCTCACCAGTCCACTTTTTTCCACAACCCCAGTATCATGCACAAACACACATGCCATTTATCCAATGTTGATTCATCTCCTCTGCCTCCTCCCTCCCCCATGAGCAGAAGCTAGTTTTAAAAGGCTCAGATGTGAAGATATTACAAAACAATCTCTACACACTTTCAATTGTCTTCTCAGGGAGGGGGAATAACACAGCTTTAGTTGTGTTCTCAGCTGCCCGCTGTCCTTCCTTTTCTAGGTATCTGTCCAACTTTCAAGTGCTCCAAGGAATCCACTCTTATCTACCTTATCTTTTCCTTCTCTTCAGCTCCCAGTACCTACCTTTTTCTCTATGGGCTATCTACACAATTCTCTCTGACACTTCTTTTCCTTTCCTTCATGAAGAGAAAGAGAAGAGATAGACTACTAGGGTGGCTCACATATTAGTTCATAAGCTGTGACCACAGCACATGCCAGCTACAGCACCATTGCAAAGAACAATATAGACACTGCACTCTCTGGTTCAGTTCCCTGAACTCACAAGTGTGCTTGCCTGCCTGCTGATGTCCTCTTCCTTGTCTTAATGATAACAAAACTGCTGTGGAAGGTACAGGAAACACTGAGAGAACATACTGCTAGGCTAATGATCACATGTGGCTTTCAGGTTGTGGGTTGCCTCCCTGTGGCATATGTTTAAATGAACTTTTTTTTTTCCTTAGAGGTGAGCAAGGCTATGATATGGACTCAGTTCTCAGAGGCTTGGCCTAGATCAGGCTTCTCTATCTCCTCAATTATAAGTAAATTCCTAGGAGTTGTATTAAAAGTACTAAAAATAAGCAACATAATTCCCACTCATAGATTTATAATCTAATAGACCCAGTATGAACTAGGGGGAACTTTGGGGAAGGAACAGGAGAACAAGCAAGGTCAAACACTTAATTCTTCATGAAGTTGCATAAACGTTTAATGATAGGAGAGAATGTCTAGTGGGAGTGGAAGAGTCAAGGAGCAGCTGGTCCCAGATGAGCAGATGGGAATAGGCCATGTTAAACCTATTTGTGCAAATGAAAAAAATGAGTTTTTTGTTCCATGATTGATTTGTTACTTTAGATCTTCTCTAAGCCATCCTCAGGGCAGTTCATATCATTTTCAGATGCAATGTACACTAAAACATAGTGGAGCAACTCTATAGGAACAACTCTATATAAAAACATATGAAGAACTAGTTATATGTGAGAACATAGGTGAGAAAAAAGACATGTGGCAGCACCTTTAAGACTAACAGGTTTTTATTTTGGCATGACCTTTCATAGATATAAACCCACTTCTTCAGATGCACAGCAGTATTAAGGCTTTGAGTATAAAACATACTTATGGAGTTGTAGGAGTGGGATCGAATGTAACAGAATCCAGAAAGATGCAAATCATGTCCCTTGCCCTAAGTTCAAAGGGCTGGGCGAAGTGGTACAGGTCTTTCAGATCTTTACAGTGTTGATGTGTGGAAGCAATAAATTTGCTTATCAAAAGTCAGTTTCCCTGGGTTCAAAATTCTTAGAAGCTTCCTTTCGTTATATGTGCAGTTGCAAGAACTCTTGTATTAATATATGTAGTATGTCAAGAAGCCATTGTGTTTATTGATATCTCTGTTAATGGACTGGAATTTTGTAAATATAAGCCAATTCAGCTGTTTCCCTTTCTAGTCCTCCTTTGTAATTTCTTTGTTCAAGGACCATGGCCTGTAAATCCCTTACTGTATGTCCAGGAGGACTGAAACAGTCATGGTTCCATAAGGTAGACTTTAGAACAAAGTGTACCACTGTATGTTAGCAACATCATCCTGCTTTTAAAACCTCAGAGGTTTTATTAAGTAAGTGGGATGTGTGGGTGTGAAGAATGTCCTATTTTATAAAACTAGCCTTCACCTTGCTTGGTGAATTAAACACAAGGAAGGTTGGAAAAGTATCACTGATGACAGCATAAAGCTTAAAATCCCAAAATACTTCAAACAGAAAGCTAATTTTAGAGTACCCTTCCAAATATAAGTGTGATGCCTTTCTATTTGCTCCTTCAGCCCACTCAAAGCTGAGCTATTCACTACCCACATCTGTTTGATTAACAACTCAACATTCTTGCTGCAGCAGAGTGTGTTTTCCTTCATTCCCTGTCATATCATTCCTTATTCACTCTGCACGCCTGAAGAGAGAACTTTGTTGCTTTGAACTTTTCTCTACAACTTTCAAAGAAGGGAGAGGGAAAGGGTGGGGGAGAGAGACAGGGACATAAGAAATAGACAGAAAGGACGCATCAAGGTGAATTAGATTTCCACATCATTTATCCTACAGGAAAGCACATGCTTTAATCTACTCTGAACCAGACAGAGGCATCGTTAGGACTGCATTTTGTCTACAAAGCTAAAGGAATAGCAAATATAATCTTATGCTCCTATGTCAGTCTAGTTTGACCAGTTCCACAAGTTAACTTGAAAAAGAAATACGACATTTTCATTTATGGAACCATGAACAGAGCCTCAGAAGATAGACTGTTTTAAGCAAACAAGACTGGAAATGGTTGGGGAAAGAATAAGACATGCTAAACATAATTGCATTTTGCTAAGAAATAAAGATTCACTTAAATCTAAGTACTCAAAACAAAACAAAAAAATCAATTACATACAGAAAATAATGTTTAGTTTTTGTGATATACTACTAACCTATGAGGAGTTAAAGAATCAAAGGCATTGTAGAAAATTTTATTGACACAACAGAAGTTAAATATTTACATAAATGGAGGTGGGAACAGTAGGATGGTACCAGTGAACTTGTTCCACAACTGTAAAACCACATGAGGAATGAAATATAGGACAGACTATTAAATAGGACAGACTATTAAGGCAAGAAGATAATGCTAACATTACTATATTTAGTTAATCATTTTGAACATTATTGTAACAAACAGAAAACTAGGGGCAGGGAGACTCACAAGTTGCAAAAGTATATTAAATGGAAGTATAGTCGCTATGTATTTCTAGTGAAACATGTAGTTCCCATCCATGCAATTGCCTCATTATGTTAATGTGAGGGCTGAAGAGAACAGAATACACATGCACATTAATTTAGCTCAAACTGTTCTAAACTCTCAGGCCACTTCCAAAGAAAAATCAGTGCACAAAAAGGGAACATTTAATGTGTATTGCTATGACCCAGTCATTCATGAAAAAAGCAGCTTCAGGGAGCAATTAACACTTGAAAACTGAAATGTGAGAGAGCTGTTAGTTGTTGTGTGCCTTCAAGTCATTTCTGACCTACGGTGACCCTAAGGTGAACCTATCATGGGGTGTTCTACAGCTCAGTGTGTGTGAGGCACCCAAGGTCACTTCGTGGTCTCCAGGGTTGTAGTCCAATGCTCAAACCACTAAAGCATGCTGACTCTCATGAAAGAATTACCCTCCCTCAAAAAAAATCCCAGTACCATCACAATCAACTGGAAGCCACTTTTTATTTCTGTTCATCTTGTAGGTCTCATTCTCCTCTCATCATCTCAATGTCAGCCAACCTTTTCTCATTTCAAAAAGCTGAAAATCAGGACCTTCCTGTCTGGCATTGTCTCCATCTCTGTGAGGTCCACTAAGTAGGAAGATCAAGACTTGGCTACAATGAATACAAAAGATCACTGGTATGAAAGGAAATCAGGACAAATCTTTATCTGGGGGAGAATCCATTTGACGCCAAGCCCAATTTCAAAGATTCCAGATTATGTGATTTTGGCAAAACTTCAAAGTAAAAATACTAATTGAAATTGTATGTTGTTAACAGACAGTAGTTAGATCAGAGGCTTCAATTCTGTATATTTAACACAGCTATGATAGTGAATCCAGTTTGGTTAAACATTATGTTGCATCTACTGAAATTCACGCACTGTAGTTCCTACATAAGCATACAACATAAAAGATATAGGTTTTCAACACTGCATTAGCAGCAGTGGTAGGGAAAATTGCAAACTCAGTTGCAGTTGAGAGATGAACAGTGACCAAATACCACTTCCATCCAAGATAAGGACAAGCATCCAAAAATTAATTTGACCAAAATTATTTTACACTGTAAGACCAGATAAGTTTTATGGATAGTTTCTCAGCCCAATCATTTTTATGGGTACATTTTCTCTCTTGTCTCTATGGACATTTTGGTTGCAGAAGCTTTTGCTCAGATATTTATAAATTGTGTTGTCACTAGCCCAAAGTAACACAATGAGCAAGATGAGTGGCCATGGAATACCGATCCCAGAACAGGAATGCCTTCCAGTGACTTATGCTTATCAGTTATCCCCATTCACAACTGATGGCATGGCTGCATAGCCAGGCCAGGGCTTCCTTAAAGAGGATTTGCAATATGTCAGAGGACTGACCTGGCACACAGGTGGCTAAAGGACATTTCTGTGAGCAGACCAAAGTGTGTAATTCGATGGTGCACTTTTCTCATTGCTTTGAGGCAAATACTTGATTCCTATATTGTTATTTATTATTTTTTATTAATTAAATTTGTATTTTTCAAATGTTAATGCTTATATTTGAATGCTGAGTGGCAAGACAGATTAGGAAAATAATCTGATGACATCTTGAAAATACGTTACTTAAAAAAATGAGAAATATGAATGGAATACATGAAAATCTAGAATGCATAAGAAATATATTTTCACTGACACTGAGGCAACCTCTGCATTAGTTTCTTTTATCAGTTCTTTGTGTCAAGGTAAGGAAATCAACGAGAAGAAACAATATTTTTCATTCCATTAAATCTGACCTGGGCTCAGCACAACTATTGTGTTTGAGACATAACTCAAAATGAGAGGGGAAGAATGTCAGAAGTGAGAGAAGAGGCTTACTAAATTTAAGGCGAATGCATATGTTGAACAGTACATTTTGTTCAAAGTTAACATATTAAGGGATTGTATGTCCCAGAGTGCGCTGTACTCTGCTGAGTGCATGAAATTCAAAATTCTTGGCATAGCAGCCTATCAAGACACACTGCCAAATCTGCTGGTCCCTTTCCAATCTCAGCTTCAAAGACAGAAGGACTTGAGAAGGAGGGAATGACAGAATGGGCACAGGGAGACTTATGCTGATGGCAATTTGTATGAGCACTGTTGGACATGCTCTGTGAGTATAAGGACCCAGGTGCATAAAGTGTACTGTGTTAATCTTTAAAATACAGCAAATCTTTAAACAGTATTAAATAACTGTAGCTCTTAAGCTGATTAATTACAAAACTATGGCAAATATTATTTTCATGTAACCTCATCAGAGCTGATGATTTATCTCTTGATAAACTATATTCTATTCATATATTTTACTGATGACAAAGAAAGCAAATGTAGACCCTAGTGTGAACTGCACTACACTGGTACATCAATGCTAATAAAGTAAATATATCTCATTTAAAAACACATAGATAACCATCATAATTTAACTGGAGGCTCTGTAGAAATCCAAATGCAAATGTGCTAACTAAGCATTAAAACAGTTCTAAATTCTGTTTACATTATTTCAGCACAGGAGCAGTATTGAAGAGAAAGCTGCAGCATATGTTGTATCTTGCATATGCAAGCTTCTGGACAAACTCCTGTTATTTATATTTAAGCCACTACAGGGAACATCCTTATAGCCACACTAACCTTTTGGAAAGGAAAAAAGAATCTGAAGACCCCCCCCCATTTTTTTTTAAGAACATGTAAATGATTGCCTGTAAATGAGTGCCTGTTATCAGCTTCGGCTGATATGCCAGCTGCGCCCCCTCCTGGAGCTGGAACACCTAAAAACAGTGGTACATGCGCTGATAACTTCACGGCTTGACTTCGGCAATGTGCTCTACATAGGACTACCCTTGTGCTTAGTCCGGAAGCTTCAATTAGTTCAGAATATGGCAGCCAGGATGGTCACCAGAAGACCTAAAACTGACCATACAACACCAATTCTAAAGTCTCTCCATTGGCTGCCTATTAGTTTCCAGGCACAGTACAAGGTGTTGGTCATTACCTTTAAAGCCCTACATGGCTTGGGGCCAGCCTACTTGCGGGATCGCCTTCTCTCATACAATCCGCCCCGCACACTAAGGTCCTCTGGGAGGAATTTACTGCAGCCAGTCAGAACTAGGTTGGCTGCAGTTACCCAGAGGACCTTCTCTTCTATTGCTCCCAAGTTATGGAATGGCCTGCCGGAGGAAACCCAGCACATTACCAGTCTTGACTACTTTAAAAGAGCAGTCAAGACTGATCTCTTCCGACAGGCCTTCCAAGACTAGCATTTCCATCACCTCCCATCAATTGTCTTGCTGTTCTTTTAATAGTTGATTGATTGTTGTGTGTTTTAGGGGGTTGGTTTTAGGTGGACTGGTGGGTGGAGTGGATTGGGTATGTTTTTAAATGTTTTTAATGTATTAATGTATTAAATGTTGTTGACCGCCTCGATCCATGTGGAGAGGCAGGATAGAAATAACAACAACAACAACAACAACAACAACAACAACAACAACTGCAGCCATGCTACAGACCAGTAATGAAATATCACAAACAGTTATTGTGCCATGCTCCAATCAACCACAATATCTGTAATGTTAAATGGTTATCACACAATATTAACTGCTAGACTGACCTGCAATTCTTTCTCTTTTTTGTGGGGTAGGGTTGCAAGTTTTGGGAAGGATTCCAGGTTGGTGGGGGGGTGGTAGGATTCCAAATTCTAATTTCCAAGTTCTCAAAATTAGCCAGTATAGCAAGGATAATGAATGACGTTTTTGGAGGCAATTAATATAAAACATGGGAATCTGTTTTTGATCTGCTAGTCTCTTATTTTCTTTAACTTTAGGTGATTCTTTACATGTCATTATACTAGGAATTACCAAAAACATTTTTATATAGAGTACAAGAGTGAGTTAAAAAAACGCTAAACATAATGTAAATAGATGATTTTGCTACTTTGCTAAAACCAAAAACATATAAAACTAACATGTTCTTGATTCATCACTGGCATAACTAAAACCTTCTGGTTTTAGCCTGGTCACATCTTGTGGTTGCTAACATTATACTTTCCCTATATACAGTGTGTTTACCAATTCCATTGAGATTCAAAAGCAATTTTCCAAAGCTACATGGCTATTTCAGCTTAATCCTTGGATGTGAAACATACAATAGTGGAAATCCTATATACATTGCTTTCAACTCCATGATGGAAGAAAGCAGCTAAATAAACCAAAGTTGGGACCTGTGGCCCCTTCAGGTTTTCTTCTACTTCAAACTCCCATCAGCCCTTGCCAGCATGCCAGTGGTCAGGGATGATAGGAATTGTGATTCACCATCCTCTGCAGGTCCACTAGCGCCTCAAATCTTCTAATAAATAAATAAAGCCAATTGAACAGCACCAATAAAGCAAAACTGTAGAGTATAAAAATGAATTCAAACTGCAAACAAATAAATAATAAACAAGGTACAAAGGACAAAAATCAGAGAAGGCAAGGCTCATATGCATCTCCCCAGGGAAGCAGTTCATGGTGCAGCACACAAACTAGCAAGTGGTCTTGATGGAACTAAGAAAAATCCCATCTCTCTGCTAGCTGCCCAAGGATGAAGACCTCTGCCTGAAGCAGAGTAACAAAATGGTATTCCCTATGCTTAGCCCTTAATGAGCAATTTCATGCCCTTTCTTGACATCCCACATCTGCTACCTGAGATAGCCATCTTACTCCTTCTAATTGTAGGGCTGGTTCTGTCATGCCCAAAACCAAAATGAAAGCCAAGATAGTCATGCATGTTCAATATCATGTTCTGAACCAGCCATGATTTCTGAAGACTTCTGATAGGCAGCCCCATATTTGAATAACCAATTTAAGGGATTCCAGGATGCAATCCATTAACTCTTACTGAAGTAACTGGATTGTTTCCAAAATATGTGATTTGAAGAATGAGCTTTTAGAAGGAACACTGGAAATAAATATGTGCCATCAAATATTCTTTATGCAGATGTCCTATAAATGCATCCAAGACCGTTTTTCCTCTTTCCATTTCAGTGTCAGGCATTAGACATTTATTTTAGTCAAGCCAGCACTCCGTTTGTAAAAACATATTGTGCTTCCGGAATGGGATTACTGAATTGATGTTCCACACAACTCTTCACAATTGTCATCACCAGCACGTTGAAGTTACTAGCACTCATGTCATATAATTCCCTACTGGGAATGCCATGGGGCTCAGGCTAGTCTCTAGGGTCCAGAGGCCACCGAGAAGAAACAGGCTACCTTCTGATCTGTAGATGGACTGGATGGATTAGTAGAGAGCCAGGCCAGCTGCTGTAAGCTTTATCAGTACACAGGCATAACAGATGGGAATCCATTGTAAAAACCTCCTGAAATGGTAAGCAAACCCCTTGTGCTTCCTGGCCTATTCCCTCCTCCCATTGAGAAGCAAACAGAAAACATATTATGGAAACATATGCATTTCAATACATGTTGATACATAATTATGATATTTTTTAATATTAATCTTGATTGCTACTATCATATTAAATAACGAAAGTAGAAAAAAAGTATTTAAACTGGAAATAAGATATATGGACAAAAAAGAGGAGAACAATATATTTGTTTCCCTTGTACAGGGGAACAGTATTTCAGTATCCTGTGATATGATGCTTGAGAACTCCCATGCAGACTGCCCACATACATAACAGGGGAAACATGTAAAGTAGCTCAAATGGAATATATAATATACTTGGAAACCATGGCTTGGATCCAGAATTATCCATGCCTAAGAGTAGACTGATTTAAATCAATTAGTCTTGACTAAGTCTCACTCATTTTAACGGATCCACTCTGTCTGGATTCAAGGATATGATATTTAGTATAAAAGCATATTCTAAGAATGCAGAATGCTTATGATGAAATATTGAGATGCAGGGTTTTTAGACAGTGATAACACAGGCACCAGAAGTTCTCTCTGAAATGCCAAGAAGCAAGATTACCTGGCTCCAGTTCTCTGAATTTTATACATGTGAAAATTTGATAGCGATCAGCTGGTAATAAACTAGTAGCTGTCAAATATTCTTTCAGCTATGAACATTAAACATTTCAAGATATATTATAAATCTGTCCTAAACTTTTAACTCTTTTGTTTGTTGTTGATTAGCAAATGCAAAGACCAACATGATGAGCGTACAGATCAGTTTTTGGCCTTCAGTGCTTTGGCTCAATAAGGTATGTCTGTTGAAAGGCTCTGAGAGCAAAACAGGTGGCTTGCAAAGAGAGATCCAATATGAACTACTACTGAATAGTCAAGATTTACATCTGATCCCAATCTAATTCCCCTCAATGCTGTAAGCAATCAGGGTTTAGGGTGGCTCATTCTTAAAATACTTATGCAAGTCATTTTCAAATCTGGGAAGTAGTAAAGACCTATAAAAATCTGCAGATGTGTTATGTAGCTTCTAGACCCAGCTTCTTGGTGTTACAGTCAGAACATGAAGGAAGTCAGCCACATCCTGCTCATCAGTCCATCAAGAGCTCCTAAAAACAGAGATTCTTAAACAAACTATTTTCTTTGGGTTCAATATTCCTGAAGGAATATGCTCTCACTCCCCAATAGTTGCTCACCTGCAGTGAGTACACCAAGGCCCTTTCCGCACTGAGGCTTCTAGCGCAAGCGGGGGAGGCCGGCAAGCGCAAGAAGGCTCGTCTGGGAGGCTGCCGCTTCCCCCTCCTTCCTTCCGCAGGCGAAGGAACCAGCGGGGAAGCGGCACCGAAGGAGGCTTGCCGCGCAAGCCGCCCTCCCCCCCGTGCGAAGCGGGAGACCTCGCGCCGGATTCCCACCCCGCGCGCGCGAAGCGGGCGGTGTCGCGCCGGATTTCTCCCCCCTGCGCGCCGGATTCCCCCCGACGCGCGCGAAGCGGGCGGCGTCGCGTCCCCGCGCGCGTGCGCGAAGCGGGCATCGCATCCGTCGCGCTACCTCCCCACCCCGCTCCTTCCTTCCGCAGGGGCGGAGGGAAGGAAGCGTGACCCGGCCGGCTCCCGGAGGCTCCGCATGAAAGGTAAGTGCGGGTGGGCTCCGGGAGTGTTGCGCGAGGTGATTTTCGCTTGGACGCGAAAATCAAAAAACCCGTGCTCGCGCCGCTTCAGCCCCGTGAGCCGGGCGGAAGTGGGAGTGCGTCGTGCGGAGCGACGCTCCCACTCCCGCGAGGCTCATGGGGCTATCGCGCGAGCAAAGGCCCGTGCGAAAAGGGCCCAAGTGGGAATTAATGGAGAGGCAACTGAGTCCCAACTCAGGCCTAGAGTCTACATTTTTAATAACTTTTTAGCAAAGAGATAGAGCCAAGAGTTGGGGACTTAGCTTGAGATGTGACTTTGTTGGAGCAAGTTATTGATTCCCCACTACATCGCTATGGTTCTATAGACATTGTCACTTGCCATTCTTATTGTGACCCAGGCCTGTGCCTGAAACCTCACCCCATACCCATCTGCTGCCTTTCCTCTCCACAGCTATGAGTCGGCTGAACCATATGCACCAATCATTCTTATTCTCTCCAGCCTACCAATCTTCTTACATAGACTTCCCACTTTTTTAGCCATCTGTGGTTTCTGTGTTCCTAAAGACATGGTGCACTGAAAGGTCTGGACAGGCAGAGATAGTGTGACAAACTAATGAAAAGTTCCTTGAATAGCACAGTACTGAAAATCTGGTATGTTCTTAAGATGAACAGTGTATTCATATTTTATTTGAATATACAGCTGAAGCAAAATGCCTGCTATGCTGGAAGGAAAATTCCAACATAGGCTGACAATCCCCTTTCCAGTACTACAATTAACCTGTATGTCTAGAGAAGAGAGTACTACCTTAAAGAAAGAGAACATGATGTAAAGGTAACCTGGGAAAACATGGGATAAAAATGAAGAAAAAAGAAAAAGCAAGAACTTGTGGGTTGGTAGGTAGTATTAGTAACTTCCTTTGGCAAAATATTTGGTTAGTGAATGATAATCTTATATTCTGGATGTACAGTGTCTGTGGCCAGACTGCTCCAAATCTGCATTCTTAGGTTAATCTGGTTTCACAAGAAGCCATCTGGTTGAAACTAGTTATGTTTTTACAATGCAAATCAAAACTAACTGAAGAGATAGGAACAACCTCTAAATAATTTTCTGTTTTTGGTGTCTAGACCACTTTAATCAGAGATGTAACTGCTCTAGAACCTGGGGGGTCACCCAATAAAACTTTACAGTGAAGGATTCAAGATAGAGAAAGAGAAGTTCTTCTTCACATACTGTATAATCAGAGTATGGAGTGAGACACTGCAAAATGTAACTGGTAGTCAATTCTGACACTTTTTAAGGGAATAGGACAAATTCACAGAGAATATGGCTATCAATGGCTAATAGTCCTACAGTATTAGCTTCAATATACGAGCAGTATGCCGTTGATTACAATTGCTAGGCAGGAGGGCATTTTTGAATGGATGTCCTATTCATGAGCACTGCATTGAGACATCTTCCTGGCCACTGTAAAGACAGAATGTCTTTGCCCTGATCCAAAACTGCTATATTAATTACAATATTTACATCCCACTACTTATCATAAGATCTCAGGGTGATAAACAATAAAATCAATAAAATCAGTTTAACCAACAAACCATAAAAGGGGGTACCCTACCACTGCTTTTACAATTACAGGGAATCATTTTTACACATTACACACTTTCCTTCCTTCTTCCGAAAAGCAGGATTCAGGAAACTGTGAAACTGTCCATGACTTCTTCCCTAGGCTGTAACATTGCCACACACAAAATCACAGAAAAGAGAGGGACTACCAAGTTCAACTCCTTGTTCTAAGGCAAGATCTCCATGTATCAGCCACCAACACCATACAAACCCAAGATCCTACTTAATTCATACCACAATGTGACACACTGTGCAGAGAGGCAACATACAGATAAATGACCTTCTTAACATTGGAGATGGGACTATCAGGATTTTTTTACAATATCCAGATATTAGCCATGGGGGCACTCATTTACTGTTGCTTTAGATTTAGTTAGCACTAATAAAAAAAAGAGGCAAAAAAGAGTACCCACAAAAAGAGCAAAGTGTTCTAGGACAGGTTATAGTTTTCACCATCTCAGAAAAATGGGAGAGTATTGCTTATGGGAAGAAGACTTTTCATCTCTTTGGAACTGCGAAGTATTTATCAAATGGAGACTGCCTGAAAAATCTGTCTCTACCAATCATTGCCTTAGAAAGCAAGAACCTGACTCTGTCTAGAGCATTCTGAAAAGGAGAAAGAATAGGGAGGAAAAACAATTTTTACAGAGCATGTCCTTTCCAAACCTGAACACTTTCTCAACAGCTAAGAAATTATTTGATATCCACTACAGAGCCATGGAAATCAACGGCATTTATTATGGATCCAACCAATGGTTTTGCCATATTGAGACCCAGAAGACAATGTAAGTTTGCAATTAACATCAATGATGAATTATAAGTAATATTCCTGATTAAGTCAGGAAGTTATGATGAACTATATCTAAACATTCTACCTTGTCAACATGTTAAATGTTTACTTTTCAGGGAGAAAATGCACATAAAATTACAGATTAGGTTTTATCCCAATCATACAGTATAGTAGTCTAAGCTTACAATATGGTTTGCATTTTTGAGCTATAAAATGGAGAAGCAATATTTTCCAAATGTGTCTGTAAAATTTTAAATGTTAAAAACAGAGACAGGAAGCATTATGTTACAAGTAACAATTTCACTATAGTGTGGTAGTTTTAGAAAGAAGGACAGCATACTGCTCTTTCCTTCTCTCTGAAGTAAAAACATTCCCCTATTGGCAACATGAATGGCAGTTCCTGCATTACTCATTGTCCCACCTCCCTCCAAAATATACTGACCTTTTTAAAATCTTCCTTAAAGTCCAAGCTATCTCTGCAAGGCTTAAAGAGCTCTAAGAAGACTCACAGAAGCACTGATGTCATTTCCCTAAGCTTAAAGCAATAGGTTAGACTGCTCCAGAGCTACAGCACAAGAGCACTCTAATGCTATAGCTCTAGGGCACTCTGGCATAAATCACAGACATCTCAAAGGGGTCATAAGGGCTGTCCAGCCTAAGCCCCTGAATTCACTAGTTCTTGTTCTAATCTCTAGGGCAGCAGAAAACAAGCTTATTCCATCTTCTACATGATGGCCCCTCAAATATTTAAAGATGGCTATCTTGTCAAGCTTCTCTTTTCCAAACTAAGCATATACAGCTTCCTGTCATTCCTCATAAGGCTTGGTTTCCAGGCTTGATAATCTCAGCTGACTTTCTCTGGATATATTCCAGTTTATCAATATCCTTCTTGAACTGTGATGCCCAGAACTGGACACAGTATTCCAGATGTGGTCTCACAAAAGCAAAGTAGCACTTCCCTTAATCAGAACACTATTCTCCTGTTTATGCAGCCTAGAATCCACTGGCTTTTTTGGCCACAGCATCACACTGTTGACTCACGTTTAGCTTGTGGTCTACTAAGATCCCTAGATCACTTTCATATGGACTGGTTTCAAGCTAGGTGCCATCCATCTTATATTTGTACATTTCATTTTTCCTCTCCAGATGTAGCACTTTACATTTATCCCTGCTGACATTCATTTTGTTAGTTTCAGCCCAGTTCTGCAATCTGTCAAGGTCCTTTTGAATTCTAGTCCTGTCCTCTGGGGTAGTCTCTCCCTCCCTCCCCCAATTTGGTATAATATGCTAATTTGATTAGCATGCATTCTATTCCATCATCTAAGCCATTTATAAAGATGATGAGCAATATTGGGCCCATAACAAAACTAGCCACTTCCGTCCAGGATGAAAAACAACCACTGATAAGTACTCTCTGGGTTTGATCAACCAATTATGAATCCATCTATCAGAAGCACTATTGAGACCACAGTTCACTAATGTCCCTGCAGGAATGTCATAGGAGACCTCATCAAATGGTTTGCTGAAATCAAGATATACTAAATCCACAACATTCCTCTGAGCTTGTAGCTCTGTCAAAAAAGAGAGAGATAAGATTATAGTTTTGAATGACTTGTTCTTGAGAAACCCATGCTTGATGCTGTTAGTAATCACAGAATTCCTTTCTAAGTATGTACAGACTGTCTGTTTAATGATCTGCTCTAGAATTCTTCTAGGTTTTGATGTCAAACTAGCTGGTAAGCAGTTGCTCAAAGTCCTCTTTTTTGCCTTTTTCAAACATAGGGATGACATTTGCGCTCCTCCAATATGCTTGTAATTTTCAAAAATTACTGACCGTGGCTCTGTGATTTACCTATAAATTCTTTTAGTACTTTTGGATGCAGTTCATCTCGTCCTAGAGATTGGAATTTACTTAGGGAAGCTAAAGTATTTTTTGCAATCTATTTACCTATTTTGCCTTGCAGTCCCCTTACTGCATCATTTGTCCTGTTTTTACCAGTTAGAACACTGCATTCTTTCTGGGGAAAGACTGAAGCATGGAAAATATGGACTAGTTTGGCTTTCTCTCTGTCCTATTAGTCCCAGCTACAGCAGACCCAGTGAAACAATGGATTTACCTTAGATTAAACCAACACCAACACTTCTAGAGTCTTCCAGGAGCAAAACCTCCCAAGTTATGCAGGATTGGGAGAGCATGGCAAAGGCTCCATGGGAGTCACAGAAATAGGAATATCCTTGGAGGTCAAATGAAACTGCAGGTGGCACATTCCTGCCTTCCTCAGTTGTTTTTCTAGAGTCAACAATTATTTGGTGCATCTACTGCAGTTGAATAACCAAAAGAATTCACACTTTTATACAGCAGGTCAATTCTGGTAGAGCTGGAGCAAATTTCTGCAAGTTACACCAGGCCGAGAAATGAGTGGAAACAAATTAACATTAAAAAAAAAAAAATCAAACCAGAAGCAATCAGACATGCACTTCCAGTTTTGTGTAACCTATTAAAAGAAAAGAAACTTACCCCACAACTTCTGGAGGCCATTAGGAGCAGAAACTTGGAGAGGTCCATAGAGGTGATGGGCACAAAAATGGTCTTGGTGAGTCCTATGTGGCTGCAAGCCATGCATTGTTGACCCTTGCTACAGAATTGTAGTTTTAGAATCCTCTTGAATTGTAACACTGGGACACTCTAGAGCTAAAGCTCTAAAGAACCATATGACCATTATAAAGAATGTGATTCAGACAGTAAGAATTGATAAGTAATAGCTCTAAAATGTCCATGGGGAAATTATATCAGCAAGTCTTTAGAGTAGCTTCTTGGTATGCTTTAAGCCTTTCAGAGAATCTTTGTATGTCCTACATAGCTTGGAATCTGGTGAGAAGGAGAAGGAGGAGTAAGCTCAAAAAGATTAAACTGGAGTTCAGTTTGTTTCAGGGTGCTGTATTTCCATCAGGTTCTGTGGGATATGTTTCTTAAACATTTAGAAGAAGACCTATGTTATCAAAAATGCTAACAGAAGGATATTAATAACATGTAATATAATGATGATGCTTCAGTTGGTTGAATTGGATGATGTTTGGACGATGTTTCAATTGGATGTTGTTTCAATAACAATATGAGTTTTGTTTTTTGAAAAACAAACAATGAAGCAAATGGCTTATTTTCAAAAAACATTCCAAGATCTGATTATATAAAAGGCAGGAAATTAGGAGATGCTTAATGTTCATGTCACTGGACAGCACTATATAGTTAGAGATGTGAAAATATACCAACTATTGCAATATTGAACACACACAAAAACAGGCACTACCAGTTAACTGAGACTGTAAATGTGGGTGAAAAAGACCATTATTCACTACTGCTAATATTTAAACTCTATCAATTAAATGTGAGCCAGTTAAGTGTTTAAAGATTTACTTTTGCCTCTTTCAATTTTTATATTATTTGAAAGCAAGCATTTGCTTCCAACCAGCTTGGAATGGATGCCTTAAGCCATTTTAAAACATTCAGTCTCACATTGATTTTAATAATTTTTAAAAAACAAACACCATGTAAATACTTAAATAAGATACTCAGTATCAGCTGAAACTGTTTTGCTTCTCTCTTGGGGAAAGTCAAATCTTCACTGATTTCACATCATCTGATCCAACCTCTCTTTCTATAAGTAATGACACATGTGATTCAATGCCGAAGTGATATTAGGTCCTTTGTGATGTCACAACCAGATGCCTGAGGGCTCAACAGGAAGTACGATAAGCAGTTTTGTTTAAAATAATGGAAATAACTAGAAAGACAACCATTCAGTAGTCCATGCACATTGTCGTCCAAATGCAGAAATCATATTCACTTGTTGCGATTGGAAGTCTCCTCTTTTCTTTTGGCTCCCACCCAACAAGCTAAAAGGCTAATGAGATCTGTCAGGACATCTCCTCAGGCTGAAAACTCCAACACCCCCATCCTTCCTAGCTGTAATGGGGGAACATGCCTGGAGTCTCTCTGTCTAAGAAGACATTCTAAACATAGTTCTAGTAGGTTTGGCAGGCAGGAAAAAATGACAGTTTAGACTTTATGAATTATTGAATCAAAATATAGCTTAAAAGTATGCAAGTTAAGATATTATTTGTATACAATTTACATAGTTAAGTTAGAAAAAAATGCACTGTCCACATTTCCCACAATTGTTCATGAGTTTTCTCTCAGTTTTGTAGCTAGAGCAAACCCATCCATGGACTACGGCAAAACGCATTAAACACTCCCCTTCTTCAGTTCTATATTTCCTTATTTTCATGTTCATTTTTATCAGGTTTATTCTATATTTCCATCACCTTAATAAAATGCTCCTATAAATATCTACTCAGAAGTCCCACTGTCATAAATCCAGAGGTTTTGCAGATACACATGGATGTTGAGTTCAAGAGGGGGAGAGATATACCCCTTCCCATATCTGCTGATGGAAGCAGTTCACTGAATGGAATGACACTATTGGATCCTGTGCTTCAAATTCAATGGTACTTATTCCCCAAGTAATGCAATTAGGACTTCAACTATAATGGAATCTTTTTGCCACTGATATTCCTTGTGCTTTGTCCAGTACTCATTAGACTACTACCTCCTGCAGACTTCTGCATACATACAAGAAAAAGAGTTACACTGCCCTGGAATATGCTGTATGTTAAGACACGCCTTCCAAAGCTTTCACAATTTAACACTCCGTCCTTGACAATTCTACTGACTTCTCATTTCCCATCAGAAGACTTTGCTCACAGCTATCCTTATTGAAATAGAGCACACATTAAGCCTCTTTCTTGTTTTTAGTTTTTAAATGGTGCAACAACTTTCATAGAGATCAAATGAAAGTGACCATAAAGCTTCTGGCCCTCTATCATCTTTAACTTATTTAATACACTCTGTTGTTTAAAAATAAACTCAGATATCTTTGTCAAGAGGAGATGTAGTTATATTATTTGATTCTATTCTATATATGAAAAATAAACAGTGATCAGATGATGAACATATTCATTGTTAATGAGAAGTAGGAATGAATTCAAGAAGATAAAAACAATTTAACTTCTAGGAATACGTAATACACAGGGCCTAGTGATATTAACAGGAAGCATTAAAACACCAGTATTGGTTCAAACTGTTAAGATCTGTGTGTTTTTCTCACACAAATCAGACAATATTTTGGAGGATTAATGTGACGAAATACAGTACTGACATTTAAAGAATCATTTCAACTCTTTCATTTTTAATGTGGTAGAATATCAGTCCACAGGACTCCATATATTTGTGACTCCACACAAAGAGGAACAGGAACCGGTTCAGTGGATTCCTACAATGGCTTTTACTTTCTTGCTAAACTTCAGCATGGCTATTTTGCAGTGTGTACTGGCCATGACATATGTTCATACCTCCTATGAAACCAAGCCATTTTCTCTTTTTTTAGCAGTCCCCTGACTGCCTAGCAATACCTGCCATGATATGGAATTGTGGGAAAGGTGAAATATAAATAAAGTGACTGATTGAGCGTACCTACACACGCATGAGCCAGTCTGGGTTAGGGTATGGGCTACATTTGTGGATGGATTATACATAAACTTCATAAGAATCAAAATATAATGTCTTCTCCTGACTCAAGATATCTAAAACAATGCTGTTAAGATGGAGAAAATCCACAGTAACATTCATTATGAACTATCTTTTGAAGATGGCTCATCATGAGGACACAGCTACCAAATCTGATTCTTGATACTAGGTGGAGTACTATAACAGGGCTGGATTTCAGTGTCAAGAAATGCTACCAGTTCAGCCTGGGGAGTCTTGATATATATAAATGGTGTAAAACTGTCAAAATTTGAATTCTTAGTTTCTTTTTACAACTCAGTTCGATTTGAGTTTGTGAATTCTCCCTCTCATATGTTAAACAGGTGTCAGTCTGACGGCTATGCACTTCATAATATGTGCTCTGAAATAAGTGCAGGGATGGACTGGATAACTTTAAAAAACAACATTCCACTCAAACTGTTCAGATATGTCAGACTGAAAAACAAGGTTTTATGAAAGAAAACTAGAGCAGTAAAACAAATGTCCTCCCCTCTTCCACCAATTTTTAACTTCTACAAGTCCAAATTGAGCAAAGGGAGAGATACAATAGTTTCACACACATACACACATTATGCACAGGAGGAAAAGGAGAAGAGTTGGTGGTGGTTAAAACATTTTTGCTCCAGCTGTTGAGTTTCTATGAAGAGCTTATTTAAAAATAAAACTATCTTCCTTGACAAAGCTGTTAGAAGTAATAAGAGGAAAGATGCCACTGAGTTTTATGATAACTTGTTCAAATACAATACGTAGGTATGTAGCCCACTGGATGGGAGCACCCACTGAGGAACAGTATGTCACTGTTGAAATACTGCTCAGAGAGTGCTCAAAGAGGCCACCAAATGGTAGCTCCGCAGATTTTTAAACCAAAGTTTAAAGACTGTCAACCCACAGGATGTATAAAAGATTCTCCCAATTAATCTTACATTTACGCTGAAAGGATGACTTTGAGCTATCAATTAGAATACTTCTGGCAAAAAAAGAGCTTTAGTCCATTAAAAATATTACAATAGTTTACTCTCAGGTCAAATATGTAAGATTTTTGATGGTTTGTTTTCAGGGTTTCAAACCACAGAGGTCAAGATATTAGTTATTTCTGCTATTATCAACAAGCAGCAGTTTCTAACTGATGGCATGTTTGACAGTGCAAAAGAAGTATCAAAGTACATTTTATTTTCTTCTACAGTTACTACTCACGATTAGCTGAATTAATCCATTGGTATTGTACTATCTATGAAGTATGCATATGGTCAAAATGGATAGATCTTTATTACTCATACAAATATATTTTCTCCCTCTAGGAACCAATACTTTTGTTTACTTATGCCCTGCTTCTCTACGTCACTATGTTGAATGTTACCATAGTTCCTGGACCACACAGGGACAGGAAGGCTGTGAAATCACTGTACAGTCATCCTTCCCCATTCGCTAGGGTTAGGGGCACAGGACCCCTGTGAAAATGGAACTGTGAATAACTCTAGGCCCTCCCAAACCATATTTAATACACACACAAAAAGTATGATCACCATATTTAACCTACCATGGGTTCCTTCGTAAGGCAGAAGTGGTTGGTTGGTGGTACTTACTGCCACCTCTGCTGCTGCCCCACACCATTTTTAAACACAGTTCGCAATTTCTCAGACTCACAAGGCTTGCAGTTCCTATTAAAAATGGCATAGGGAGGCAGCAGATAATCCGTGAATAATCAAACCCACAAAAGTGAAACCCGCAAATGTGGAGGGCTGACTGCATTACATTAGGTTTTGCCTAATGACAAGCACAGTTAAGTGAAAACTAACTGTGTAGATTATGAAAAACTATAGACAGCTCTTAAAGAAATGGGTGAGTCACAACATTTTATTGTCCTGATGCATAACCTTTAGGTAAGACAAGAGGACAGAGGACAGAGTGAGGAGAAACAGAATGGTTTCCATTTGGCAAGGGGGTCAGGCAAAGCTGCGTTTTATCACCCTATCTGTTTAACTTGTATGCTGAACATACTCTATGAAAGTAGGATTAGACTCCAAGCAAGGAGGTGTGAACATTGGAGGAAGGAACATCAACAATTTAAGACATGTAGATGATACCATACCACTAGCAGAAACTAGGTAGGAAGAATTACTGAAGAAAGTCAAAGAAGAAAGTGCAAAGACAGATTTACACCTGAACATTAGGAAGATAAAATAATGGCCACTGATGATTTACATAACTTTATAGTAGATTATGAAGACGCTGAAACAGTCAAAGATTTTCCAGAATGGAGACTGCAGTCGAGAAATCAGAAGATTAGGCCTTGGAAGGACAGTTATGAAAGAACTAGACAAGATCCCGAAGAGTAAAGCTGTTTCATTGAATGCTAAAGTCAGGATTGTCCCTGTCCCTGTATTTCTAATTTCTATGTATCACTGTGAAAGAAGGACAGTGAAGAAAACTAATGGGATGAAAATCAATATGGTGCTGGAGGAGAGTTCTGTGGATACTTTGGACTGCCAAATAGACAAATACATGGGCCCTAGAACAAATTCAACCTCAACTCTTTCTAGAAGCCAAAACGACTAAACTGAGATTGTTGTACTTTGGAAATATCATGAGACGACATGACCCGTTTGAAAAGGTAATAATGCTTGGTAAGGTGGAAGGCAGTAGGAAAAAAGGAAGATGTGATTACACCCGGACAGACTTGGTGAAGAAAGCCATGATGCTGAGTTTGTAAAACCTGAGCAAGGCTGCTGAGAATGGTCACTTGGAGATCTCTGTTAAAGCTTACTTGATGGCAATTAACAATAAACATCTAGACATTAGCTATTTACTTGGTAGTAATAACTGCAATGGTAGAATGGCTGGAGCAGTAATAATTAGTCTGACAATATGTTGGCTTAGATCAAACCCCTATTTGCATGAACAGGATCTTTTGGGTCTGTTGTTTGTGGAGTTTCTAAATACCTTGCTTCCAAAAGCAAGAAGACTCTAATGGCAGACTTACTGTATTATTACTGTATTATTGTTGAATAACTTTTCATATGTGGATTAATAACAAAGGCTGTACTATACTTTATTTAGGGAGGAAAATAAGTACATATGGTACCAATTCAGTTGCTAAATTTACCCAGGAGAGATATTCAGAAAGACAGTATAACTATAAGAAAGAACCATATGGAGAAGCAACCACTGTTTTTATATATGCTCAAACATTAATAGATTCCCAACCATTGTATGTATCAAACCACTAGCAATGCTGTAGTTTTGTCCTTGCCCCTCTATCCACATGTTGTGCTTACAGATAATGCCCCCACAAAACTTAAAGCTATGCCCATTTGTCATGCAGCATTACTCTGCCAGCGTGGCGTAGTTGTTTAAACACTGGACGCCAATTCTGGGGACCACAATTTGAATGCCCTCTCAGCCACGGAAACCCATCGGGTGACTTTGGGCAAACCACTCTGTCTCAGCTTTCTCTGAACAAATCTTGCTAAGAGAATCCCATTATAGCATTCCCTTAGGGTTGACATAAGACTTGAGGGCACACAAAAACAACAATTATTCTGTAAGAGCAACAGCTGGCATCCGACATTGAAAGAACAATTTCTGATTAGCAATCTCAGGAAGTCCCATAAAATGTTTTTAAAATTACTGCAAGTTAGATCCGTCTTATATTACGTGATGCTTAGTATTATACTCCAAGTCATACTTGTATAAGTTTTACAGCTCATATGTCCACATGCACAACACATAAGTACTCATCCCCCTTGTGCCAACACAACAACGAGGACTGGGGAAAAAAGGTCCTCCCAATGGAACTGATGGGCGGCTTTTACTTAGCAGGATGGGAGTCTTCTTCAGCACTACAGACTGCAGGGATGGGAGGGTTAACCATTCCGTAACTATAATATTGATGAAGATTTCACTCCCTTCAGGAAGACAGGATTTAAAAAAGCTTGCACTGACTCCAGCTGTAATGATTGCACAGGGAGGGGGGATGCTAAGAAAGAGAGGTGGGAGGAGTTAAAGTGAAGGCTTGGTGAGCCTTTATGTGAACAGCTCGTAATCAGCAGATTATATAATTTCAGCACATGGTAGAATAAAAACAAGCAAAAAAGGGAGAATTATAGTACAGTGGTCCCTCTACTTTCGCAAGGGTTCAGGGTGCAGAACCCTTGCAAAAATGGAAAAACTGCAAATAAGTTCCTCAATCCCCCTCCCATTCCCTTGCCTTTTGCGCACTGAGGCCAGAGGTAAAGGAGGAAGCTCCAGAGAACAGCAGGAAGGCTCGCACAAGCCTCCCCTCAATTCCCTTGCCTATTGGCTCGATTTAAGTTTTCAATGCTGGGTCCAGAAGCAAGGGAATGAGAGGGGCAGCTCCGGAAGGCAGAGGGAGGGCTCCCCATTTCCTTGCCCCCCCATGGGTTTCCAGGACCTAGACTCAGACTCAGAGTCTTGAGGCAGCAGAACCTGCTCTAAGCCCTGACACAGAGACTACTATAGTAGAACCTAGAGAGCAGACAGTCCCACCACCCGCCCCAGGGACAGACATGTCAGCCCCAGCAGGCTCATTCAAACACAGAGAATGATCTATCTATACCTGCTTCGTCCAGGGTAGACACCAAAAGGGTCTCCTGTGTCACTCCCAGTGAATTTATGCCAAGCACTAATTAATCATGCATTGGCTGCACTGACCCTGGAGCCCATAAGCACTGAGCCTTTCCCCTCTAGCCTTTGTCAGCAATCAACTGACAATTTCTCCCGTGCATGCTTCTGTTCACTGCCCTTTCCTGTGTTTCTGCTTTTGACTTGTGTTTGTTTTGCCTGCCTCTGATTGCCTGCCTCTGGACATTGTTGGGGCCATTATTGCTTCTCATTTACAAAGCTGTTTCCTTGCTTAAGTGAACTGACCACTTAAGTTACTGCTGAGTTTCTGACCTGTGTTTGTTGTCAGCTTCTCCTGGCTGCCAGCCCAGACCAAGCTCAAACACACACACACACACACACACACACACTGCATTCCCCTGCCTATTGTTCCGCGTGAGCTCACAATGCCAGGCCCAGAGGCAAGGGAATGAAGGAGGAGCTCCAGAGAGCAAAAGGAAGGTTCAAGTGAGCCCTCCCCTCTATTACTTTGCCTGTTGACTTGGAGTGGGTTCTCAATGCCAGGGCCAGAGGTAAAGGAATGAGAGGGGGAACTTTGGAGATGAGAAGGAAGTCACAATTCCTTGCTTTTTGTCAGGGTGCCTGCTTTCCTTCTCCTCACCCGGCCAAATAGGAGGGAATGGGAGGAGAAGATGGGGAAGAGGCACACGTGAACGTCATGAATAATCAAATTTGTGAATGTCAAACCCACAAATGTGGAGGAGGATTTTATAACAATTGTACCAATATTAATGTGAGCCATGGTGTCAAATCTTGCACTCCTTAATACTAGGTGGCAAACTCCTTCAGGCAAGACAACATGTTCTGTATGCATCAAAAGTACCATGTTCAATTCCCATATGTCTTCAGCTAGTAGGATTTCACATAGAAGGCATCTGCTTATAAAGAGATCTACCTGATATCCTGGAGAATCAAGAAAATAAAACAGGGCTTGATAGATCAAAGTTCTGATTCCTTACAAAGCAAATTCCAATATCCGTAATGTTGCAATGCCTCTAGTCATACTGGCTAGATGATTTTCAGAGTTGTAGTCCAAAAAATTATCTTTTCCAAGTTCTACTCTTTTGGGTGTACACAAAACTGCACATGTAAATGATAGTCAAAATGGAAAGTTATCTGTGCCATGCAACCTGGCGATCTTGACTTGGGGTTTTCATATATTCATAACTCCCTTCAACATCAGTGCTTGATACATGTCTTTCCTCTCACATTGAAACATTAATCTCTGTTCTCCCAAGTGATGCCAACCAGGTGTAGAAAGTCTGCAGTCTTTCTATATAAAATAATTTACTGGCTACCGGAGAGTAAAGTATCTCAAAACATGCTGTTTCAAGGTTTTTCCCTCTGGTATTTGAAATGTCCTTTTTAAAAAAGCCCTTCAAAGAGGGGTGTGTGCTTTGATTATTTCATCTGAAAGGGATTTTGTTCAATTTTCTTTCACATTTTTTCATCACTGTAACCACTCCCACACTCTGCTAGCCTCCATGTCTATTATAAAGACTATTTACTAGAAATATTATGTGATAACCTTACCTTCATGCATTCTTTTTTTTTAAAGGACATTCAGTAAAAGGGAAGAGTTCATAATGTCTCCCTTGTGGGACACTAAGGAGTATGAATAATAATCTCATATGGCTTTATTATTAGAGGAATTTATAAGATAAAGCTCCCAGAAGACTTTTTTTAAAAGCTACTACAATCAGTTTGAAAGCAATTTGGTTGAAGGTTGTCATCTATGTTTTTTTTCAGTACACAAGATAAGTGTGGCATTTAAAATACATACAGTAACATGTTCTTTATACCAGTTCAGATTTCCTTCTTCCCACCAAAAAGCTGCTTACCAAACCAAGGAACAAATAAGCAACAAAACAAATAAAATCTCATCTCTGAATGAACAAAACATTTCTCAATATGGGCGTCCTAAGGGAAATCACTTCTAAATTAGCCCTGCAAAATGTGTTAGGAAAATGTTCCAGGAGGATATTCTTTTGTGATTCAGAAGGGAGGTTTGGGTTGCTTATACCACAACTAATCGCTGCAATGCAAGTTAAGAGCATCTGATCTAACTTTTTCATGTAGAGAGACAGGTAAAGGCAGGGGGTGGGAGGCAATCTGGTTTGGAATATACCTGACAAATCTGATGCCTAATCTTTCCAAAGTTAAGTATACCATGATAGACTGATTTCAGTGGAAAAGTTAAGCCCTTGCTTAAATCTTTCTTGTTGAAATCAGTGGCCCAATATGAATACAAAGTGCATGAAAAAACACATGCATATCAAGTCACAGATAAACAACTGTGTCTTCATACAAGATACAAACCACATGAAGTGTTTGTTTTCACTAAATTATTTTTATCAGTGTTTGTTCAAAAGGATGTTGTCCAGTTATCATCAACACGATCCTCATCATCTTTACTTATATCCTGCCTTTACTCCCACACTAAGACTCAAGATAGGTAATCAGTTTAAAAAGTGAAATATATAACTAAAAAGATACAAAAATCAATATTAAAATAAGATCCAAATATTTAAACAGTTTGAAACGTAGAGCTGAAAGGATACGAAAGAAAATGTCTAACTTATTTAACAAATAGACATGATGTGTCAAGGAATGATTCTGAATGAAAATACCCAACTGCTTTGTTCTTGGAACTGTCTGATCTCACCGTGGTGATACATGCCTTAGTTACCATTTGAACTACTATAATCTCCAGAAACTTTTGCTGATCCAAAATGCTGTGACCAGGACTAAGAACATGGAACATGCAACTCCCACAGTATAATAGTTACATTGGCTAACATTATGCTTCCAGGCATAATTCAGTGTGCTATTATGATCCATGAACTGCTATATGCCTTGGGTCTAGGGCATCTGAAGGATAGGCTTAGAGAGGGAGGCTTTTTTGTCAACCTCATCCCTCCAAGGGAAGGTTTTCTATGTGCTCATTCCCAGGCTACGGAACACCTCAACATGAAATGAAAGTGGGTACAATGACCCCCACAGTCATGGGGATGCCTCCCAAAGACCTTTTATTCAATGACATCTTTTACAGTTTAGCTGAGTTGTTGTAGATGTGAAGTGTTTTGCCTAGATATTCTTTTTCTTTTACTGCTTTATGTTTTAATGATACTTCATTTACTCACTTTATTTTCAGCTGCCTTGAGTCTCATTTTGGAGAACAGATGGGAAAGTACAAACCAAACAAATAAACCTTGATTATTGGTCAGACCAGCTGAGGCTGTATTCCTCATCACCAATTTAAAAGACCAGGTTACTCTGGCCTCCTTACTGTTCTATCCTTCTGCTGACAGTTAAGCTGGGCTGCTGTAACTGGGACTTTTAACTGGGTAGGTACTACCTTTTTTTTTTAAAGGATGTATTTTTAAAGTTATTTCTTTTATTCAATGGCCATTGTTCGCTGCAATTAGAGTAGAATTACTAAAGCAACAGAATTTACACAAGTGCTGACGTACCAAGTTCCCATTGATTTAACTTTATTCTATTCTAGTCTAGTCTATTCTGGCTAGGACTAAAATTGGATTTAGGCCAATCTGTTTTATGTTTTCAACTTGCGCTTGTTCAGTTCATTTTATTGTTAGCTTCCTTGAGTATCCCCCCTCTTTTTTTTCTTTTTCTTTTTAAGAAAAAGGGCAGAAACTGAATGAAAACACGAAAGGCAGAATACAGCACTCTAAGTGTGAACACTCTAAATATGGATGCAAGCTGGTCTGCCCTCCAAATGCTGATGAACTGCATAGTCTAGCATTCCTCTGCACTGACAATGTGGAATGGCACAGGAAAGTTGCCATCCAAGAACCCTGGGAGGACCTCCCAATTCCTACCCCTGGTGGAATTGGGAGAAAGTTTATAGGTGCTAGAAAGAACATATGGAGTTGAGTCAGTTCAGTAATACATTCCACACAGATCACTATAAACAGATCACTATAAAGTATTAGGATATTTTGCAAGAGGATAGTGGAAAATGTTCCCTGCCCTACCACCCCCGGTTCTCCAGGCAGAATGCAATCATGTTTATTATTGGAGTATCTTTTTAAAAAACTGTATCAAACAAATTATTTTAGCTTGAAATATATTCACTTCTCCACTTTCTTGATACATTTCATTTTGCACCTATTGATTTCATTCTTTTTTCATCTTCATTGATTCCTTGTTCCTGTCATGGGTAAGGGATTTCAGTAGCAACAAAAACATGGTAAGTAGTCTTTGCCCAAAGGCACACAGATGAAACAGAAGGTGGCAATGTAAGGAAGGCAGGCAGGAAATTTGATCAGATCCTTGCTGATCAAACTGGGTGATGATGCTTGGTTTTTATTATTTATTTATTTGGTTGTTTTTATAAAACTGCCAAGTCAGAATAGTACTGCTTAGTCTGGAAGTTGAACTGCTGTTGAGGAAAATGTATCCATGTACAATACAGTGCTTTTCTTCCATGGAGTCTAAGGTAGTATTTGAGTTCATAGGTTTCCTATGTTGTTTATGTCATTTAGGTTCCACTCAACAAAACTGGGGTACTATATATATTCAGATTGTGCCCTAAGGCCAACTGGATGAATTTCTGTTTTCTTTTGCCACATCTTTTCAGTCAGATAATCTCAGAAGCACTCTGATTTCAGCATCATTTCATTTTGTATACCTAAGCCCTCCTTCTCACTGGGAGTGAGGTAGCCATTCAAAAGCATCATTGCTTTTACATCATTCCTTGATATTTTTGTCTTATTTTGTGTTTTAGTTTTTCTTTAATGGCTGACATTTATGAATTTACTTTCTGAATAGTTAAGCTGCTATTCAATTTCTCATAATCACTGATTCTCTAAAGCTTTCTCTAACCCTTTCTTTTCTTGTATGTGGGTCTTATACATTATGACTTAAATATTCCTTATGACTTAAAACCCTTAAGATAACACCATGATCTTTTCTGGATAGAAAAGTGTGGCACTGGGGGTTTCTCTGAGTCTAGCTCCACCTCCTTACCCAACATGCAAAACCAATACTATAGGTTAAATCTGAAGTAATTTGGACTTGGACTATTGCTACTGAAACGAGTAAGAGAGAAGAACAGATTAGTAAACTACAGATTCTACCAAAGGCTGTTCACATAACAGAATTATAGCATTATTATTTCACCTTAACTGCCATGCTCCCATCCAATAGAATTCTTGGATTGGAAGGTTATGTGTTTAAACATGCCTTCAAGTTGCATGGCAACTCCATGAATTTCATGTTTTCTTAGGCAATGAATACTCAGTGGTGTTTTCTCCACTTCCTTCCCTCTGAAATATAGCCTATAGCACCTAGCATTCATTGGTGGTCTCCCTTAACTACTAACCAGAGGTGACCCTGCTTAGATTCCAAGATCAGACACGATCTGGAGCCTTTATGGTATTTAGGCCACTGGAAGATTCAGGAGAGAAAATTAGAATTCTCAGCCAGAACGCTCCAATCCTCACCCACCTATAAATCCCAGGAATCTTTTGGATGGAATCAAGACAGCTGAAGGGGAATAATAGCACTATAATGTGAATGGGTCCCTGAGATACAGTATTTCAGTCCCATCAAGACTGTTCTAAAGAAAAACAAAAACAGATACCTTCTCACATGTTTTAACATACTAACTAGGTCTAATGCATCCATTCCAGGGAAAGGCACCTCTAAATCTTCTAGATCCAATGTGGTGTTTTACACTTAAACAAATGACATTTATAAACATTTGTTTCTATTAAACTAGTGCTCCATTTAAATTGTTCATACTACTTCCTCTCTCAACAGCGCCACTACTCCTTCATTTGTTGGATATTACACAAAAGCAACCCTATCAAGGTGAAGGTTCTTTCTCATGGAGAACCAAGGAACTGAGCATTGTAACCTTCACACAGGTAACCTTCACATAGATACCTTGATGGGTAGGTTCCTTTCAAGGAAGAGAGTGAGGTCTCTGTTTCTGTGCTACTTCTGTAGATTGCTGTATGCTCATTATGGCCATTACATGAAGAGATGGAAGTGGAAGAACAGTTGGTGGGTGCTTTGGGAATCAGACCATACTGTCTGAATCTGAAGAGCTGGATTATATCCAATGCTCTGAACATACCATTTACCTATCACTTTATCATGTTGGCATTATGAACAAAATTAATAGAGGTCCAAAGAGGACAGCCAATAAGCAAAAGCTGGGAACTCTGTTTACAAGTTCTGAATCTCTATCCCATGTTATAGCAAATTATTATCCTTTACAACTGATTTCATAGCTGCATAAACACAAAATCTCAGTTGAATTTATAATGTTGAGATGTTAATGATATTATTTTAATTCATGTTTGTTTCTGAACTGGGAGAAGTTGTAAGCATTTTGACAATACATGTGGTAGATCAACGTGTAAAGCAAAATTACTAAAATGGAAGCAAACTGGCACCATTTAAGTTATTTTAAGGCCATTCAAATTGTTTTACAGCATATGCTGCATAGATTTTCCTCAGAATTTTACTTTAAGCACAGCACTGTATAACGATGGGTGAAAGTGTCAAGAGAAATGAGGAAGGAATCTGATTCTTGTATATAGGATCAAAGACTGTAAAACACAGGAGACAATAAAAAGAAAGCAAGCAAGAAAAAGAAGTATTAAATAAAGGCATGATGAATGACATATACATTCTTGTGATAATTCCTATCGCGCTTTATTGCTCAGTAATGATCATACAATGCTATACTTCATTGATCACTGCTTGAATCTAAGCTTCATTTCTTCCACATATGTTAAACACCTTTGACTCAAATTCACTTCATGTAACTTTTCAGTGCCTTCTTTTTAGTGTGAAAGGAAATGGAATATAAATACTGAATGAAGAAAAATCATTCACTATTATTGTTCTTCAAGTTCTATAGTGTTAGAAAATTCTTTGAGGTTCAAAAGCTGTCATGGCAAAGGAGGGCACTACAGCAAGATTCTCAACATATTAAGGGCACGCCTTGGGCTAAAATCCACTTTGCCCAACAGTCTCAAAAGCTTAAAAAAGAGTTTTTGACATACAAAGAGATCTTTGAATAGCAGGACAACAGCCTACACTTCAGCAGGACACAGGCATCTGCTAAATGAAATTAATCATTGCATTCTGACTACCTGATCTTAAATATGTTCTTTAGAAACAAGTCTCAAAAGCTTCCCAAGTAGTAACTTCAGAAGTTTAGCTTGTCAGTTAACATATCAAATTAGCTTAGCTTAGAATGGGAATGAAGGTGTCCTGCCACTACTCCAACTGTTCGTCAAATGTTACCTAACAATAGTATGCATGAAATAAATAAATAAATGACTCCTGAGCACCAACCATGCTTGGTAGGGCTTCTGAGAACTCTTGTCCAACAATACTTGGAGGTTCACAAGTGTATCACCCCTGGTGTAAAAAATATAAGGACACCTCAAATTAAAAGAGATAGCTAAAAAGGGATGTGATTGAAATATTTAAAATGATTCTATTACAAATAGTGACTAGGAAGTAATTTACTTTCATATAAGGACAGAAAAAGTGAGAATCCAGTTTAACTAACACATAGCAATTTTAACGTTTTCTTCTACCTCATACATACATAGTCAGTTTACTTGGTTTCCCAATTTTGCTACTTAGGGATCCCTAGTACATGCACCTGCTATAATCTGAACTGAACAGAAAAGATATGGCGGTATCTTTTGCTAGTGTTATGTCTTGACCTGTCTTCATGGCACTATGTTTACAAGTATGCTTAAAAAAAATACCTTTCAGGGGTATCAAACTCAATTTCATCTTGGGCCACATCAGTATTATGGTTGCCCTCAAAGGGCCAATTGTATCTGTAAGACCATATAAATGTATCTGTTCTTTTATCATATTAAATAATTGCCTCTACATTCGATTATTACTGGTTTTAGTAATAACTAACTCTAAAACTAAAAGTCTAGGAAAAATAATGGCAAGCAAATGTTCAAATGTACAACTATTGTACAATTTATTGAAAAATGAGTTTTGAAAACAGGAAGTTTTTTTTTAATCATCAGACAAATATTACCAAACGCTGTTTATTATATTCACTTTGTTTAACTTTTTGGTTCCAGCTGAGACTCTCTCTGTGCCTCGTTCTGCTCCTCCTTCCCCTGTGCCTCTTTCTGCCTCCCTGCCCCTCTCTATACCAGTGAGCCCAATCCCCACATTGTAGGTCCCCGGCTGCCGGTATTCTGAAGAGGGGCCCAGCAGCCAGCACTTGTGACCTACTTCTACTTCTGACTGCTCCTCTGTCTAGCTCTCATGAATTGCATGGAGTGTTGCCATGGTAACCCATGACAACACTCTGACCGTGAGACTTGAATAGAGGAGCAGTCAGAAGTAGAAGTAGATTGTGAGTGCTGGCTGCTGGGCCCCTCTTCAGAATACCAGCAGCCAGGGGCTCACAATGTGGGGATCGGACTCACCAGGCAGGGAGAGTGCTGCAGCTGCAGGAGAGGTGCGAGGGCCACATGAAACGATCTAGCGGGCCGGATTCAGCCCGCAGGCCTTGTGTTTGACATATGTGCCTTAGATGATGAGCTACAGATCTCAACAGCTATAAAAATTCTTATTAGTGAGCATCTTGTTACTCTGATGTGCTTTCCAGTCAACTCTGACTTATGGTGACCTCATGATAGAGTGTTCTTGGCCAGATTTATTGAGAGTAGGTTTGCCACTGCCTTCCTCTTAGACTGAGGGTATGATTTGCCTCCGGTCACTCAGTGGGTTTCCGTGACTAAGATGGATTTGAACTTTTGCTTCCCAGAGTCCTAGTCCAATAATCAAACCACATCATGATGGCTCTCTTTGCTGATCTTCTTGTTACTGTATTCCTTCAAGTTGTTTCTGCCTTATGGTGACCCTAAAGCAAACGTATCACAACTATCTGGGGCTAAGAATTTGCGACACAGTGAAGGTCATCCAGTGTCTGAGTAGAGAATCAAATCTTGGTCTCCAAGGTCATAGTCCAGTGCTCAAACCACTACACTACACTAGCTCTCTACTGATCTTCTTATCCCCATTATATCTATACTTTTGTCCTGTTCCTTCTTCAAGACCAGAAAAATCTGCTATTCAAATTTTTTTCCTCCTTAACCCATCCCATTTCACTTGGACCTTTTCATACCCTGCACCATCCTCTATTCAAATTTCATCCCATTATTACTGTGGGATATTACTATTACTGTGAAATCTATGACTTAAGCATTAGTTCTCATCTCCTAAAATCAGCCTTACGCATAAGACATATACAAAACCACTAAACTGGTTTGGCTCCAGATTTGGCTCTCTAAAAAAATTGCCCACTTGGACTAATTAGAGCTATTGTGCTTGAACTCTGATCAAGAACATGAACCAAATTGGGTACAGGTTTTGTGCCATGAAAAGTCTATTCACTAGATAACCTTGGGAGATGCTGACATATCTCTCAGGCTGATATATCTTACAGGGACTGTGAGGCTAAAGGGAACAGGGAAAGTGGAGGAAAGGCAGTATATAAATTTTAACTAAATAATTATTTAATTTAATAATAAACTAAATAAAGAATAACAAAAAGTGGGGCTGAAGAGTGAGAGACTCAACACCATGTCTGTTGATGGGGAACATGAAGGAAGCTGAGGAAAAGAAGCAGAAGGCAATCCATACCACAGGAGACAAGTGTTGAATTTCTAACAATAGTAGAATTTTTTTAATATGATTATACAAAAAACAATGTGACACAAAAGGGAAGTGAGCCACAACTGGATTTTTAAACAGCCCATTTTCTTAAGATGAACAGCATATGAACTGCCTGCAAGATTCAAGTTGTTTTGCAATCCAGGAAAGCAAGACACACAGAACACTGATATCAGCTGAAAATGGCCCATGTGTTACAGTCAAGGATGGAAAGAACATTCTTTCACCCACTATTTGCACATTCTGTAGTGTTTCAGGAAAATGTTTTGCGCAGTAATGGGGGGAAGGGGAATTGCATGAGAATTACTGGGAGAGGGGTTGTATGGAAAGCACTGTTTGCAGGCCACCATGTGTGTTTTTGTGCAGAAAACACAAATGGCACACACACACAAAAATAAGCACATGGTTTTAGTGTTCAAGACTGCTGTTTTCTGTGCAAATTTTCTGTGTGCGAAATATTCCTGTGTTTGTTTGTTTTTCATAGAAAAATATCCTCTCATGTGAGAACAAAATAGTTGAATATTAACAACTTGAGTTACAGTACACATACACCCAAGACTCTGTTTTATTACGTTCTTTTCAGTTCACTCACTTTTCAGATGCTGGCAGGGAATATTCAGTTTTGCTCATGATACTCTGTACAATACATGAACAAGACAATAGTATACCCAAGAGTAACTGTCATATAATGTATGAACATCTTTTTTTTCCAGATAAGATGGCTATCCATCAGCAATATTCAATGACAAATAAAATTCAAGGAACTCTAACAGAGAAATAACAGATACTAATGCAAGTATCTAAGTCATACAAGTATAAAACAGTACACAGGGTTGCATGCTACATTTGTATTAGAGGGAAGATCACCTCTGTCTCAAATATTGAACTCTGTGCATGTGAGATTTTTTAAGCCAGTGCTAATCGAAGTAGTGATCCATGGACAGGTGTCAGTCCACAAGTCCTGTAATATATCTGTGTTACCCGAGGTGGAGAAACCAACCATTTTCCCCCAATGTGCCAGAAACCAGTACCAAATCTGTGCTAATTGGCTGCAGGTTTTTTCTTCCTCTCCTGGAATCTCTCCAGGGATTGGCCAGCTGATGGCTCACAGAATGGCACTGGTCCATAGACCACACTACTTTTGAGTAGCACTGTTCTATATTGCTCACAATAATAATCAGATTCCATTTGATCAAGAAAAAATGGCAGACCAAAATGACAAAAAAAAGAGCTGTTTAAGGACCTAAACAGCTACCTTTATGTGTGTCCAAGAGTCAGGCATAATATGAGTTTCTGAGCACTTTGACTAGAACTCTTCAGCAACGACAACATAAAAAGTAACTGTTCATAAAACTGAACAGAGAATTTTCAGTTCTATGAAGAGTCTTGCACACTTGACACTAAATAAATGTTAACTAACAGTAACTGTAATACATTAAAGTTCACTCAGAATCTCCCACAGAGACAAAATTTCACCATTTATTCCTAAAGTGGTGCTCCAGATAGTTTTCAATCAATTGTGCAAGATTACTACCTGTGAAGCTTCGTGCAAAAATGCACTGAAAATGGCTTTTAAAAGTTATGTCTCTCTTCTTATACTATAAGCCACCCATCAGGAGATACGAGTATTTTCTAATCCTTCCAAGCTAGAAACAGTGGTGGGAGTCACAGGGAAAAAAATTAAATGAATTTAAAGCTGCTGAAAACTGATGTCTTCCACACAAGAAATAAAATAAGCATGCAATTGTATATTCAATGGAAAAATAACTGTTATGAAATATTCATTTGAAAAGTAATTAAGGCTTGCAATTGAAAAGCTAACCTTTCACAACACAAAATAATCATGCAGCTTGAAGATTAACACGTTCTGTATCCTCTAGTGTTCATTACAATTTATTTAAGATTTCAGCCACACTGGTGCTTGGATTGTTCTGTCTTTCACAAAGTTTAAATAACATCTAATCAAGATTAGAGCTTTACCAGAACCATCCCTTAATTCTATCACCACATTTATTACGTTTTTTTTTTTTTACTCTAATTTACTTAACCAAATGCATCTTTACAGGTGGAAGGACTGAAAACGAGTGACTTCAAGCAGAAATGACAATCCATTCTTCTAAACTATAGGTGATTAACCCATCAAAAACAGACATTTTAACATTCCTTTTATCCTAGGCAATCAGTATCCCCAAGGATGTTTACTTTTATATAGGAACAAACCGCGCAAGGTGAACTGCACAAATATAAATCTGTCAACTACTTAAAATGCTATATTCTCTCATTTTCAACTATATTTTTTCTTAGATTGTATCTCATAATTAGATCTTTTTGCAGTCCACATGCACACAGAAACTGGGAATTATTCATTAGAGGAAGGAATTAGCAGGATTTTAGGCTTCAATAGCCTGAACATGCTATTAGGCTGTATTTGGCTATTTGGTGAGTAAGCAGAGCGGTCTTTAAACTGCCAACAACAGATACCAATAAATTCTCAAAATGAGACTTAGCACCTGCTTTTCTAATCTTGAGGAAAAGAAAAGCCTGATTCAGCATACGTATGTCAGCCATTAGAGTCACACACGCACGCCTGATGTCACAAAGAATGCAGGCAACACATGGGGCTGGAGAGTCAAAGGTCACAACATGAGTTAATAAACCATGCTGTTGAGTCCATGGTGACACAGGTTGACATATTAAGCAACAAAAATGCAGAATCTGGGACTGTTTCCCTTTGATAAAAAGAGTTTTTGAAAAGGAAACAAAAGGGTGGCAAATGGAAATTTCTTTTATTCAACAGCCTTCTGATCAGCCCTCTAAAATTTACAGTCCATCTTTGAAAAGATTACAGAGACAGCAAAAGCTTCATAAAGACAGGCATGAATAATCCATATGTAGGCTTTTATATACCATTACAAGGCACCCTTCCTTATTAATCCCCGATGCCACACGTAAACACCTACACAATTTCCCTTTCTAACAGAGATATCCAAGCATAAATGAGTGAAAACACAGGTGTTATGGGTGTTTCTTTCTGCTGAAGTTGTTTGTTTTCAAGGTTTCTAAAGATGAAGGCAAAGTTACTGACCTGTGCTTGCTGATCAGTCAAAGAACATGAAAAGCAGGTCAAAGATAAGGGCCAAGAATAAATAAAAAATAACCATGGGCAAAAGCCAGTGTGGTGGTTTGAGTGTTAGACTATGACGCTCAGCCATGTTTCTGTTTTATGACAGAAACTGATCTCTGGCATTGCTTAGATCCCATTAAAACAATGATACAGCCCTGCTCAGATCAAGTATTTTTAAATCAAGCTGCTTTCAGTTGACTAAAATTGAACACCTGCTGAATTTCCCATTGATGCTAGTACTTTGCCCTAGACACGCTCAAGCACTGTGCAAACCAGCACTGCAATTTTTTTCAATTGTTATCAGTTGTGTTGAAGACTACTGACCAGTTAAAAATAAATACCCTTTTCTAAAGAATGATGACAATGATGGGGTTTTTTGTAACCGTCTCAGCTAAAAAAAAAGTTTCAATGAAAAAAATGTGTGGTTATACTTTTTATTATGACTTCTTGCCTATGTGTAACTTTAAGAGCATTCACAGAACCATTAGTATTTGTATCTACATGGGAAGTAATCCTTGTATCTGTATCTATTAGTAATTAAATGGAGAAAGCTTTAAAAACACCACTGCCTACAACAAACATGCAGCAGAAGCCTAGGCTATTTCCGCACTAGACTGTTAAACGGTGCTGCTATTCTGCTTTCAACATCCTCTGCGGTTTGCAGTTTAGGGAGGGACCTCAAAGGTAACTCACACCGATTTCAATGATAGCTCCTCCCAGGTGCATAGGACTACAACTTGAAACTTCCAAAGAAATTCATACATCACTATAGCAATAACCAATGTTAGTTCAACTGCATCAAATAACATAACAAATGCCTTTCATTAATCATTCAAAGCATTTGATTTCTACTTCAGGTATCTAAGCAATTTTAATTTTCAAGTGTTTTAAAAATAATTATGGCAAAACAATGGTATATTCTAGTTAGCATTAGCATCTTTTTCACTTGCATACTATTTACAAATCTGGAACAAAAGCTTACAGCTGGGAAGAGCAACTTCATCAGGACCATGAGCCACATCAGTAATGCATCATAACCAAGACATCCACAGCCAATCTACATATTTTAACTGCATGTAATTAACCATCTCCGTATCAGAGTCATAAACCTGGCAACTAAGCGTACAGCTTCATTTATGTGCAGCTATCCATAGATCTGTTAATTACTTCTCAAACATACTGAGACTCAGGGCATGATCTACTGAGCCCCTTGCACGTATATGCTTACAACCAGCCTTTTTTGTTTTAAACAGCAGCTTCCTTAAAAGCAGCTTTACTTTTGAAGATCCACCCAGCTTTCAAGGGCAATGTGAAAGGCTGCTTTCAAAATAGACGAGTCAGGATTACTACTATGCATACAGACCTCATTCCGTGGCCATCTTACTCTGTCCACTCAACAAAATCTTTTACATGGATCTTAAGATTTAAAGCATTTTAGAAGTCAAATTATTCAGTAAATCCAGTCATACAAAGCTACTGAATTCTGAATTGTTTGCTCATTTCTTCCCAATTTAAAGTTTTCTCCTATACATGGCTCCCCCTCCCTTTTTTTTGGAAGCATAAAAGCAAACCAAACAAAAAATAAGAAAGTCAGTGTTCAAATTCTTTTTACTCCACTCAATAGAACCTACTCTATTAAGATTCCTGCCATAGAAATTTGACACTCAGAACAGAAACAGATAACAAACTTAAATTCATTTGTTAAAATATGCATCAAAAAAGTGCAAAATCAGACTAGCAAGACTTCATCAGATCCAAAAAATAAGAATGAGATTGAGTTCTGGTCTTTTTTTAAAAATCCATTATGGATTTCTGTACACGGAGCCTTTTATAGGAGAGAGATGCCAAAACATAACAGATGGATTTCATATGGAGATATACTGAAAATACAGGGAGATATGGTTCAGTTAAAATCAAGAGAGGAATTAATTGAATATGGCTTTACTATTCATTGGCTATTATATAGACAATTGACGGAGCAACACAAAATGAACATAAAATCAGATGAAACAGAAATTAAGGAAAGAGAATTTGATAAATTATTGAAACCAGATGTGAAGCATACCACTGAGAGAATTTAGAAAATGTTATTAAAATTGGAAATGGAACAAGAATCCATTAAAGAAAACATGATTAAATGGGCATGAAATATAGGACAGCCTGTTTTACTAGAACTTTGGGAGATATCATGGACTCGTACGCTGAAGTTTACAAAGTGTGCCAACTTAAGAGAAGACTATTATAAGAAGTCCTACAGGTGGTACTTATCACCAACACAAATTTCCAAAATGACTAATAATAAAAATAATGCATGTTAGAAATGTGATCAAAAAGGGACACTTTACCAGGTATTGTCGCATAGTAAAGAAATGAAGAGATATTGGAGAGAAGTACACAATATAATTTCTAATGTTTTCAAAATTTGCTTTCCAACATGTCCACAAATATTTTTACTTAATACAGTAGAAGATGTCCAATAATTAATAGGATTTTCCACAGAAGGATTCTTTTATATATGATTATTGCAGCAAGATTAACATTTGTTCAAAAATGGAAACACACAACAACTCCTGCTATAGAAGCCTGGTTACTAAAACTCTGTGAAATGGCTGAACTAGATAAACTAACAATTTTGCTATCAGAAAAGACAGCAAATCAATTTAAAAATTATTGGAATTGGACTGGAAAGTATAATCTCCACCTTGGGAATCGAAATGGGGAAAGTTAGCAGTTGTTGGAATTGAGGATTAAGGATTAATTTTAAAAGAATTAACAAAGAAATACAGAGAATTTAGAATATATAATTTGTAGAAATGTATATTAACATATATGATAGACGAGGAATAAGATATCTTTGTATGTGTTAAAGTAACATCTGCACTGTAAGAAATATGCTGAAATCAGATGATACAACAAAATAATGTAACAAGTTATTTAAAAATATGAATAAAGCAGTAGAGACATATGTTTGAAGGAAAATTGGCCTTTAACAGGGCCATCACTTTGAGAGGAGGAGGGTTTGTAGGAAGAGGTGATTTGTTTATATATGAGATATTGTAATAGTGACAGGAACAGTACTTAGGTTATTATGTTATTTTGTAGCATAAGTAAGGGCTTGTTCTTTTTTGGAAATCTATTTTGAAATAGTATCTATTTTGTTTTTTAATTAATCTTTTTAACTAAAAAAAAACACAGTAAAGAGTTATCACAGGCCAAACAGTTATCACATGGCATTTTAAACATAATCTTGATTTTTTTAAAAAATGGTGTGAATCAAATGCACTTCCAACTACATTAAAAGGAGGCCTATTTCATGACAATGGCAAATCTCAAAATTATTAAGATAATAAATTAGCATATCATTGCATGCCCTAAACAAGAAGAGATTTCTCTTTTCCCATTTAACAGTTTAAAAACTGTTAAGTTCATTTAATGAAGACGTCCTTTAAAATCCAGTATTCCAATTTTAACAGCTTCCTAGTACTCTTTTTCACTCAGGTGCCTTGCCGTAGGCTACTCAAGTCCTCTGTGACACACACACCAGCTGAACCACTGGCAACCAGAAGGCTCATAATACTTCTGCTTGTAATGCCTCGTATATATGAACACATAAGCAACGGCATTGTGTGAGGAGGGCAGGCAGAGAGGATGAAAAAATTAAGAATAAGACTGAGTTGTAGTGTAAAATTATAAGGGGAAATCCAACATGTGTACTTTAAATTACAGAGCAAATTGGCCCCTGAAGTCTGTTGATACACAACTGGTTTAGGTTAACATTGCTCAGGGACTTGGGCCATACAAGCAGAAATATGTACATAAACATTCTGCCATAATTGCACACAAACTCTGTGATTCCTTGCAGAAAGGTACAAGGAATGCCATTTCATTCAGCAGCCATTCATCCAAATTGGTGCCACATCACACATTCGGAGACAAATTCACCTGCTGCTTAACTCCAGCTGACTGATGGAAGCCAGTTTTCCAAGGTCAAATTGCATAATGATTTCTGATTTCTAGTAACATGTTGAGGCCATCAGAGAGACTAGTAGTGTACATTACTGAAAATGACTAGGAATACAATGAGACAAAGTCTTAAAGGAAAAACACTTGGAAGTTTAATTATGTAGCAATCCCAATCTGTCTCTCAGTAGAGATGGAATGAGAGAGAGAAACGAAGTCACATTCAATGTCATCTTGACAGTGAACTCTTATTCAAAAACTATTATTTTCTCATCTTGAATGAGAGAGAACTGAGTGCTCTTCATAATCACATAAATGACCTACATCTCTCTAAGTGCTCTTTCCTCAAAGTGACAAAGAGTTATCAGAAGCACACAAAAAGGGTATTTTGAATTTAAGGGTAAATTCTTCTTTTTTCCCCTAGGAAAAGTAGGGCTGCTTGTTCTCTGGGCTAGTAGCTAACAAGTTCCTCAACCAACAAAGACATCATCCATAAGAAGAGGCTCCCACCTTCTCTAGGCTGTATTAGAGCAATGCAGAAGCTCTTCTCCAATAGCTTTTCATGAGCAAGTCCAAAGAAAACCTGGGAAGAAAAATCTATTATGACAAAAACACTAATAGAGAATGTGGAAAATTTGATTACATTAAAAACTAAGAACAGTCCAAGAGATAAGAGGTAATACTGAGATACATTAGAAACTTGATCATATTAAAAACAGAAAATATAGTCCAAGATATAAGAGGTAACACTCAGTTTCTGCACATGAGTTCCTGCACTTTTTTCCTTCTTGTGTGCACACCAAGCAGTGACCCAGATCAGAATGTCATAATTCCAGCAGAAAGAACAGAAATGTATCAGGAAATTCAAAGTCCCCTTTTCCTTCCCTGGTGTCAACGGGACACATTTTCTTCTGGGGCATACAAAGTCTCCCCCGTGAGTGAACAGATCCATCTTTTAGGGTCACTTGTATCAAACGTACTCTCAGTTGAGAACTTGCCAATTATACTGTACTTTATACAAGGGTGTACCAAGAATCATGTAGTTGCTCTTTCATGGGAGCTTTCCAAAACAAACAAACAAACAAACAAACAAATTCCAGTGGCCACAGATGAGCTTACCAAAAAAAAGCTGCTGGCATAATACCAAGTGCTTTTTAAAGGAAGATTGCACAAAGAAAATGAAAAATGCGCTCAGATTACCTAAATGAATAGGTTCCATCCAAACAACAATTTAAGTCTCGCTTGACATCTAATTGCTTGGGATCCTCAGGTAAGTTAAGGAAATTAATAAAAGAGAATGTGCCTTTCACCTTTTGGAGCGACATATCCGTGCCTTGAGTCCAAACCAGATAATGGAAGGCACTCCTGAGCAAAATGAGATGTGGGGGGTGCGTTCTGGGCAAAGGAGGAAAAACTCAAAATTGGATGGACAATCAGCTATCAATCTAGTAGATACTCTGTTAACGGAGGGTAGAATAATTACTCTGACACTCTGGTTGATGTATCTAGGAATATATTTTTTAATGTGAGCCCCAAGAAATCATGTCTTCTGTCCCTCAGACAGGGTTTTATAAATGATGGAGCTGTTTCTCCTGGATGCCATTATCATTGCTTCAATTCCTTGTATGCTACCCAGAGGTACTATCTTCAGATGCCCTAATAATAATGGAGAGTGAGCATTATTCTTGTTTAAAATATTTTCAATGCTTCACCCCTCCTCAAGAAGTCCCCTTGAAAGGCTTGAAAAATGAATGAGTGATTATTTATTTTCCTGTTTGTAGCAATCTTTTTAACATTCAGAATGCCTTAAACAAAAGAAGGAAAGAGGAAGGATGAGGTGCTTCTGTCTTGGTGGAAAAGAAAAAAAATACAACTCTTAACAACGGCATTATGTAAGGATGGGAGAAAATAATTCAAAGTATCCATACTAAGAGCTTCTGGGTAATGTAGAATTTGATCCCGAAAGAGAAATCCATACTTGAAAAGGGGTATCCATGTGTTGGTTGTTTTCCCTATTGGATCACAAAGAGATAAAAAAGGAGAATGATTTAAAACAAAATCCCATGTCATGTATCCAGTGCACATGTATGATCTCCCCTGCGAGTCTGGGACTAGCATTAGCTTTGCTTTGTCTGGGATAGGCATGAGAAGATACAGTTGTGTCTTCCATCCTCCTCCTCCTCCCAGATTGCAACTGCTTGGAAATCTCAAAATATACCAACAAAACACTAAATGACTGCTCACAAATCCTTTACAAAATACACCTATAAACTGTCACTCTGTCTTCCCAAGTAAAGCAGGGATGGGCAACTGCAAACAGGCTATTTTATTTTTTCCATCCACTTGGTGGGCTGCAGAAATGCATTTCAGCATGCTCAAAGTGGCATAACATTATTTCCAGCTATAATTTTGGCTACTTTTTTGTCTTTTTTGGGGAAGTTTGGGGTGGGTGGAGTTAGGGGGCAAAATCTTGCCTTTTTTAGGCAGTTTCTGGAAGATTTGGAATGGTTTGGAAGCAACCACCCCAAAATCAGCCCAATTAAAAAAAAAACCTGAGGGGATCTGGAAGATTTGAGAAGCTTCTGGTGGTCCCACAGGCCACAATTTGCCCAACCCTACCGTAAAAGGAACTGTGTTATTATTAATTAGGGATACAAAGAAATCCTTTGTTTTTCTGTTCTTAGGTACAGAGAATACAGCAAGCCAGAGGAGAAAACCAACATAAGAAAATCCAAGAAGAAAATGTCTCACACTACTATTATACATTTTCTTATAATTAATTAGGTGTCTTAATTGCTTTTTGGCATTAAGACCTAAAGTGTCTCAGATACTTCATTCTTTGTCTCTGGAATGGTAACACGTCATTTAAAAGAATTAAATCATAAAGAATAGTGCGCCACGGTTGTTCTTATTTTGTCTTCAATTATTTCTATCCAGCATAGCAGATAGCCTATTCTATGTAATTCCTAATTCCCCATTCTGCTATGAAGTTCCCTCACTGTAATTTATCTCACATGGGTGTTACAGAAATAAAAACAAATATAAAGTCAAGACACTTCCCTGAGCTGATTGGCAGAAAACTGATCCAAAATTTAATCAAGCTCTTAGCTTTTGCCCATTTCTAAAACCCAAACACACAACGCAAGATTGGTTTAATGGCAAAGAGATTCATTTATACAAAAATAAATTGCTAGAAGATTTATGTGGAAAGAGAAATCTTTCTGCATAGGAGAAACTGATAACTAGGGAGAATGTTTGAGCATATGTGTAACAGCACACTAGGAGACGGGGGAATGAACCCACGTCTCTGGGGTTCCATGTAGTCATTGAAGCAACTCATCTATCAGGTCCCCTGCCAGGTGGTTTAAATTTGCAGAAATATAGCAGTAAGCTTCTCCTTTATTGGTTCACCCTTAACATGCTGACAGAGCAGATGCTTTGTACATAGAAGGCCCTAGATTCAATCCTTAGCACAGACAGTTAAAGGGATCTCAGGTAGCAAGGCTGAGAAAAATTGCTGCCTGCAACCTCAGACAGCTGCTGCTAAACAGAATATAAACTACATATAACTGCTTAGCATTTCTTTGCATATATCTAGTTTGGCACTAGCTCCAGTTTCTACAATTTGTGTGCAACTACTGCTGCAAACTTAAATAAGCGTGGAGAAGATGTGCAGCAGAGCTAAAACCAACACGAGCAAATGTGCCTTTACTTCACTAACGTCTGCAACAGACTGTGGCAAGAGATACTGCTGGCCACAAGAGCTCAGAACTGGGACTAATCCCCAGTACAGACAAGATTTTAGTGCTGCCTGAGTGTGGATTATGCATGGAAATACCATCTGGACTCCCATCCTGTTAATGTTTTGGTTGTCTACTGCTATTCTATCAATTTTGCAACAAGGAAATAGATGCACAGAACAAATCTAAATCTAGGTGCTTTTAGTTACTGCAGTTTCTGTGGTGGTTATGAGCTGTCTTGAGATTTTTGTAAACTGAAGGTCATTATTAAAATGCCATTTGTAAGCAAATAAATCTATGAAGAATTTTCTGGAAATGCCAGGTAAAAGCAATAACCAAGTAATATTATGGAAATAAGATCATGAGCTATATCCCATTCTCATTTATTTCACAGCTAATGTCTCTATCCTATCATGCCTTGATTATATTCCATTTGGATAACTATAACACATTCTACATGGAGGTGCGCCTTTGGAAACTTTTTGGAAATTCCAGTGTGGCCAGGTTGCTGACTGGGCAGGTTATAGGATCATATAACCCCGTTGTTAGAACAACCCCACTAAGTGCCAATCCATTTTTGGGTAGAATTCAAAGTGCTTGCTGTAATTTCTAACGCCCTACACGAGTGGGTCTCAGAGTTTTTACCCTTGGAACCCCCGTATACATCTACATAGGGATGTCAATCCCGATGCACAAAATAATATATGAATAAAAATATTCTGTTTTTTCAGTATGCGTATTCTCATTCACACATTTATGTATATTCATATTTTAACATTTTCAAAGGAAATAACATTGTTCAAATTAGAATAGTTTTATTTAAAAATTTTAAATAAATTCAACTTAATACAATAACTTGTTTAATGTTTGTTGATATAATCAACAAGTAATGTTTATACTTAATGCAATAGATGTGCTTGTCCCTAAGCTTACTTCCCTCCTTCCCCTCTCACATCCCCTCGCCTTCACCCTTTTCTGCCTGAGTGAGTGCACAAGGGCTGACTACAATAATTCAATGTCCAAAAATGTCCTGCACCCCCTGGAGCAACTATCAGGACTTCCCAGTGGTTGCACTCTACAGTTTGAGAACCACTGCACTATACAATTTGGGTCCAGACTATTTGAAAAACTGTATCTCATGATATGAGTCTGTCTGTGCTCTAAGATCTTCAGGGGGAAGCCTTTTCGTGGTCCCATGCCATCCCAGGCATGTCTGCTGAAGACAAGAGGGAGAGCCTTCTCAGTGGTTGTTCCCAAGTTATGGAAGTCCCTTCTGCACGAGGTCCAGTTTGCCCCCTCCCTACTGTCTTTCTGCTGGTAGGCAAAGATCTTTTTATTTAAGAAAGCTTTTGCCTTCTAGTGTATGCAGCATTAATCTGTAATATTTTAAAAATAAAAATTAAAAACCAAGTTTTCAGATGCTATGTGCAATTACAAGAGAACACAAATGCAAAACTATTTCTCTAAAGTGTGTCACACTAAATTTAGTATTGCTTGTCCATAAACAGTGCTGACTACTTATATAAGTATTACAGGAATGTTTAGAATGTATCCTTTGTTGTTGTTATGTACCTTCAAGCTGGTTTTTGGTGTTCTTAGCAATATATTCAGAGGTTTGTCTCTGCCTTCCTTTGAGGCTGAGAGAATGTGACTTGCCCAAGATTATGACTGTGCAGGGATTTCAATCCTGTTCTCCTAGACCAAAGCCCAAACCACAGTATCATGCTGGCTTTTCCTTTTGTTATTGTTATTGTGTGCCCTCAAGTCATTTCTGACTTACGGCAACCCTAAGGCAAAACTATCATGAGGTTTTCTTGGCAAGATTTGTTCAGAGAGGGCTTGCCTTTGCTTTCTTCTGCGGCTGAGAGAATGTGACTTGCCCAAGGCCAGTCAGGACTCCTTATTTTTGAAGATATCTACGGAAGTGCCTAGCAGCTGAAAATGTTATCCTCTACGACTGATACATTGTGCAACCTTCTCCGGGCCCTTATCACACAGCATTTTCCTCTGTGACCAGAGAAAAATATCTACAAAACAGGCCTTCAATGCAGAATTCCATTGTATATATGTGATCTATCAATGAAATTTATGGAAAATGTATTATGCTAACCAACGCTGCAAGGAGTAAAGCAGGGGAGTGTACAACCAAGTGACAAAATTCAGGCTGACTTCAATTCCAGGCTTTCCCTCGCTGATGTCAGAAACAGCATCCGTGTTAGGAACCTCAACAAGGATTAGCATAAGAGGAGGTCCAACGCAGCAAAAAAGACTCCTACACAGCATTTTGCATGGATGTTTGAAAACTGGACCCTTAAACACATTTTCAAAAGAATACCGACACTGCTCAGAGCTGGACTCTGAAAATTCCTGGGGGGAAAGTCTGTGCACATAAAGGGTTAAGCTGTGAAAATAAAAGAGCAGCAGAGCAAATCTGACTGCATGTTTGAAAAAGCCTATAAAATGTTACAAGCAAAACAAGAAAGCTTGTGTTAATAATGCATAAACCAAAGGAGGGGAAAAAAGCACCATATTTAATGGAATAATGCTTTTATCCTTGCAGTTAAAATAAAATAAACCATGACTATTAATCTGGTAAGACCGTGTAAAAATGTAATTTTTAAACATTTACTAAAAGGGGATAGTTCAGTAACCACTCTAAAAATCAAGGCCTTGTGTACAGCAGCATTCAAACGCTAAATACCAATCTCCTCTCTGTGGAGGCCATTACCCGCCTTGTCTCTATAGCAACGCTAACAGTGTGCCTGACTTCAAAGACAAAGATGTAATTTCAGACTTCCAGCAGCCAGAGGGAGTGGTAAGAATATTCTACCCAGGACATGTCAGCTGATGATAAATTATAAAAATATCCAGGAAGGTTATGAGGTGGACTGTACCACAATCTTCTGAGGGAAGATTTCTTTCCCCTTCTTGGTCAAGTACACTCAACTGAGCTGACTACATTTAGAAATGGCCAGAAAAAAAATCTCAGAGGAATCAGATCAATGGAAAAATTACAGAGCAAGTAACTGTGTGCCTCCTTTTTGTTTTATTCTCAAGTAAATATAAAAATAGCTCATATCCTTTCACCGAGCATGACCACAGCATTCACCACATGAATGTTCTAAGAGGTCTGATGACTACCTCTAACTAGTGCTTACTACACCTTTAACTAAAAATGGGTTTCTCAGTAGAAATATGGAAACGATAGGGATGTGGGGGAATATTTTCTCTACTGTTTTTTAAGCAGAGAAACACTGGCATTTGCGGGGAGAACTGGAAAATACACAATCATACTTTTTTCCCAACCTTTACAAGTCACTTTGCTACTTTAGGAATGCATTGTGTATAGCTTCCTTTGCTTGTATAGTGATTGTGTTTGGATAGACTAAATTTAAAAGTATAATTTATTCAGTCAACTGCAAATTTACTAACTGAATTGACTTTTAAATGTTTATGAGCTTGGTTACAAATGGACTACAGTGTCCTCTCCATATAGAATGAAACCCCAAGGTAAAACAAAAAAACCCCACAAAATGTCACATCCCATTATCGTCAATGGACATCTGAGGAAGTGCTGATATACATCCACTGTGTCCATTGACTATAATGGAACACAATGCTTCGTATAATCTCACATTTGTGCACACAGAAGTTGTGGGAAGGGAGAGACCATCGTACATCATACACAGCTCTTAGAAAGCTAGCATCTGTTATTTTTCTCCAGTTTATTATTAGCAGGCAAAAGTTGAAAACAAAAGGAAAATATTCATAAAAGAGATTAAAAAGGGGGAGGATGGAGAATTTTCATTTTTTATTATTTTTGCCAGAATAGCTTTGTCTAGTAAGTTTCATTTTCTCCTTTTTATTTGAGCAGCATCTGCTTCTTCTGATCCTTCCTTTTTTATTGTATTCATGGTTGTGTAAAAACTGAAGCCTTGTCCAGACTGAAACATGCTCCTCTATCCTTTCCTTATTTCTCAATTTGATGTATCAATTTGTCAGACCAATTTCTTTCACGTGCTTCAGAAGATGAAATAATCTCAAGCAGGCAAGGAAGAAGAAGAATTAGTGGCCTTGCCCCCGTACTGTAGGAAGAATGTGCTTGGCAGAATCCCAGACTACATTCCTAGACCAAATACTTGGAAGATTTTGCAAGATTTCCAGTTTATTTCTCAACTTCAAATTCTATGTGTGCTTAGAAGTCATGCAGGGGCAGGAGGAAGGTGGGGAAGACAAGGTTGCAATATATAAAAACATCTCTTCTTAAAATGCTTGCTCGTCCTTCTAAAATAAAATATTACAAAATCCAAACACTGTTAATTTTTCCAACATTTTGGAAACAAAAGAGTTATTAGGGAAAAGGTCTTCCTCATTCTTCTTCTGGGCCTTCATATCTCTAGTTCTATATAACAACAATGAAATAATCATAATGGAAGAAAGAAGTCACAACAACGGAACTTTTAACAAGAGGGAGCTAATAGACTGGGACCTAACTTTTTGAGGTTTCCACCTCTAACAAAAGTAAAACTCGTTCAATTGGGCTACAACTGGCATGTTTTAAAGGTTTTTTCCAGATATAACAATACAGAGACTTCTTCAGAAATTCAGCATTCCCTACCTAAGAAAGGAGCACTCAGCCTCACAGAGGAGAGAGATTGTCCAGGATCTCAATGGAAGTTATTGTGCTGCTGCTAATGGATTTAAAATTTTATTGCCCTGTGTTCCCAGTCCCCACATGACCAAGAAGGGAGTTGTCTCTGCCTGCATTGATATCCCTCTAGACCATCTTAACTGGCAACAGAAGTAACATCTGAGACAAAATGCAGGCCAGTGACTTTGAAATCATCAATTTTTTTCTCCTGTATGCTTTTTAATATCTTTGCCTGATGAAGAAGCTAGTGAAGCTTTGAAAGCTTGCATGATGTATTCTGTGCTTTTTAGATGTCCCAATAAAGGGCTTGTGGATCCACTGGCTTGTGGATTTTAAATTTTGTTATATTATGTCACAATGGCTTCTCAAGACAGTGGAACTACAGAACATGTTGCTGAAACTGAAATTGTTGTCACTAGCAACTAGTTGTATAAACATTTTAATACATATAGATACACATATACACATGCACGCACACATACAATACAAGGGAATGTCTGCTCTCAATAAGCTTATTTCTAGCAAGGAACCAATATATGGAATACTTTTGTCACAACTAAGATGCATCATGAAAATCCACTCTCATTATGTCTTACGTTTTAAATATTGCTGAAGAATTATATTTCACTATATACTGTATACCCCAAAGTACAGATGCAAATCTTTCCCTCAGTACCTGCACTACCACAATACTGTTATTAGTTCAGATTTACTATCCCAGTGCCAAGACTAGACATCAATTGTTCCCAGAGACCCAAACATTGTCTTTCTCTAAAGTGTCAGCTGAGACTGAGTCTAAATAATATTCTAAAGTTCTTCACTATGTTGTTAGGTTGGATTTTGGCAACCAGAGTTTTACTGGTAGGGTGTATATTACTTATGATTTATTCATTTTAGGAGCACTTTTAACTAGCTTTTTAAAAAAATGCTATCCATGTGTTCATTCCAAATCCAAATTTTGACTGGAGGTAGGAAGGAAACAAAGACCCTATTGTGCAAACAAGGGGGAAAAAAGACAAAATTACCCTCCATGCACATGTACAACCCAGGATGCGAGCAGGCAGAAGGTATATAGAAGAGTAAACGTGTGGCTCTACCAAATTTTTTGACTGATGGGAATGATTTATTGTGTGCAAATCTCCAATGGCGCTTTCACATTACACAATTACAACAGTATGATTCCACTTTAATAGTCATGGCAATATTGTATGGAATCATGGGCTTTGTAGTTTGGCGAGGCAGTATTACTTTCTGGTTGAGAGTCTAAATACCTTTTCCTAAACTACAAATCCTAGTTCATGAGAATGTTGCCATGGTAATTAAGGTAGAATCATAGCATTATAATTGTGCAGTGTGAAAGGGCCCTGAGTCTCTAACTGCAAGACTGTAATTCTGAGTTGAGATACAAAATACTTTTCTTATGCCTCCACTTGTTACTATATTTTTTCCTTTGCAACTAGAAGAGCAATGAGTCTAAAATGACTACACAGGAGACTTAAAATGAAAATACACCATTTACTAATCAGTGAGAACAGGACATAAGCCCAAGGGCAGGGCCTGTCTTAGCTTTTAGCCACTTAAAAGAACAGTGCCTAGCACATTTAAGATATGTATAAAATAGACAACCAGCAGGCATGAGTGCAAACAAATGTGCAAACAGCTCACATTTCAGGCTGGGAAAGTCTCTGTGCATAGAAAATAATCAAGTACGGATGTTAATCTGTGAACTCATTAAACATATTACACCATACTACATTATACATTTAAAATAAAGAAAAGAACAGTTGATAGTAAGCATTCTCTTTTTATATACATAACTAGATGTAAGAAATGAGTTTAAATTTTTAAAAAAATGGTTTGAATTTTGTTTAACACAAGAGGAGCTTTTTCCTCCATTCCTTCCCCATCCTTGCCCCTGCTTATGAATCTGGTGACCAGTTAATGGCTAAAAATGATGGTCTACTTCTGCATTTGCCCTCTAGCAACCCCATTTTCACAGATATTAGAGGCCAAATGGAGAAATATATTGCACACCAAGAACTACTGTTACATTTGTTGTCTATCTTTTTAAAAAACCTTTTCTTGGCTAGTTTCATCTATTTTCAAAATAGCAACAAGAATTAGAACAGAAATTCAACAGGCAAGAATGGCAGTTCTTTTATCACCCTGGAGATTCACTGATTAGATGCACATCAAATTCTGGTAAACTTTTTTTTTAATTATCTGAATGTTGCAAAATGGAGCTCAGTCTGTGAAATGCTACAGGTTCCAAAAATGTATGATGCAAATTCATGACTCATATCCAGAATGCCCCAAAGCACAACTTTATTCATGTAACTTTCCCACTGAAGATGTGAAGAGAGGCTGTTTTCACTTATTCCTACTTCACTAACAGCTTCCTGTAAAGCTGCCCTGGAAAATTAGGGTCCCTTCCAAACTGTAGTTGGGCAATAGAGGCAGCTTCAGAAGATAGAAGAATCATTGAAAATTGGTGCTTCAGGAGGAGCTTTCTCTGGATAATAGCTCCTCCTATAAAGAGGAACCCTTCCTTTTGAAAAAAAAAAAAAAAATCTGTTTCCAACCACCAATCGTTTGTAAAAATTATAGCTTTTTTCCTCCCACCATGGCAATTTTCAGGCCACTTTGTCAAGATCTTCAAATAATTCAAATGTGGTCTCCCAAACTTCAAAAACAGGAAGATATCCTTTTATTACTTACTGGCTAGATTTATATTACACTTTTTTCCAAGGTAAAAATGGTGGCACACATAACTCTCCTCCTTCCCACGTTATCTTAACAACCATGTTCTAAGACAAGTCAGATCAGTCAAAAGCTCCTGTAGATCGTGCAGTTTGCACTTTTGGGCTAGAACATCATATCTTGGCACTTCTGTTTCAGTAACACTTTAAATGTTCTCTCTTGAAGTGATCCCTTAAGAGAATCTTCCTACCTTTTTCAGTATGAAGACCAATAAATACAATTCATTTTTCTACAATCTCTTTATCCCCTCGAGCAAGCCTTTTATTCTTTTATCATCTCATGATCCAGCTACCTTCTCTACTTCTGATGTACTGAAGGCTATTTTAGGTCTTTTGTCTCTTTCACTTGTCTTACCACTAACCTGCATTTGATGGCAGGTAACCAGAGCTTATGTTTTCTTCATTTGACCAAGACGTTCACTTCTAAAGGAAGCTTCTTGGCTTTTATAATTTTCTTCAGAGTAAACAAAAGTGGCATACGTTGCCCAATCTTGGTATACTAGCAGAGCTTTTTCATTACTGTTCTTTTAAACAACTTCAATAAACTCAGAAATGATTTCATCCACTGGACAACCTTCAGTTTAGGGAAGTTCTATAACCAAATGAACACACAGTTATACAGATCTAGAATCATTTAAATTACCCTTGATTTAAAATAATCCAGCTGGCAACAGACGTTCTTAACACAGTATCACAATTCTAAAATGGCATCAACTACTTCATGTTTAAACTTGGTTTATGAAATAAAACTTGACAAAATTCAGCTATATTCAAAATAGAATTGGAACTTTTAAGGTTTTTACTTTCTTCTGTACTGTAATAGCTGGTGAAAAAAAAATCACTTGGGAAAGCTTAGTCACTTTCCTTAGAGCTTAAAGTTCACCCCTCCTTTTATTCTAGGCTTAAACAAAGTTCAGTGGGGCATCAAAGTGCCTCAGTCTTAAATTACAGTCTGTACTTTAAAATAGAATGGATGCACAATATGTTCCTGAAGCTAGAGGGTGGGAGTGTTATTCACTGAAAATTGAAGGCTTGTTGAGTCAATAATCTTCTTTCACAGAGTAACAATTTTCAGCTAAAATTTCTTGACCCAAACAAAGGAAAACCAGATCATTCAGTTATTTTACAACATTGCTGGAAAAAGCAAAATGAAAGGGGGGAAAACACCATTCATTCCACACTGGGTAAAAACAATGTGAAATTTCAGTCACAAAAATTGCACAACAAAAAGTTTCCTCTTTTTTAATTTACCATATTCCCAAATAGTTATTTTGAGCTCAAGAAATGAACAGAAGTAAATAACTAAGGGCTAAGATTGGTACCCATTTGCTATCTATGTATCAGCTGCAGGCTACATTTAACTTCCATTATCAAGAACTAGCTTGGTGACCTTTCTGCAAATCAGCAATAACATCCCTAAACAGTACTTGAATTTTTATTACTTTTCTGTTTTGTTTGTTTGTTTGTTCACTCACCTGCAAAGTATTCATTTGGCTTATAAAATAAATGGAAGTCAAGATCGCTAGTTTTTGCTCACTGAAGACTTTGCTGTTCTTATACTATAAGAGGTGTTTTTTTAATATATAGATTATATTTATCCCTGTTTGAATTTTGGACAGGATCTGTGAAATACAGGCCAATATATGCCAATCACCCCAAAGGCCTATGTTATAGCAGCAAACAGAAGCACCTGAGAAATATACAAATAATTAACATTCACAGACATCAGAACAGCAGTGGTAAAGTCTATTCTACATTTATGGTCTATGCCTCCTCCAGTGGGGTGAGCAATGGAACTGAAGAAGGAGAGAAAATGATTCCTTCCACTCTCTTGCCCCTGAGCTTGCTCTTGGTTTCATGCTCAAGTGTAACTCTCTTTTGTTGTATACATCTGGCCTTCATCTCCCACCCCATATTTTGTGATAGCATCTAAGAGATCAAAGCCAGAGTAATGGTTACCAAACTTTCAAATTCAGAAAACATAGTCCAACTGATGTATCATGCTTCTTTCCTAGTATTTTTAAAAGTCATAGTCTCATTAAGTCTATGACCATGTGGTATATAAACTTACAATAAAATAATATTATCTAAGTTACAATGGATATAGAAAGGCTGACAGAACATGGCAAGAAACTCATGTGGATATCATAAAGGAAAGGATAAGAACATCTGGCTAAGGGCCAGTCCTTCCACCTAGCCCTCTGTAGATGGATAACATGAGGAAGATACAGTCTTGATGCCAGACACCATTTGTCTTGGAGAACTGGCTTTCCTGTTCTCCATTCTCCTCAAAGGCAGGAGACAAAAAGTGATCAAAGCCGCCTTGGCTGAGGTGCCAGCTGCTCCTGCAGGGCATTCTTGCAACTGGCACCTTATTCAGCAACCCAGCTTCAGTAATCACACATAACTGCAATTCTTCTGTTCCCTCAGACTGAAGAAAATTTCCTAATAACATTTAACAGAAGATAACATTCAACCTGAGAACAAGGCAACAAGCTGACTGAGGAAAAACCACTAAATCTAGCCACTGGAAGAATAGCAGCTGAACAACTATGTAATCTACCAATGTCGTTCACTTCTGTTATCTAATACTGATTAGTTACCAGCAGAATTCCAACAGAATAAAGCTAGATTCCAATGGAATAAAGCTTAGGGACATTCCTCTTGGTAACTGCAGCTTTTGAGTCTTAAATCATATTTTATTTTATATGCTTAAAAATATTTTGAAAATATATTACACTGGAAATTAAAATCATGGATCAGGTATTTTACACCATAACTAGATACAATGAAACAGGTGGTAGTAGTTGTATTATACTTAAATTTCCTCATAATACTGTAGTGTAGGGCTCTCTGTGAAATGGAAGGCAAAGAAAGTCATTCTAAAGATCAAAAACTGAGAAACAATTAACTGACAGACGACTATGTGAATGCACTGAGAGGGCACTTTTAACTTCTTTCCTTTTTCTTCTTTTTTTTTGTGGGTTACTGCTGAAACATTTAGGAGCAGATTTGTAACCTGTCTTCTATATTTTGATTCATTTTGGAAGCTTAATTACAAGTTTGTTAGTTAAGTCGCTGAATAAAAAAAAGAGGAAGCAGAAAGGCAAGGAATGATATGCACAAAACATCAGTTCGCACTGTAGACTCAAATGTCACAGCAAAAAAAAAAAAAACAATATTTGTATCTGGGAAAATGCTTTACAAAAATCAGTAGATTTTCACATGACTCTGCATCACTCTGTGATCTGTTTAGAGCTTTTTTCTGAAAGTGGGCACAGGCAAAGTACACACATACACAATCAGTTAAATATGGTGCCTCTCATGATAACCACAAGGGGGTACCCAAGTGAGTCTCCTGCAACCAAGAATGTAAGATGCAAAAACCTCAAAATAATTTTGTAAAATAGATTTATCATTATTTATGTTTCAATAGGTTTGAGCTCTATTTCATTTGATCCATAAAATGTTCTCAGTTGGACAAAGGGCCATAATGTACAAGACATACACTCTGATGTTTCTATGCACAGCTCAAATGTGTTCAAGATAAGCAGACTGACCATTCTCAAAAGCAAGAATAACAGTTGAATAACAGTCTTGCTAACTTTACTTTGTTAATTTTACACCTACAAATGTCTAAGATACAGCAATCAAAGGGTCAGCATACACAAGCGAATCTGTTAACCATTTGCCAACTGTTAAAATACCAACAACATGTATCAAGGTCCATTTCATATGCCACAATCACTTACTTGGTGAAGCCTGTTTGAACAGTCTTCATGGGACAATTGTTCCTGTTAATAATAGTAATAATAGTAGTAGCTTATTTCTTACTTGCCTCTCCTCATGGGTCAAGGCAGGGAACAACAGCAAAGTAACATATAACACATATCACTTAAAAACAGAACGACAATTAAAAGCAACAGTTAAAATGCATCATAACTGGTTTGAAAGAGCAAATAACAGAAATACTTAATTAAAACAGTTAATACATATTTAAAATTCATAGTTAAAAATCACAGTTTAAAATCATCTGGATAGGTCTGCTGGAACAATTTTTTGGGCTTGTTCAGATGACAAAACAAATCAGGGAACCATGGGAACCCCAGCGTGTCATGCACGAACAGCATGCTGGTGCATGATATTCATCACTCTCACCTACCGTTTGGT